>BSBM01000432.1:3965000-4565000 GCA_027924585.1 Larix kaempferi
GATCGAAGATATGTTCTATAGATGCGTTACATTTTAGTATTCAGTGATTTGTCATTTACTATGTAGTAAAGTAATTATTTTTGTTTCCCAAATCGAAACGGAGTTAAGCTCGGTCATAGATTGAAGCTGTCTTGGTTTTAGATTACAGCTATCACAGCTAATTAGATCGAAGCCTTAAAACATAAGAATAAAGAGTCGATCCCAGTATAGATGTTTGATTGTATATATAAATGTTAGTACTCCATCAAAATCGTAAACCTGAGGGAAGAGGGCATAGGTTATTATTATCCCACAATCTCTACATATGGTATGGTTTTCATTTAGTTATATTTTTCCCAAAACTTATATCTTAGTAAATGTATGTTTCATGCAATGTTTGGTTTCTAGTTTGAGAACTCCACCACACCTCCGTGGAGTGGACTGCAGTCTTTTCTTAATGCTTGGAAATTGTATTATTGTTGAAGTTTTCCTTGTATGATGAAATGCTTGGAAACTGTATTCCCGATTGATGTTTCCTTTGATACGTAATGTCTGGAACTTGTCTTTGATCTTAGTACTACCCTTTTTTCCTGTACAAAGCACTTGTGGGAAAAATATTCTTATTATCTATGATAAACCTGAATACTGAAAACTATCTTATCCCGGTGTAAGCAAATGATGGAATTCATTTTTATACTTCATGCGAGCAAGCGTTGGAAAACTATCCTTAAACTTGGTGTTAGCATTTGTTCCCACATCAAGATCTCTGTTAAGGATCTTGAACCTTTGTGTTATGCCATCGAGTTCATTTTGTATGCTTCCTGTCATATTCTTAGTATTTGATACTGTTGTGGTGAAACATGATCCCTGAAGGAAATCTTTACATGTTTTAGTGCTACCACATATAGATGGGTTTTGGCTAGTGATAAGACGCTGCCTTACTTTCGCAGTGAGATTTTCTAGCTTCCAGTATATACGTAGTGTTTCCAGCGTTGATTCTCTATTCTTCGAGATCTCTATTGATTTGAGAACGTGATTACATTATCTGTATATTCCTGTTTGAAAACATTTTATCTTGGGTGATTTGTCTTTTTGCTGCACATAGTTATACTGTGTGTGAGTTAGGGTATAAACTACATAATGGCTCAATCCTTTCCTCGTGGAATATGGTAGAGGACCGCGCTTGGTAGGTGTTAGGTCCCATTTTTCCTCGAATCTACTTAATTTTGATTTAATTCCATAAGTAGGGTATAATTAATTTTGAGGTTAATAGAATATAGATTTATGTTGCTAACATAAGTTCTTAAAAATGGAATAAGCTATGAGCTTGCGTCAATGTAATATGTTATGAATTTGAACCATATATATATATAATGCTACTTGGAAAGGTAGACTTATGTTGTATGTGCTTATATATAAATAAGTGTGTAAACCTCATATTGATAGATTTATCTAATTTTGGACTAGGATCGGAATTGATTAGAAAAGTGAAATAAGTTACCCTTATATTATTATGTTAGTAGGAGATATCTTCAAAATCATGTTGACAAATAGGGTATGATTACTTACCTCGGAATTGTTCCACATATATTCTCTAGGAAAGAGGCTTTGAAAAGTTAAAGGCAAAAAGTGTGTTGCAGGATGTAACTTCATTTTTTGAATAAATAATAAAATAACACCTTTTGTGGATGTAGCCCTAGATTGGGTGAACCACGTTAAAAAGGTCTCTATTGTGATGTGTCCCTTATTTGTGTATTTAATTTCTTGATATTGTGCCTTGCATTGATGTGTCTCATCGTTATATTTGATATCTTATGTGTGGTCACGTTTATATGTTCTTATGTGTTTTAAACCTCTTGAATATTTAGGATGGTTTTGTCGTCTATACCCATATGTCAGTAAATGTTTGGTAAAAGAAAAATTGTCATTATTCCATATTTAATTTGAAATGTATGTTTGTATCTCGTGCACACTTATAAATATGTTAGCTTTGTCCATAAGGAGGATAATTATGTTAAAGGAATTATTGAAGTTATGGAGTTATGCAAGATTAGACATAGTGAAGTGGTTGTGTTGTTTTCTCACACATATTTGTCTTAGGAAAGGTTAAAGAAGTGATATGACTTATAAGTTAAAAATAATGGTTATAGTTGCAATTTAAAATATTCACTTAATATGTTGCTAAGTAAATATATGATGCTAGTAGGACGGACTTTCTGTATTTAACAAAAAAAGATCTGGAATTAAATAATCATTAAGGAGCCTTATTAATATAAACTTAGTTAATGTGAAAAGTTTGAAAATTTTAAAAAAATAATGACTCAGAAATTTGGGGTTGTGACAATAATAATCTTGATCATGGTAAGTGAAGGCGTAAAGCTCAACGTTTATATTTTTTTAATATTATTAAAATTTAGAGAAAGGATAGAGTTCAATGCTTATAGTTATATATTAATTAATAAGCATAATTCAAGGCTTATATGGCATAGTTTGATATTTATATATATTGAGTTACGGAAAATAAAAAGCGTGGGCATTTGAGCTATAAAATAGTGAGATTTCTTTTTGAATTATAGTGAATTAAATGAATATTTATCTTAAGTTATTTTGGGGAATGCATAAATATTGTATGTATGAATACATAACTTATATATATGCTATTTGGTGAAAATGATAAATAATATGACATCGACACATAACTAGTTTATATATATATATATATAGGAATTCTATTTTTAAAAAAATGTGCTATTCTTTTTAAATGAAAACATGAATAGGTTAAAATATCATGGGCTTTGTTTCATTAAAATGATCACATATATTTGTAGGGATATTGGGTTTTACTAATAGATTCACATCTTTATATTCTCACCATGTGATATGTGGTATCTACCATTACATGTTTGGTATTTATGTTTATAGATATGAAATTAAAAAGTTATTTATAGATATACTTTCTCCATATTATAGGTGGTTTGAGTTTGAAGGTTAAATGTTATATGAAGGTAACTTTTGTCTATATTAAAAATTGAAGTATAGTTTTCTTTTTAAAAGAAAATATCTAGGTTATATATATCTAATGAGGGATTTTAATTCATAATTTAAAATGAAATAACGTTTTTATAAATATGTAAAAGTTTTATATAAATTGTGTACAAATAATTGTAGATGAACGGTCCAAAACCCCTATTGGTTGGATAGGGAGGATGTGCGATCCCAAAGCCAAAGAATTTTAGAGTAGAGAAAATATAATCCATATCTTGATATATTGAATAGGATTTTTATTCATATTATACAAATCTAAATGATTGAAAAAGGTGATCAATAATTAAACTATTTGGAGATAAGTTACTTCTTAAAATAGAGAACTTGTCACAAATTGCTTAGAACTATATATTAGCTTATGGAGAAGCTAAGTCCTTATAAACCCATTAACAAGACAAAATTATTGTTCAAATGGTCGTCAAACTTAAAAGTGTTTTGAATAAGTTAAAAATAAGAGATCTAAGTCGTATACTTTAATAAAAAATTCTTATTTACGTTGAATAGATCCTAGGCATAAATATACTTAATGAGCAGATAGATTATCCTTAAACTTATTATATGAAATTTCATGAGTTAAATACAAATCTATCTTAGTATGTATAAAGTCCGTGTACTTAAAGTTAATTTACACGAAAAGTTGTCTTACGACAATACAGAGACCCTAAAGAAATTTTTTTTAGAGCGTATTTTGAGGGACATTACAAGTGGTATCAGAGCCCAGTTACAACACTATGACCTATGGACTTGCAAACATGAAAGTACATTGCATACTCTGCACAGTATTTTGTTTTCTAGTAAATATTTACCCTATCAGTAGTTGTTTATATTATTAGCATGCAAAGTTGAACAATACGTCATTAAATGTGTATTATATGCTATAGCCAAGCAAGTAGAAAGATTACATAGGAAGTAAAATTGCTTTAAAGTACCTATGCTCTATGAGGGAATTTGGTTCCAAGTAAAAAGATAGGATTCAAGCCTTTAGTAAAATATACCTGAAGATAAGGATTGATATGCTTACCTCCTATATAACCAAACAAACATGAGGTATGTATGCCTAAAAGTAATAGTTATATTATGTATAGAAATGTAAAATTTCAAAACATGACACGACTAGACGAGTGTAGCGTAATTGCATTGGCCTTTAATTTTTTGAAACAATGCTTGAAATGGTTTTAAATTATAGTCAAAACATGCAAATGCGATTCGAGACTCTATTTGCGATAAACATGTCAACAAAAAAATGTCTACTTAGGAAAAGTATGAAGTATTTTTGGTAAAAATAGAAGTATTTACTTTCTTATATAAGTTGAAAGTCATGGCATGCAATTATCTTCTATTATAGAATGTTATAGGAGAATAAAATGTCTAAACCATTTGAATGCATGGTGTTGATTGCACGATGAAA
Organism: Larix kaempferi; assembly: GCA_027924585.1. Classification (NCBI taxonomy): domain Eukaryota; kingdom Viridiplantae; phylum Streptophyta; class Pinopsida; order Pinales; family Pinaceae; genus Larix; species Larix kaempferi. The sequence continues at coordinate 3,969,433 of BSBM01000432.1, forward strand.
AGTTCATATATTAAATTACTAGTGAGAAAACTATAGAAAAGCATAAACTAAATGTTATGATTGAGAGTAGCATGAGAAGATTCTTAGAAACTTGACATGAGTAGTTGAATTCATGAGCATTTGTAGGCTTTCTTGATAATAGATATTGTACTTGGTCGTATGTTTTTGAAATGATTAATATGCTTAAAAATATCGACAAAACCAAGATATGCCCAAATCAAGTTGTGACTATACTTGTCGAAAAAGGAGTAATGTATTAGAATTACACATGAGAATGTTTTGTTGCAAACAAAATTTTTATATACAATCAAGATAGGAGCTTGATATATGTTATGTTTTTGTTTTTGATGAACAAGAGATTATGATGTAAATAACTTCTAGCAAAAGATTGTAAGTGAAGCATGCAAGTACAAAAGACTTCACCAAGACTTGTGAACAAAAGGTAATACATGAGGTATCTCCCAACATGAATTATGATTCAATAACTGCTTTGAACAGATAGCATGATGAAAATACAGTTAGACTTATGATAGTCATTTGCATGAATAATTTAATATGTTTATAAGAAACTGAATGGAAAGCCAAGATGATAAATTTGAAATCCTATTATGAGAAAATTTAAGTGAAATTAATGGCATGATGTTGAGTTGGGAGGACTTTGGAACATCATGGTTATTCATCTTCTATGGTATGATGATGAGTTGGGAGGAATCTGGAGCATCATGGTTATTCATCTTCTATGGTATGATATTGAGTCGGGAGGACTATGGAACATCATGGTTATTCATCTTTTATGGTATGATGTTGAGTCGGGTGGACTCTGGAGCATCATGAATATTTACCTTTTATGGTATGACGTTGAGTCGGGAGGACTCTGGAGAGTCATGGTTATTCATCTTTTATGGTATGATGTTGAGTCGGGAGGAATTTGGAGCATCATGACTACTTATATTTTATGCTATGATGTTGAGTCAGGAGGACTCTGGAGCATCATGACTATTTACCTTTTATGGTATGATGTTCAGTCCGAAGGAATCTAGAGCATCATGGTTATTCATCTTTTATGGTATGATGTTGAGTCGAGAGGAATCTAGAGAATCATGACTACTTACCTTTTATGGTTTGATGTTGAGTCGGGGGGGACTTTGGAGCATCGTGAAATTTTGAACAACTATGGGGAATCCCAAGTTGTATGAACATCTTGAAGAGAACCGGTAGGAGATACACCTAAAACTATATAATAAAGTGAAAGGGTATCGTCCTTGTGTTGGATGGGCATGTTGCAACTGCGAGTCATGTGGACGCCCGTGAAACCTCACAAAGCACACCTAGACAGTCTTGGAATGCACCGTAGTATAAGACCACAGTCCCTATAATGGTATTCTCTAATGACCGCTGGGAAGAGGCCCAATATTAATACAATGGGAGCGTCTTATACTCACAGATTGAACTACCTATATATATATATATATATATATATATATATAGTACTATTACAAATATGAGTTTTCAAATTCTGATTATGTTCATGTTATACTTACATTATGTGTTCAAGTTATTTTACAAAACCTACAAAAGGGTTAGTGAATAGACGTTGTGAATACTATGCATTAATAATAAATATAGAAAAATTATTTGGTGTTGAGTGAATACACTCTGGATCACCTGGACTATTATAAATTGGTGTTGAACATAAGCTCTAGAGCACATGGATTAATTTTATATGTGTTGGGCATAATCCCTGGAGCATATGGACTACTTTATTATGTGTTGAGCATAAGCTTTGGAGCACAGGGATTACTTTTATATGTGTTGGGAATAAGCCCTAGAGCACATGGACTACTTTCATTTGTGTTGGGCATAAGCCCTGGAGCACATGGAGTACTTTATGATGTGTTGAGCATAAGCTCTGGAGCACATGGATTAATTTTATATTTGTTGGGCATAAGCCCTGGATCACATAGACTATTATATTGAGTACTGAGCATAAAGCTTTGGAATCACTACAACTCATTGTGATTACTGTTGTTGAGATGGAGGATTTGGAGCATCAGTAATTAGTTTACTATTGATTATTAGGTACCTCTGGAGCACCTAGAATAAAAAGTCTTATTCGGTGTTGAGATGGCGCACCAAGAGTTGTTTCTACTATGGATATGTTATGCATGAGGTATGCTTATATACTTATGTTATGCCCTTGATTGTACTTAAATTATGCACATATATTCTTAGATTATGTATATGCTATGTTATGTTCTTATATAGCTCATGTTATGAGCATTGATACGATTTCTTTTGAGGAAAAGCAAGTAGGGAATGACTAAAGGTACTTGGAAATAAGTGTCATGACAAGAATTTTGAAAATATTATCTTAGATCATGAGATATATATATATATATATATCATGTATGATTGAAAAATGTGTAGGTACAAGTTTCAAAGTAAAGCTTTGTAATAAGATCAAACTTTACGTGTGTGTGCTTTCCACTATGTGAAAAGGCATATTCAACAACAGGTATGGATCAAGCCATACGATCTGATACCATGTTAAAATATGGAACAAAGATAAAAGAGGATAAACAAAATGGGAAATGGATTTCCTTCTCATTACTAGGCATAAACTTATATAGGATTACATCACAGACAAAACCATGGGTAAATACCATGGGATAGTAAATACTATGGGAGATCCAAGTGTCCTAGTCAAACTAACCAACTAACCACTCAACTAATTAATGTACCAATAATGGGTAGTGTACCGGTGAGATTACAATTCTTAACACAAATTTCCTAGCACTTGTCAACATTGAAACTGCACGCTGGCATATGACAACATGACCTGAGGAGATAGGTCTGTCATTGATGAATATAAGGATGGGATGGAGCCATCCTTGTCTGACAGAGGATAGGTTAACCTTAAGGAAAGGCTATCTGGTATGAGAGGCTTGCTGGAAAAACTTATAATCACTAACATCCAACATGCGAAACAACTACAGTTTTTGAACCAGTTGTTGACCTTAAACCAGTTGATTCATCAACAGTTTAATTATATGTAAGATTCGCCAATATAGAGAGTGAATAAATCCAGTGAAGATCAACCATGTAACAAAATAAGGTCGGTAAGACATAACATATTTTAAGACAGACATGCTCTGTCAAGTGTTGACAAAGAGAGGATAGTGAGAAAAATACAAAGTAAAAGCCAAAGCAAGTCCCGTGTAGTGTTGCATATTTAGGTGATATATCGCTGACATCTCCCACAATAGTTGTGTGTTCAGAGTCAGGATTCAGAACTCTGCAACATAATTAAAAATTATAAGATGTCATCCCGCCACCCCCCTCCTGGGAATGGAAAAACGAGGATGACGTCACAATCTGCAACTAATAAAAATTCATAAAATTGCATTTTTTACTATTTTGTTTAATAAGATATTTTCAACTATAGAATAACTATAGTTGGAGGAAAAATGTATAGGCTATACAGGTCAATTAATAAAGCATGCACGATACATATATGATCCCCTTTGAGGACATAATAATAATTCATCTTTTAACCTGATTACCACTCTTCACAATAAAGTATTACGTTTAGACCCACACCAAAATATTCTATTAATGGTTTAATGTCTTTGGAATTCTAGATTTAGGTGGCCTAATTTATTTATAGGTTTCTTTTAGGTTCTTTAAATTTAGTATGCATTAAATAATTTTAGCGATCACCCATTGAATTTAATAACCTCAATGTATCTCCTTCTCTAGGGCAACTTCACCTTGCAATAAAAAATTCGGAAATGATTATGGAATTACCATGTTTTGTGTGTTTGGGAAAAAGGGTTATATTGCGTTTCCATATGGCACCCCTTGCCTGCCATCATTTTTTTCACGGTAATAATTAAATCACCTTATATTTATTTTAAATTTAATGTGATTAGAGATTAAATTTATTTTATTTTTTTATAATTTAAGTTTATAGATTATAAAAGTAAAAAATTACAAATTAATAAATTATATTTAATTTTATGTACTATATTAATTTCTTTATAATAAATGATAAAAAAATATGCATCAAGAAATTTATTTTTGAAAATATATTAATTATTTTATATTAAATCATAAAAACGTTATATATTAAGAAGTAAATTTCACTTTAAAATTATGGTGGTTCGTTGGTGGGGATAGATGGATTTCATTCCATCCATCGGGGTTCAATTCAGTTGAGACATCTTCTGGCTTGGATGACTGCTGACGGTTTTCTCGACCTACCATCCACAATATGTGAGGAAGTTTGTTAAGGAAGGTGATTTTTCCGCTGGAAAAAAAATCACTTTAAAATAGATTTATATTGATTTAATTTATTAGCTTTTAAATAATTTTTAAAATTAAATTACTCTAAAATGTGGTCTTAGAAACCACGAACCCGGGGCATCGCTCCCAACTTAATCACCCTAAGGGGAATTGAACTCGGGTCGTGTTATTGATGAGACCCACAACTTAACCCAGTGAGCTAGCGGGGATTAACAACAAAAACATCTTCAAAAAAAATACAAAAAAAAACATTTTGTCTAACAAAACTTACAAAGATATTTTACTAAATAATATATTAACTTTGTATTTTGAATAACCTACTGTATTTGAGAAAGATAACATTAAAACCAGAAAAAATAAAAATAAAAAAATAAAATAAAATAAAATAAAATACTATGAAAATCTATACCTTTATTAAAGGATATAAATTACCATCTTAGTGGCCTTTTTTATAAAAACAACTTACAAAAAATTCTAAATATAGAAAAAAAAATTATATAATTAATTTCTGATTAATGAATATGTATTTTGTAATATAAATATACTTTTAATTTTATTTTAAAGGATGAATATATTGATGAACACTATGTTATAGATGAATGAGTTGGTGAACAAGAAACAAGCATTAGCTAGGAAGCATATGGCATTTCTAGGATTGAAATAGTAAGTGTGTTACATATCATTGAGTTTTTGTTTATGAGGTTCCTACATAATAGGAAATTGTGTGCAAAGCATGTATTGGAAGAAGGTGTGGCTAAAGAACATCATCTTGAGGAGAAATTTTGTGCATTGGTTACATAAATGAGGTCTAATGAAGGAAAGGAGAAGGTAAAGGATTTTTTACTTGCACGATGTAATGGGTGGAAGCTCTAAGTTAATAATGAAGGAAAGGAGAAGGTAAGGGATCTTTTACTTGCAAGATGTAATGGGTGGAATCTCTAAGTTAATTTGGAGGAAGGATACATTCATTTAATGCAGGAGAGAGATCCCAAAGTTGTTATGTGTGAGCATGTGGTTGAAATCATGCCACAAAAAGATGATAGGCATGTTGCAAAAGTGTCATATGAAGATGCAATAGAAGATATGATGTTGGAGGAGTTTTATAATATGTTTGATAATGTGATGTTGGAGGAGTTTTATAATATGTTTGCTAATTTAATTACAAGGAGAATGAAGGCTATATAAAACTAGAAGGATGAAATATTCAAGGATGATGAATGCTTGAAGAAAATATTATTAATAGGTTGGGATAAATCCAAAGAGGAACAATATGCTACCAAAATAGAGCGACATGCAAAATATGAGAATACCGGTCATGAAGAGGAATCTGTTGAAGGGATAATCACTCAGTCACAAGATCAATTTTAGTTTGTTGAGAGTATAACATGATGATTGGAACTATTGTAGGAGTGGTTTTTTTGAGGAATGAAGTGGTGAGACATCTAAATCGTGTCACTGCTATTTTTGTGGTGAAAGACAATCAAGGAAATATCCAAGAGTTCAAAGACATACTAGAATGAGAATGCTTATGTGTATAATTGTAGAGGAATACCTATGGAGCAGAGATACGAATAAAGGATGGACATTTTAAGTTCATGCAATTTCAACAAAACATGGAGTTTGATTTTGCAAGCATTTTTTACAAAGATTTTTGTGATAATGTTTGTATTTATTATGTTGATGGGAATGTTGCATTCTAGAACGGTAGTGTAGAGTTTGAGCCATTACAGTGCTTGGTTGCAATACAACGGGAGGATCAGGAGGTAGTATGCCCTGTTGGGAATGGGTTTTTGTAGGTAGTAAACCCTCTTGGTCATGCATTTTTGCATATTGTGAGCCTTGTTGGGAATGTAAACTTGCCAACCATAAGTGGTATTTGGTTTGGCATGCAAAAGAGATCAATTTGGCTGAGTAACTTTGAGGAATTTTATAGTGGTAATATTTGTTGGAGTAAGAGCAATGGAGGCATATAACTTTGTTTAGTTTGAGTAGTTTAGTAAAGGAGGATATCGTGGTTTAGTGTCCCACAAAATCTGTAGAATCCTAGAAAATGAGAGGGTATAACGTAAGGTGGAAGAGACCATTTAATAGAGTGTGAAAAAAGAGGAAGAATAAATGTAGGGGAAATTTTTTCTAGCCCTTTGAGGAGGATGTTCAAAGTTTTCTTACCAAGGGTGTCTAATGTAGTACCATCCTTTGCCTCATGTGATCATCATCACCCAAAACATTTTGATTATGTGTTAGTTGTTGTAGGATGAAATATGGTTGCTGCAGATCCTTGTTGTATATCCTTGTTGTAGAAGCTGCAGATCCACTTGGCACTACTGTAGGAGTATTCACATGAACTAATGTAGGATGTGAATCCACATGTTCTATGTGGAATTCATAACCAATAGTGGGTCATATGCAAGGGGAAGAGGAGTTGTTTTTATAAATGGCCTACGAAGTTGAACTGTCAAACTCTCTATCTCCCTAACTAAAACCGAAGGGATTGAATAATGGGCTTAAAAAGAATTGATTGCAAAGGAGAAGGGGCGATTTGTTGGACGATTGGAAAATTGGGCTCTATACATTGGAGAAAGAAGGAAAAGACTCCATGCCCTAGGAAGAGAAATGCGTAGGCAAGGAATACATCGATTGGAAGTGACAACAAACCTCTGGCCAAGTGAATACAATGTAAATCGGGCAAGACTAATACCCCCTAGATCTAACTCACATTGTATAGGTTCAAAATTTTAATTGAATGAATGTAGCATTCTATGCTCTATTCGAGTCTGAATTGATTGTTTCTGTTAATTCTCATTGCATATATTATTTCTTTAAGTCCTATGAAGCAATAAAATGCTGGTAGCTATCTTCTCTGATAGGGTAGCATGAGTTCTATAGATGAGAGTTGGTGTAACATCGCTCCTTTAAACCCTAATATTTTTTAAATAAAATTATTTATTGTACTTGTTTACTGGTGAAGAGCTCAAGGCCAAGACCCCACTAGTAAACCTTGTAACGATGTGAGTAATTCTTAAGTTGTAGGAGACTAAAATTGGCGACGCAACTAAAACATTGGACAACTAAGTCCACTAAGAATAATGGAGGTAAATGGTAAGGTGGCCAAAAGAGATTAAATATAACTAGTTAATTTACTAGTTAAACTTAACTTCTAGAGTGTCGTCGTCGTAGAGTGAAGAGAGAAGTTACTTGTTGCAATATTCTAATAAGTTATAGAGCTTATATATATAGTTAGTATAATGATAACTATGACTTAATAATCACTAGCAGACCTAAGACAGGTCATACAAAAGTGGTACCCTAATCTTGGTAAAATGACGCTAAGGAAATGGGTTGGAGATCTCTAAGTATTACTTTTTGTATCATCACTCCTAGGATGCTATACAAGGATATATATATATATATATATATATAGGTGATAAAGCTCAACATATAAATTAATATGATAGTATAAGTCATGTTATTAAACAAATAAGCACATAAACTATGGTTATTATGGTATGTTAGGCCATAAGTTATCCCTTATAAAAACATTATATAAATAATAGATTATTATGTAAGATAATCAACCATGGAGTACAAGGGGGGGGGGTCTCGAACTCCTATATTGTTAAAATTTTCTTTTGTAAATAGTGGGATATCTTTATGATTACAAGGACTTATATCTCAAAAGTAATACTAAAATTTGTATAACACTTGGTTTTATATTTTGAACCCGCTTAAGTATGATTACACTTATATATATGTAAAACATGTTGTTAGCACTAGAATTGTGCTAAGTGTCGGAAGGGGCTTAAGCCCGTGGAACCAACAAGAAGATGCTCTACTCAGGACCCCCATGGCCCAAAGATGGGAGATCCAAATATCTATGCAATGATTTCGGTCCATTGTGAGAGCGATTGAGAGAGTCCACATTCAAAATGGAGGTCAGCAGACTAAAGGCAGGGGAATACACCTAGGGCGCGTAAAAGCACCTTTGGGCGATTAAGGTTAAAAGGATGAAGATATACGGTCGCAAGGCACCCTTTGCGGTGAAAATTGGAAGCTACATAGTCGCGGGAGGAGGCATTAACCGGCAGTCATGTCAAGGTTGATCGACGGTCAACGGCACAGATTGACAGTCCAATATTTGTCTGCACTTTTAACATGCATGAGAAAGGTTGCGTTTCATATCTGCGAACTTGGGTTAAACCCCAGCGTTTTCCAATGGCTCTGATTCAACAGGGAAGAGATCTATGGCTCACAATGAGTTCGTAAATATTACTTGTGCACCAGGCCGACTAGCTTCAAATTTGCGAACACGGTAGGGGCAACACCATCCGACGGTCCGGATGTGAGCAGGACTAAGATCCATGGTCTAAATTCGACTAGGTGGATAGGCAACTTGGGGGAATCTCTACTGCCACCAAAATTATTGCAAAATAGCATGGACGCCACCTCATCACTGTCTTATGCTTTTCCACCTATTCGAAAGGCCACACAAAGCATGTCTTATGTCGGCTTAGGTGGTAGGCATCATTACTGCTCGATTGGGAGATTCAGTCAAGCCATCATGGCGAAGGTCATCACACGTAGCTATCGTCATCATCATAGTCGTTATAAGCATGGTCCCTACATCCTGATTCAAAGTAGTAGCATGAGAAAGGTGGCAAGCTTGGCCACTTAGACATCTTTCAGTTACAATCGGGTTATGGAGAGTGACCAGGGAGCCGAGGTGGTTGTTGTACTAGAACAAATATGGTCTGAGGTGGAGGAGGAGCATATTACCTCCAACCCACTAGTATTCGACTGCATGGAAGAGAGTTCAGCCAGCGAATCTGAGGAGCAAGAAGGTCGACAGTTACATAGACAGGTTTGACGTCGACCGAAGAAGATAAGGGGGATTCCCTTTGTGACATGGATATTATCAAAGATTACATCGTCCCACTGAAGAGACGACACCTCCTCCTTTAGCAGAGGAAGCACCGAAGGGAGATTCCCTGAAAGTAGAAGACTTCTTTGAGTCACAAGGCCAATTGAAGGCTCAAGAATGAGGTGGCAGCATGTTCATGCTTTTTCTCTTTCCCACCCGGCAAGTCTGTCTTTGGTTAAATGTATAGTTATCTGTTTACTCTAGTTTTGAGGCCTGTTAAGGTCTGTAGGTCGTCTAAGACTATCATGGTCTGCACCCTGCAAAAGACACCTGTAGAAACAGTCATGGTTAGTTAGCAGTCCTTTTCACCTTATGATTTGTTGTCAGAAGTGGCGAGCTGGGACATATAGGTGGCAACATATTTTTTAATTGTTTTTTTATAATCAGTCCAAGGCTAGGAGCCTATAAATATCTATGTAATAGAAGATCAAAGGGTTGAAAAAAATCATTGGACCAAGGCCTGGGAGAGCCGAACTTTGTTTTGTAGCACAATCATTAATAGAATTGTAGTGCCTAAAGCTAGAATTTAACACAGATTCATGTGTTGCTTTGCTTACAATCTATTTTTCTCTTCTCCTCATGTGATTGTGCTTCTTGTTATTTACTTACATTATGTTTTCCTTCTCATATTTGGAACCGGTGTATAGTAGGACATAATTCTTGGTAGCAAGCGCTACCTATTGTTTCAGGCATTCTCTCAATATTTGTTCTAAAGTGGACATCAAATTCACCTCTGGAGGTCGCTCATGTCAATGGACTATTTGTTCTTTCTTCCTTTTTCACCAGATAATAACACTTAGACCGGAAGCAGGTGGCTATCTTGCCTCTGTTTTGATGTTTCACGCTACAACATTGTTATTCGATTTATGTATTAGGCCATGACTCCATTGCCCAACGCTTCTCCCTTGATTTTCGCACAAAAATTTAAACAAATTTGTCCCCACAGAAATCTGACCTTCTGAGTATGCTTTGAATGATTATCTTGAGTAATAATAATTTTGTGTGTTTTTCATTGTCAAATTTGTGATTATTTCCAGTTTTCTTGAGTTTAAGAGAGATCCCTCTTTGACTGTGCTGGGTCAGTAGCATAAGTGTAAAGTGGTTTTGTGGTTACCCTGAAGTGTCCACTTCCCACAACCTTGGGGGTCATTTTGGGTGATAATGTAGTGGCGCCGTTGTCGGGGACGAATGTCTTACCATCCCTGGGAGAATGACAAAATTTTTAGAGCTGGTTGGTGGTGGTGAACAACGATCAGGCATTAAAAGGGTTGTGTGTTTTTCACCTGGTGACTCCACTCAGTAAAGCTTCAGTTAAAGGGCAGCTCCACTGGGGAGGTTGGTGACTCCACACCAGCATTGAAATGCTAAGGATCCCATGGCTACTCCACTGGAGAAGAGCTCAGTTGCAACAAGCATGGAAGGACGAAGACCCAAGTATCCAAGTATCAATTTCTTCAAAGAGGTATTGTTCTTTGCTTCGGTTGTCTTTTTCCTTTATGTGTATACATTAGGAGACTTATGTTCAACTAGAGACCGCCAAGTCCTGAGAGGGTCTCCTTTGTATATCCCTCACTGGACTTCGAAGATGTACATTCTCTTTTCACCCCTAGAATTGAATCTTTCCCTTCTTCTGAAGCATGTAAGATCCATAACCATCCTTGCAAGCCCCATGAAAGTGAGGCTGATGATATTCTCCCTGTGCATACCCCTTCACCTCCTAGGTCTCAACATAGATATAGTCCTTTAAAGCTGCCCCCTGTCTGTTGGAGAGAACTTCCGCAGCATTTAGGAAGCTGCTAATTTTGGGAAGGATAACTAATTTTGGAGAGAAAGTACCAATTTTGGCGGTAAGACAAAGATATCGCCGTAGCGCAAATTCCGGCGGGAATCACGGTGATAGGTGCAGAAAAGTTAAGAAGATGGTACAAAGAAGAGGCCGAAGGGAGAGCTCAACCACCGCAATAAAGGCGCCGAAGATGAAGAGAGGGTTCAGCTACCCTCATAAAGACGAAGGACTACAGTCAGCGTTGCGTGAACCAAGAAGAAGCGACGGGTCGATGCATTAAAGACTAAGGACTGCAGGAAGCGGCGACAAGACAGAAGGCGGCCATGGAAGTACAGCCAGTTGACTGTAAGTGGTTAGGGTTGAGTCACTGTTGGGATAAGGCCCACAGTTTTGTAACTGCGATGAGACCTTCGGGCCATCTATATATAGTAGTCTTTTTATAGGATAAGGGGTTGGCCACATAGCGATAGAGACATCAGGTAGATGCTAGTCAAGTCTTTTGTTGTTGCAAGTCTGAGCATCCCTGAGAATACAAGGGCCGACCTGTTGAGAGATAGTGCATCCGCAGGGATTGCGAGAGGAAGAGGGTGCACTGTAAAGGCAAGAAGAGAAAAGAGGTCTATAGAGAAGGGCTCCCGCTGAGGTGGAGTTTCCCAGAAGACCCCTATTGTAAAGAGTGGACCGGAGCTGTGTTTATTCCCCAGAGTTGTAAACAAGAACCGCAGTTCCCCTGGGCGTAGTCTTTGCCCTGGGAGTATCAAAGTGCTTATCTAAGTAGCACTATTGTAATTGCGTAGCCATTATTCTCATTCACATGTTTGTGCTATATATGAATGTTTCAATCTGTTATAAGTAATGTACATGGTCGTCAGTTAACTTCTGAATGATGTATAACAAGTGCGATAATCGTAGCTAACCTCTTTGCGAACTATATAATTGTTAAACAGAGGTTAATGTGCGAGTAAGAACTGAATATGAGGCATGAATGGTTTATTTAGACATTGCGCAAAGTAATGTTCTACCTAGTTACGTGTTGCGAGATATCAAGGGTCGACTTCAGTAGTGAGGGTTAGGCTTGTAGGCTGAATGCTGTTGCTAACTGCAGTACCAGGATAAGGATAGCTAAGACCACCTGTTAACCCAGGAAGCGGTCAAAGTTCGCTTGCCGCAGGAACTAGAAGGGCAAGATATCGCACCTACGATATCTTGGGTATCGCTAGACGATTTCACATAGGGAAAGACTTATCGCATTCCCTGCGTACTGCGATAAGACAGAGGCGTAGCCGGAGTAATGGAATGAGATAGACAGCTTCTGTGAAAGGGGTTAAGGAGGGTTTAACCACCCTGGATGCCTCGGAACTTGGCTGAGGACACTTGAGTCTTCTGCCTCCCATTAGAATCACTTCGGGTGAGACTTCAGGTTGCTTCTGCGACCTGTTGCCGAAAGGGCCAGTGAGCTAAGGGTTCTGTTGGTCTAAAAGATTACCGCCAGCCCGGGTCTGCCCAGAGAGAAAGGATAAAAGATCAACAAATGGTTCCGTTGCCGGTTTGAACACATTGAGCTGATGTTCTGTTGGCATCCTACCAAGCAAGAACTTAACCAGTGGGTTGAGTCAAAAGAAAGAGAGTTTGCTGCAAAAGAAAACAAGAATCCTAGACTGAGCACTGAGGCTTGGCTACAGAAGCACATTTTTACAGATCTCCACGAGATATTCTTCGTAACTTATGCTATTGAGTTATATGGTTGGTTATCAAAGCTTGCTGACAACAGCAGTGTCAAGAAGAATCGAGAAGTTGTCTGGACAGCAGAGCTGAGTCAGACCTTGAAAGGTGTCGATAACCCCATCTCACGCGCAGTAGACTTCTGGCTTGCGAGTCTGCTGGAAGGCTTCATCACAGAGTTCGCGGTTGATCAGAGAAAGAGTTTCAGCGCAGCAGAACGGTACTTCTTCAAGGGTTATCGCGGTAAGTACCTAAATTCTCTAAGTCTGTCCATTAAGCAATTACTATATGAAAACGGAGTACTGGATATACTCTCAGATGAATAGTAGCATGATATTGTAATGTCAGTAGACTCTGAAAGTGATTACGAATATCTTGGACATACACGTAGTGGTAAAAGATATAGAGTCAACGATTCATCTTCTTCTGAAGAAGACAGCTCAGATCACCCGAGACAGCAGAGTCAGAACCCTAGGACTCCTCAAAAGCCAGTCGGAACTCAGAATAATCCCGCAGGAACCCCGTCTAGTAGCTCTTATACAGTGAATACTACCGCTACACCCTCCACATCTACACAGCCGAGTGGTAGTCATACAGCAAACCAGAACCCACCATCTAGAAGCAGAATGGGAGATGATATGAAGCTACCAACATTCAAAGGTACAGGGTCGGAGGACCCTGAGCAACACTGGTTCTTATGCGAAGCCATATGGACCATTAAGCAAATACAAGATGATAATGTCAAGCTTGTCCAGCTGGCCACCACATTTAGAGAAAGAGCATTAACTTGGTATATGAAGTATACCACTGGCCATAACAGAACGCTTGCACAGGTTAGAACTGCTATGATTAAAGAGTTTAAAAAACCTAAATCCGAGTCACAATGCATAGCAGAACTTAAAGATATTAAACAATTGCCTACGGAGACGGTTTGGGATTTTGACCAGAGATTCAAGACCCTCATTGATCAGGTAAGCTTTGAGCTTGCGCCTCAACAGCATAAAGAATGGTTTATCGCAGCAATATTACCACACATCAGACTTCCGCTAATGCAACAGAAATTAAATACACAAGATGAAGCATTAGAAATGGCAATGAAACTAGAGGCTTCACCTCTAGCAGAAACTAGCACCGGTATCACTAATCTGCAAAATCAGCTAGCTAACCTCACCTTACAGCTGCATGAAATTAAGAAAGGAAAGGAGGTTGCGCATGAAATTTGGTGTACTAAGTGTAAAGCGCAGGGACACAGTAAGGATAACTGCCCTGTCTTTGCTGACTATATCGCCAGTGGAGCTCCTAACCCGTTGATGCAGAACCAGGGGCCATGGTGCGAGATTTGTAGAACCAGAGGACACAGTCCTCAGGAATGCCCTCTCCTTCAGAAATATGTGCAGACACCAAAGAACCTATATTGCAACTTCTGTAAATCTGTGGGACACGACGAAAACAACTGTAGAGCTTATGAGTTAATGATAGAAAGGAAGCACGACCTCTACAGAGTTCAGTCAGAAGCATCCGGACCAGCAGTACGTGCACAAACTGATCCGAATCAGGGAGGCCGTGGAGGAAATTTCAGAGGCCGAGGACGCGGAGGAGGCTATGAACCTGGCCGTGGCCGTGGAACTATCACCTGTTATAACTGTGGAGGCACAGGACATTACGCTAGGGACTGTCAGAACCCTACTACAACGTGCAAGTATTGTAAATCTTATGACCACACAATAGAGGAATGTCCCATACTGATAGCTAAGATCAAGGACGCCAAGCCAGCAACCAATCAGACTATCCAGTTTATCGCTGCTGAGCAGAACGAAACTGAACCACGGGTCAATATTGTAACTCGCAGTGGCCTCTCCACGAGCAACATATCGCAGGACGTGGAAAAAACGACAGGAACGCAGTGGGTGCGCAAAGCTCCAGGAAAACCTATCCCACTTGATCTACAGAAGAATAAGGAGGCATTTCAACAAACTAAGACTTCCTTTGCTGAACAGACACCGCCCAGATCACTATTATTACCATCTCAGGGTATACCACGGAAACCACCGCAAGATGTTAGTACTACGCAGATACCACAGGCTAGCACATCTGGCAGATGCGACGAAGAGGAATTGACCGGGAGTGTACAGTCCTTCTTGCAGAGTTGTTTGAAACTTCTAAGAAATGGGAAAGCTGTAGAGGAGCTTCAGAAAGTTATTGACCAATGTCAACAGAGCCCTTCTGTGAGCAATACACAGCGCACCATTCACCATATAATGGGCCATACAAGGACAGGAAGAGAGATGAGGCTCACAGCGCAGATCGGACTATTTGAAATGGATGAGGTTATCCTAGACTTAGGTTCAGAAGTAAATGTCTTGACTAAACAGACATGGGAACAGATGGGAAGTCCAAAACTAAGCAGATCCCCTATCCATCTCAGACTAGCTAATCAGCAGAGAATATCACCGATGGGTCGCCTATCGCATGTCCCAGTGGACATCGACGGAGTTCACACATATGCCGATTTTGAGATCATAGAAATTATTGGTGACACCAAACCCTATCCAGCTCTATTAGGTATTGATTGGGCTTTTGATAACAAGGCTGTTATCAACTTAAAGAAAAGGCAGATGACATTTGAAGATGCTCAAGTCCGGGTTATCGCACCATTAGACCCTTTACAGGGTCCTCGCTACATTGAGCCAATCAAAGCAGAAGAGGAGGTGCATAACATGGAAAATTTGTACCAAATGACTTCTAATCAGACAGATTACATTGATCCTACAGCTGATGGACATATCAGCTGGAGATGTGATAGCTCTTGCACATCAGATTCAGATGTTGGCTTAGAAAATTGGCAAAATAGACTCCACGAAGTCTCTATTCGCAGATGCGCATTCATGACTAAATCACTGCGATGGATCGGGACAGAAAACAGGTATATTCCAACTTTTGATGGATTAGCAGATGTCAATGATTTTTTGTAGCAGTTTGAACAAGAGATTCCTCAAGAGCAGAGGATGGAGGTTTTTGACCTTGCAGTTCGAGCCACACCTGCAAGATGGTGGTACACACACAAGGAACATATCGCAGCATGGTACGATTGTAAGAGATTGATGCGCATTAGATTCTCTAAGGAAAGAGACTGTACACAGCGGAAATACACAGGGGAGAGTGATCCCAGAGCACACATTAGGAACTGTGAACAGAGTTGGCTAGAAATTCCAGCAGAAGAATGGGTTCATTTGTTTATCCATACACTGGATACAGTTCCACGGAACTGGTATACAGAAACAGAGCTAAGAAAAGGAACTATCTCATGGCCTATTATGATTGAAAACTTTTTGGTCACGTTCAGTTTTGAATCTGAGCATCCAAGCATTGATCGGGCCTTGAAGATCATAAAGACTAAAATATTTGAGGATTGCCCATTACCAGCGGATTCGCAACCCGAGTGGGCTATCCAGATGGAACATGCACTAGAATGTTACCACTGCGCACAAGACTTAAGCGATGAGGATGAAGATCCTCGCAGTATCAATATCGCAGAAACAGAAGGTACACGTGAAGTTGAAGGCCCGCACTTAGAAATCCCAGCTGTAACAGAACCAATCAAGATTAGAAAGAGCAATATTGGCACAGAAACGGACCCTAAGTTTGCCTCTATTGGAGATTATTGGGATGATGAGACAATTGGCCAAATCACAGACCTATTACACGAGTATCAGGACCTATTTCCTACCAACTTTACAGAAATGAAGGGAATAGTGGGTGACCTCGGAGTCATGAGAATACCGCTTAAGGAGGACGCTAAGCCGGTTAAGCAATGCCCATACAGGTTGAATCCGCGGTATAAAGCAAAAGTAAAAGATGAAATAGATAAGATGCTAGCAGCAGGCATCATTGAACCTGTTGAAGAAAGTGAGTGGGTTAGTCCCATGGTAGTACAAGAAAAGAAAACAAAAGGAGACATCAGGATCTGTGTCGACTTGCGCAAACTGAATGATGCATCGCTGCATGACCCATTTCCGACACCATTCACTGATGAAGTCTTAGACAATGTTGGAGGACAAGAAATCTATTCATTTACTGATGGCTTTTCAGGCTATCACCAGATAAGAATCCATCCAGACGACAGGCACAAGACCACATTTGCGACAGAATGGGGCTCCTTTCAGTATACGGTAATGCCCTTTGGTCTTAAGAATGCCCCAGCAATTTTTTCTAGAGTAGTTGTTGCTGTCTTTAAGGAATACATCCATCAATTTCTAGAATTTTATTTTGATGATTGGACTGTATTTGGACTAGTCAAGAAGCACATAGGAAACCTGCGATTAATGTTTGAAAAATGTAGACAGCACCAGATTTCCCTTAACTTAAAAAAATGTATATTTTGTGCGCCTTTTGGTACGTTGTTGGGTCACATTGTGTGCAGACAAGGCTTGATGGTAGATCCTGCGAAGATCGCCATCATCGTCAATTTACCAGCACCTAACTCAGTAAAGCAGCTGAGAACTACACTTGGTCATACTGGGTATTACAGAAAGTTTATCAAAGGTTATGCCAAGATTACCGCACCAATGGAGAAATTATTGAAGAAGGATATCAAATTTCAGTGGAATGAGGAATGTCAGAAGAGTCTTGACGCTCTAAAAGAAAAAATGGTTACAGCACCTATTCTGGTATTTCCAGATTGGAACAAGCCTTTTCATGTTCATGTGGATGCATCTGGCATCGCACTGGGCATTATTCTCACGCAACCAGGCGAAGGGGGTATTGACCACCCTATCGCATATTCGAGCAGGAGACTATCAACAGCTGAGAAGAATTACACCACCACAGAGAGAGAAGGGTTAGCAATGGTGTATGCCTTACAGAAATTTCGGCACTATTTATTGGGTGCCCCGTTCAAGATGTTCACCGACCATTCTGCATTAAAGTACTTGGTCAATAAGCCAGTGTTAGGGGGAAGAATATGCAGATGGCTATTGTTGTTCCAGGAATATGATTTCGAAATCATTGTTAAGCCAGGAAGACTAAATGCAGGACCTGATCACCTGTCAAGGCTAGACTCAGGTGAAGAACCAAGTAATTTAGAGGACAACTTGCCTGATGCGCAATTATTCTCCATTCAGGTCGCAGATGAATATTATGGAGACATAATTCAATTCCTTACTACAGGGTGGGCACCACCTGAGTTTACCAAGCAACAAAAGAAACAATTAGTGGTGAAAGCAGCAGACTTCACCCTGATTGCAGGACACCTATATAAGTTAGGACCAGATGAAATCTTGCGCAGATGCGTTATGCCCCACGAGAAACAGACCATTCTTAAGGAAGCACATTCGGGCATCGCAGGAGGCCATTTCGCAGGGAAGCCGACCGCTCAGAAGATCCTAGCAGCCGGACTATGGTGGCCTACATTACATAAAGACAGTAAAGAGTTTTGCAGATCATGCGATATCTGCCAAAGGACAGGAAAGCCTTCCAGAAGAGATGAAATGCCGTTGCGACCACAGATAACGCTACGCGCATTTGATAAGTGGGCCATAGACTTCGTGGGTCCTATTAACCCCCCAGGAAAACGAACTGGTGCGAGATATATAATTACAGCAACAGAATACCTCACCAGGTGGGCTGAGGCAAAAGCAGTCAGGAATTGTGATGCTGCTACAGCAGCACAATTTATTTTTGAAAACATCATCACTAGATTTGGATGCCCAGTGACTTTGATGAGTGATCAAGGCACACATTTTTTGAATAGCACCATAGAAGCCTTGACAGAGGAATTTGAAATACAGCACCATAAGAGTACACCCTACCACCCTCAAGCTAATGGTACGGTGGAGGCTTTCAATAAGATATTAGAACATGCTCTTACAAAGATTTGTAACAGTCAAAGGGATGATTGGGACCTCAGAGTTAATGCTGTATTATGGGCTTACAGGACCACGTGTAAGAAACTAACAGGGCACACACCTTTCAGCCTGGTATATGGACAAGAGGCTGTTATGCCGATGGAATACATCTTACCCAGTCTAAGGATTGCTCAGCTTACAGAGATGGCTGATTCTGATACTTTAGGGGAAAGATTGGCACAGCTGCTCAATCTAGAGGAAGACAGATTTATCGCAGGATTCCATCAAAAAGTGCAGAAAGCACGAGAAAAAGCTTGGCATGATAGGCATATCAAGAACAAAACCTTTCAGCTTGGAGACTTGGTACTCCTTTATGACAGTAAGTTTATAAAGTTCCCTGGAAAATTCAAAACTCATTGGTTAGGACCATATCAAATCCAGCAAATAACAGATGGAGGTGCTATACAGCTTTGTACTATGAGTGGGGAGTTTCTTCCTACCCTGATCAATGGCAGTCGGCTTAAGCTGTATCGCGAAGGCCATGCCACCTCCCAGTCCTAGCCCAGAAAGGAAGCTAGTGGTGCAGATGCTCAGTGTAGTTGAAATGAAGCATCGCACCCTAAGGAGTCTACACCGGGAAATGCTTCAGATAAGAATTCGCAGCCAGTTTTCTTGGTGGTTGCGACAATTTTGATATGAGGCGAGTTTTTGGCACTTTCCACTTCCAGACGATGTGATATCTTATCGCAGAGGACAGAAAACAGATTGATGCGATATCAAATTTTGAATTGATCAGAGGGCTAGTCACTTCGCCATCTGACAAGCATTAACTGCACGGCTGACAAGTATCTGTTGTACTAAGATTTGGCAGGAGTACGACGATTCTTCTAGATTTGGAAAATCCGATGCGACACCACTCCGGCGCACAGTTTCCCAGCAAAATTTCAAACGGCGTTTGCAATAAATAGGCGCGGGGTGCTGTCTTGTCTATACATTAAATGCCGCCAACGGGTCCAGTTACTGGTCCGTTGCCATTTGAAATTCCGCCGTAGGATAAATACACGTCCTATTCAAAGCACGGGGCTACTTAGTCATTTTCACCAAAAGAGTTGAGCGCAGCTGAGCCGAGCCAAGCGTATTCTTAGCAGAGTCTGAGCAGGGAAATCAAAAACAGTTGCAGACTCCGATTTGCATTAAGATTAGCAATCATAGGAAGTCCAGAGTACCACAGGGGAAGGCACCTCGCGCCAGACGAGCCTCTCAAAGACGTGTTGCAGAGATTCCAAAGGGGTGGAATTGAGTGCGCTATGACTTCAGTTGTGGCGGAGAAGGGAAAGAAAATTGCTGCTGGCTCTTCGACCATACGCCAGTCGCCGAGAACCTTAGCTAATATGGAACGTAGCGAGACCCTGAATAGCACAGAGTCAGAGGAACCGGAGCAGGAACTCCCGGAAGAAGTTACAGTCACTACCCTATACTTCCCACCAAGAGTAGAGAATGCGCCAGCCATTGTTCTTCCACGAGACTTTAAGTATGAACTCATACTCCCGCCGCTGGATAACCGAGTGAAGGAAGAAGGTAACTTGTGGGGGAATATGCATGCTGTTAAGTTTACTGATTATAATCTGAGAGATTATACGCTGTACCCACAATTCCGCCGCGATCGTTATATGACGATTCAGAGGAACCCAAGGACACAGCACGATGAGTTCGTCCCCATGGACCATGTAAGCCATTTAGTACCGTCGGGACTGCTCAATCTCCTGGAGATCCCACACTTTGGACGGGGCCCGGAGGTCAATGCTGTGGTGCGGACGCTACTTTCATGCGTGCATGGCGGTTACTTATGGTTGGGTAACCGAATAGATGTCAATGTTGACCTCATTCACCGCATTACCGGTCTGTCGAAGACTGGTTTTGACCCACAGATAAATATTGATGGCGCCACAAAGGATACCAGGCTCTCAACCAAGCAGGTTGCGGAGTATAAGCTGCAAAGAGGAGGTCGCGCCTACGATGTCAATTCAATACAGGATGACGCCTTGCGGTTTACTGTTAGTCTGTTGGCCGGAAAACTCCTTCTCAAGGTGAGGCCGAAGGAGGTCACAGGCTCAGTTATCCGCCTAGCGATCGAAGTCATAAACGGTAAACCTTACAACTGGAGTTTATTCTTGCTGAATAGTTTCTTTCAAGACTGTGCGCAAGCGCAGCAGGATCCACTTCACAGCTTCCACTTCTCGTGGCTGCTGATCCTTATGGCTTTCATTGGATGGAAGAAGCCGCCCCATTCGCAGTTTCCACAGCTGGCACCAGGGGCGTGCAGAGGGTCGAGGTACTCCAATCTTTGGGCGAGTAATCACCCAGAGAAGCACAAGAATAACACAATGGTATTCCATGAATATTATACGCTATTGCTTGAATCCGTCGCAACGATTCCGCGTGTCGACTCGCCGGTCGTTGATCTTTATCAGTCCAAGCTGGAATTTAAAGTCGACAGGGATAAAACCTACATCAGACCCAAAGGGTTCAGGAAACATAACGAATGGGCCCCCGGCCCATATCGCATGGAAATCCAGCAGGTCGAAGATACCATTAAGAACTGTTTCGACGAGGACATGAAACAAATGTATGATGATCTATCCTCTAGCCTAGTTCCAGTCGATCCCCCAGCCGCGGACCCAGAAGATGTTCAGGAGGTAGATCCTAAAGACAAAGAGAAAGAACCAATGGGTTCTAAGAGAAAGGCTATTGAAGGCCCTTCTCCGGTGCGAGCAAAGAAGAAGAGAACAAAGGCGGTTACTTCCGACGAACCGCAGGCACCAGTCATGACAGAGGATGAGTATGATCTCATCGCCAGCCGAATACAGGAGAAGATGCGGGATAAATTCGCTGCGATTCAGTCATCGCAGGATCGTATGCGCATCAGCCTTGACAACAAATTGCGAGAGTTGAAGGCAATCACTGAGAAGACTGCTTCCATGCAGATTCAGCCAGCTCCAACTACAGTCGCAGAAAGTTCGCAGCCCCCTTCGCAGAGCAGAGAAGAAAGCATTGCAAAGGACCGCACGAACATTGTTCGTATACCGCCAGGAAGTATTAAGTTCCCTGTACCTATGGAGGTGCAGATGGTTCATCCTCTTGAGGTGAACCTACCAGAAGTACCTATGGATCAGTTGTATGAAATTTTCCAGCAGATAGGCACGGAGCTGAGGCACAGAGAACAAGTCACATATGAGCAAAATGTTTTGCTGTCTAATGACAATGTGCAGCTCATTGCACAGCATGAGGCAGAGAGTGCCCAGTTGACGCAATATGTTCAGCGAGAGCAGGATGTCTCTCTTGTGTTAAAGAATATTGCAGCAGAGCTTCCGCAGTGCGATATCAGGCCTGAGTTAGAAATAACTCAAAAGATCAGAAAAATAGCGGAAAGAGCAAAGGCTCTAGATGAAGAGAAGAGAAAGATGGAGGAAGAATACGAAGCAAAGATTGCTGCACTTGAAGCAAATAAGCCACCTACTCCAGAGGAAATCCAAGAAGCACGAGTGCAAGCTTTCAGAGTTGTACAGACACAGATGCACTGTCGGGTGGAAGCAGCAGAGGCCATCCTGGAGGATGCATCAAAGACATGGCTGGAGCTAGAGGAGCTCCCACAGAAAACTGAGCTCGATTAGCACATTAAGCACTGTGAAGATGCGATAGCAAAAGCTGAAGAAGAATACAAGGGCTTGAGTGCTCTTGCCAAGATAAGAAAGAAAGGAGAAATCACACAAATTCAGCAGCAGGTGCAGAAATACAGAGAACAGCAGATCAACCTGGCTAATGAAGTTAGCCCATATGAAAGCAAAGTCGCACATCTGGTTGATGAACTGGAGCAAAAGGTGAAAAGCTTCACCTCAAGTAAAGGAGTCATTGAGGGCACAGAGGACTCCTTGGTAACTGCTGAGCTGCTCAACGCAGCACAGGAAGAAGTAACACACATGGATGAAAGTATCAAAGCGCTTAAGGCACAATTCGCAGCAATCTCACGAGCAGCAAAGGATAAGCTTAGGCAGATGAATCAGGCTGTTGTTGCGAGTGGCTCGGGGACGAGCCACAAGTAAGTGTTAGGGGATTTGTTGGAGAGAACTTCCGCAGCATTTAGGAAGCTGCTAATTTTGGGAAGGATAACTAATTTTGGAGAGAAAGTACCAATTTTGGCGGTAAGACAAAGATATCGCCGTAGCGCAAATTCCGGCGGGAATCACGGTGATAGGTGCAGAAAAGTTAAGAAGATGGTACAAAGAAGAGGCCGAAGGGAGAGCTCAACCACCGCAATAAAGGCGCCGAAGATGAAGAGAGGGTTCAGCTACCCTCATAAAGACGAAGGACTACAGTCAGCGTTGCGTGAACCAAGAAGAAGCGACGGGTCGATGCATTAAAGACTAAGGACTGCAGGAAGCGGCGACAAGACAGAAGGCGGCCATGGAAGTACAGCCAGTTGACTGTAAGTGGTTAGGGTTGAGTCACTGTTGGGATAAGGCCCACAGTTTTGTAACTGCGATGAGACCTTCGGGCCATCTATATATAGTAGTCTTTTTATAGGATAAGGGGTTGGCCACATAGCGATAGAGACATCAGGTAGATGCTAGTCAAGTCTTTTGTTGTTGCAAGTCTGAGCATCCCTGAGAATACAAGGGCCGACCTGTTGAGAGATAGTGCATCCGCAGGGATTGCGAGAGGAAGAGGGTGCACTGTAAAGGCAAGAAGAGAAAAGAGGTCTATAGAGAAGGGCTCCCGCTGAGGTGGAGTTTCCCAGAAGACCCCTATTGTAAAGAGTGGACCGGAGCTGTGTTTATTCCCCAGAGTTGTAAACAAGAACTGCAGTTCCCCTGGGCGTAGTCTTTGCCCTGGGAGTATCAAAGTGCTTATCTAAGTAGCACTATTGTAATTGCGTAGCCATTATTCTCATTCACATGTTTGTGCTATATATGAATGTTTCAATCTGTTATAAGTAATGTACATGGTCGTCAGTTAACTTCTGAATGATGTATAACAAGTGCGATAATCGTAGCTAACCTCTTTGCGAACTATATAATTGTTAAACAGAGGTTAATGTGCGAGTAAGAACTGAATATGAGGCATGAATGGTTTATTTAGACATTGCGCAAAGTAATGTTCTACCTAGTTACGTGTTGCGAGATATCAAGGGTCGACTTCAGTAGTGAGGGTTAGGCTTGTAGGCTGAATGCTGTTGCTAACTGCAGTACCAGGATAAGGATAGCTAAGACCACCTGTTAACCCAGGAAGCGGTCAAAGTTCGCTTGCCGCAGGAACTAGAAGGGCAAGATATCGCACCTACGATATCTTGGGTATCGCTAGACGGTTTCACATAGGGAAAGACTTATCGCATTCCCTGCGTACTGCGATAAGACAGAGGCGTAGCCGGAGTAATGGAATGAGATAGACAGCTTCTGTGAAAGGGGTTAAGGAGGGTTTAACCACCCTGGATGCCTCGGAACTTGGCTGAGGACACTTGAGTCTTCTGCCTCCCATTAGAATCACTTCGGGTGAGACTTCAGGTTGCTTCTGCGACCTGTTGCCGAAAGGGCCAGTGAGCTAAGGGTTCTGTTGGTCTAAAAGATTACCGCCAGCCCGGGTCTGCCCAGAGAGAAAGGATAAGAGATCAACACTGTCCTTCATGACTAACCTCCTAAATACCATAAATACCTCCCTATGTTTGATGGAGAAGCTGAAAGTCTTACTGTGGAGAAACATCTTCAAGGATTTGAGCATTTTCTGGATCTTTTTGAAGTAGACCATGACGATGTTTGTATGAGGGATTTTGCTCAATCCCTCCTAGGAGACGTCAAAAAATGGTTTAAACACTTGCAGCCGAAATCTATTGATACATGGGAAGGGTTGTCTGATGTCCTCTTGGAGGTTTGGGGTAAGAGAAGACCTCTCGACCAAGTTCTTTCAGAATTTTACTCCATGAGAAAGAAAGAGGATGAAACCATGTCCAGTTTTAACAGGAGGTTTGCAAGCTTCTATTACAATATGCCAAAGGAAATTCAACCCCTAGAAAATGTTTCTAAGTTGCATTATGCTTCTATCTCTCCTCCTGAGTTATCTTTCCTTCTGTTGGAGAGAAGGTCTGCCACCTTGCAGAATATGTTCATTGATTTGTTGGAGGTGGAGGACAATCTTAGGATGTCTAGGAAGGCCTCTGAGCAAGACAAGCAAAATAAGATAAGAAGGAAACTAGAACCTGAGGAGAAGCATGAGTGGGAAAACCCTGTTTGTTTTATTTTGGTGAGTAAGGAGATGGTTGGCTCATCCATATACCAGGGAAGGATCGTGTTGGTTTGTTTCATGCAGATTGCACTCAATAGATAGAGAGTTCTATGGTGCAGAGTTTGGAAGAGAGATTCGGCCCACCCCTATATGATGAATACGAAGATGAAGAGGTCATAAGATTTCTAGAAATAAATGAAGGAAACGAGCCACCACGTAGTCAGTTCTACTACGTAGAAGGACTAGCCGGGGAAGAAGGCTCAGTGGCAACCCCTAATTCCACCAGTGCAAGGCATGAAAATATTGAGGTTGAAGGTGGTCAAGCCCTGTTTCCCTAATCTAAATCATTCACCAGAATAAGGAGCATTCTTAAGGCCACGAGTGAAGAAAGCTTGAAGACTTCGCATGAAGACCCATGCCCTCACCCAAGTGAAGGAGAGGGGACTGACGATCAAGAGGTTCCTGGAGTTTCCCAGCAAGTAGAGTTTTCTTTCTGGACTAAAGCTGAAGAAGATTATGAGATCCATGGGGATTTTCCTGGGCCTGACACACACTTTCAGCAGGTTGACTAGGTAATGGAACTGCTAGAGGGAGACCAGGATGGTCGGCATGATTTTTATGCAGGTTTTACAAGCCTGGAATACTGGTTTCACCAAAAGGGCCCTTTACTTGATCTTTTTGAAAATCAGGGTGAGGTTTCTAGTGGAGCACCAGAGCATAACCAAGTTCTTAATCTAGGTATTTTAAGAAATCAAGGAGGTGGTGTTATGAATGATACATGTGTGGAAGCAGCCTCCCCTACTCCAGAGTTGCGTTCTCAGCAGAAGGAACTGCATGAAGGCAGTTGTTTCATTCTGGTTAGGTTGTATAGGGGTCCAAGCAGACATGACTTCCGGGTTCTATTCGAAGCCTGCCGCAAATACTTGATCCCCACACTGGACGTGAGTGGTAGAGGAGATAAACATGCTACTTATAGATCCTTTAAGGTAAAATTCGCAAGGATGGAAACAGAGCTGCAGTGTGATAAAGAACCAGAGGAGTGTCAACAAAAGCAGACTTGCTGGGTCAGTAGTGGGGCAGAAAGATTTGAAGGAAATCACACTTTTTATGACCCAATAGTTGGCTACATGAAAATGTTTTTTAGTTGGGGTAAGGAGTTTTGTTTTTACCAAGAATATCACTGCTATCATCGATATTCTCCGCCATTGCATTTCTCTTGTCCGATATTAGTCAAGCATGATGAGGGGACCCACTCAAGATATCAGTTGCTGGACTGACTGCACTGGAATTTTCACATCACATAATACGGTGGCCATTCTGGTAACGTAGGATACAGTATTCTGTATATAAATAAGCTCGACATCCCAAGCACTTTTCAACATTCAGTTGCAATAGTGTTTTGCAGTCTTCATTTCAGTTTTTAGTTTGTGTTTTCAATAAAGAGCTACAGACAGCTAATTTTTTGGTAAGAAAATTTCAATGGATAAGGCACTAGCCTATGGAGTTCTTTGCTACCTCGTTGGGAGGATAGCATCCCCAATAGGAGCCTATTGTTAGCACCATAATTGTGCTAAGTGTCTGAAGGGGTTTAAGCCTATGGAACCAACAAGAAGATGCTCTGCTCACAACTCCCATGGCTCGAAGATGGGAGATCCAAAGATCTGTGCAACGATTTCGGTCCATCGTGAGAGCGATTGAGAGAGTCCACATTCGAAATGGAGGTCAGTAGACTAAAGGCAGGGGAATACACCCAAGGCATGTAAACGCACCTTTGGGAAGCTGAGGTTAAAAGGATAAAGATCTATGGTTGGAAGGCACCCTTCACAGTGAATGTTGGAAGCTACATAGTTGTGGGCCGAGGGATTAACCGGTGGGCATGTCAAGGTTGATTGACGGTCAATGGCAGGGATCGATGGTCCAAGATTTGTTTGCACTTTTAACATGCATGAGAAAGGTTGTGTTTCATATCTGTAAACTTGGATTAAACCCTAGCGTTTTCCAACAGCTCTGATTCAGTAGGGAAGAGATCTACGGCTCACAATGAGTTCGCAAATCTTACTTGTGTACCAGGCCGACCAACTTCAAATTTGTGAACACGGTAAGGGCAACACCATCTGATGGTCCGGATGTGAGAAGGACTAAGATCCACAGTCTAAATTCGACCAAGTGGATAGGTGGCTTGGAGGCATCTCTTCTGCCACCAAAATGATTGCAAGATAGCATCGAGGCCACCTCCACATCGTCATATGCTTTTCCACCTATCCAAAAGGCCACGCCAAGCATGTATTATGCCGACTCAAGTGGTAGGAATCATTGCTGATCGATTGGGAAATTCGGTCAGGCCATCATGGCAGAGGTCATCACATGTAGCTTCTGTCATTGTCATGGTCGTTATAAGCATGGTCCTTGCGTCCTAATTCAGAGTAGTGGCATGAGAAAGGTGGCAAGCTTGGCCACTCAGACATCTTTTAGTTACAATCGGGTTATGGAGAGTGACCAGGGAGATGAGGTGGTTGTTGTACCAGAATAAATATGGTCTGAGGTGGAGGAGGAGCATATTCCCTCCTCCCCGCTAGTATTCGACAACGTGGAAGAGATTTCGGCCAGCAAACCTGAGGAGCACGAAGGCCGACAGTTATGAAGATAGGTTCGATGTCGACCGAATAAGATAAGGGGGAGGCCCTTCGTGACATGGAGATTATCAAAGATTACATCGTCCCCACTGAAGAGACGACACCTCCTCCTTCAGCAGAGGAAGCACTGGACGGAGATTCCCTGAAACTAGAAGACTTATTAGAGCTACAAGGCTAGTTGAAGGCTCAAGAATGAGGTGGCGGCCTGTTCGTGCTTTTTCTCTTTCCCACTCGACAAGTCTGTCTTTGGATAATTATATAGTTGTCTTTTTAGTCTATTTTTTGTTGAAATATTGTAACTTCTAAGAATATTATATTTGTACTTTATTATTCCAGAGATGTTTCATTCCTCCGTGAAGACCTTATTGTATATCCAGAGATGTTTATTCCTCCGTCGGAATGTGGTAACTTGGGTTATTAGACTTCCCTAGTGGGGGTCGGCCCTATATGTGTTATGTGGGTCAAAGGGTTATTAGACCACACTAGAGAAGTCGACCCAGTCAATTGTAATGGTGTGTTTAACCCAGTGGTTAAGTTGGGGCCGACCTAGTTAATATAAAAGACAAGTTGGAGTTGTGTATAAATAGAGGAGGTGTGTTCCTCATTTAACACACACACTCACTTGTGAATAACGCATAGGTTAAGGAGAGGTCTGCTATGGAGGAGGAGGAGAACATGTCTAGGTTTTGCATCTTTGTATTTGCTGGTCATCTATATTGAGGAAGCTTTGCTGGGTTTTCTACCCCATGAGGGTTTCCCAGGATAAATCTGTGTCTCTTGTGTTTATGTTGTGCTTGTTGTTCTTTCAATGATCCTGTATATGCTATTGTTGTGAAATGAAATGCAATGATGATATTTTATGTCTTAGCATATTGAATCTTAACATGGTATCAGAGCTAACCTAAAGGAAGGCAATGTATGGCACTTATGACACTTGCTTCACTTACGACAATTTCAAGGTTAGGGTTTTGTATAGAAAAAACCAGTCATTGTGGAACTTTCGCTATAAATCCTTTTTGAAAAAGTTTCAGGATCAGAAACCTTTACAGGTTGTAGATAAAATCCCCATGTACCTTGTGTCCAAAGTACACCCTCAGATTCGTTGTACTTTGTGAGTTATGATCAGTACAATTTAGGGTTTCAGCCTCTTCCAGATCTCAGTCATAATCAGGTGACCTAGGAAACAAGGTCATAACTTGGACTAGGAAGCTCCAAATGAAATTTCATAAAAAGTGATAGATAGTGCACATACTGTACTATCTCAGGTAATGTTTCCAGAGGGCGAAGTTGAACCAGCGACACGTGGAACACCGTACAAGTTAGCTCTCCTATTTTATCCCATAAATAGGTCACATTGCAACACTTGGCATAACTCTCTCTCAGAGAATCCAATTCAAGTTAGACCTATAAGGTTGGAAAGAGAACAGGCCAGGATACCACAGGAAGAAGTTTCAGACCCTGTGGATTCGTAATTTCAGAGTTACACCAGAAACAATTAGGTGCATATTTCTGTCAAAACAAATTTCGATTTTGAGCACCTTCATTCTTGAATCGTCACTGCTGTGGAAAATTAACGTTTCGGAGAAAGTTGGAATTTTTGGAAGCAGAGTCCATGGCTGAATGCTACTCATCAAAATCAAAATTTAGAGACCAAGATCGAATTTTTTGGTTGGGTAGAAGACGGGGCTTGATCAAACCCCAGTTCGAGATTTTGATCAGAAAGGTGGAAAATTAGGGCTTTTGCAAAAGTTGGAATTTTTTAAGTCTTTGACCATGACTGGAATCTCCTCAGAAAAATAAGAGTTTAGAGATTTGGTTCAAACCTATTGATTGGGAAGAAGGGTGGGCTTCATCAAAGCATAGTTCGGGATCCTGTTGAGAAGATCCAGAAGTTTCAAAGGCAATTTTGAGGGATCATATTTTGGAGATTTCAAAATTGAAGTATGCTAGTTTGATCAGCTCATCAAGGCACATATTTCCATCCATTTAGAAGTGTGAAAGTAAAAGTTTGAATTTTTAGGGTTTCTCTGACAAACCCTAATCGAGCTCCAAATCCAGTTTCAGGGGGAGATTAGGCTAAGGCCTTACATACGAAGACTACAAGAAATATCGACAAGTATGACTTAAGAAGATACAGGTATGTTTTGAAATCTGATTCTTGATTAAGTTCATAATATGGTTGTCTTCATATTATTTAGGTTAGTACAATCTTGATTGATGTAAAAGTATGAATGCATGAGAATGATAGAATACATTCTTTGATCAAGGTTATATGATTGTACTAATGCACCTGTGGTGTTGTATGAGGATGATGTTGTCTACTAACAAAAGACAGGTACATCAAGAAAGACAAATCAAGTTCTATGACCATGATGACATAAAGACAAAGAATTATCCATAGTCTTTAGAAGCTCTACTTACGAGGTATGTATGATTTATTTCTACTATGCTTAACTTATGATGTATGCAGGTTACTATCACAAGGTCTCTAAATCATTGAAGAGACTAAAGATATTGTTTGGGTATGTTAGAAATAAATAAGCATGTATCTAATGTAGGTATGTCTTCCTATGTTAGAATCCTACTTTGTGCTAGGATCTTAGATACCTATTTATTGAATGATCATGACCATACATATTCAAGATTATTTAGAATTATAATGTTTTGATAATATTGAGATTATACTAATGAATGTATGTTTGTGTATGGGATCATGAGGATGACACTAGTGCACACTTGAGCATGCACATTGGTATAGAATGAATAGAAGTTCAAAAGACATATAGAAGATCAAGCGGGAGGCAACCACACAAACATAAAAGATAAGTATTTGAGTTGTTATTTGAATCTCCGAAATAGTAAATGATATTGCTTGTAATGGTTGTATGCATATTTGTATTTCTAGAATATATCATGTTCAGTGTAAACACTCATATAGCATTGAACAGTATACTACTAATATCCATATGATTGATAAGTTAGACAAACATTCCATTTTTGATTGTCTAGAATGAAACCTCTTTGCTGACATGCTGAGAGCTGTGCATGCTCTCGATAGTATGTTCTGGTAGAGATGGAAGGCATCTAGATAGCCACTGTATGCATACAGGATATGGAAAAGTGTTGTGCCAAAGTATTGGTCAAGATTGTTGCATAACTATGAAAATCATATTTGTATGCATAATAGGTTATCATGTCAACATGATTTGATGATTATGAAGTATTACTAATCATGTACTTAATTTTGATTTGTAGGAAAGATCATGAAGAATGATGAACACTGAACAAGTGATGGATGTTCAACAAGAAGACTTACAAATCAAACAATCTATAGAAAGCTCATGGCTAGAATATTCTCTTAGAAAGAGGAAGAGGATCATGACGAGATGTTTTCTCCAAGTGGCTAGATAAGACCATTCTATTAATGGTGTAATTGAAGAAGAAGTGTGAATCAGGCTCTGTATGGGTACTCAGGATCGATAGTCATTTGATGAGCTTAATGATCACCATGGGTAATGTGGATCTCAACCTTTGCTACAAGTTTGAAGATGGTTTCTATATACAGATGACATGGATGCAAGAAGGAACTCACCACAGAGTTCTAATGATATTGAGCCTCATATTAGTAGACCCATCTGACGAGAGATGGCATGGATAGATATGCAGAAGATCACTCAATGTAGAGTGTGAATGATGTTCAGTCATAGAGGGAGAATTGATAGCTTCTTGACAAAGCTTGGGATTTACCAGAAGTAAAGCTGATCCTAACCTTTACCTTAAGGTTATGGATGATGAACCTATCATACTATTATTGTATGAGGATGATCTCTTTCTAATAGGGAATGAGAAACAGATCATGGAAAGCAAGAAGAAGATGGATACAGAATTTGAGATGAAAGATCTCAGATTGATGCATTACTTCCTAGGTCTAGAAGTATGGAAAGGCCCAGAAGGAATCTTTATCAACCTGGGAAAGTATGCTGTGGAAATCTTGAGAAGATTTGATATGTTGGAATGTACAACCATGGCCACTCTCATGGGTTCTGACTTGAAGCTGTTAGCTGATGACTCATCAGAGTTAGTGGATATGACTCTATACAGACAGATTATTGGGTCATTGATGTATTTGAAAAATACTAGACCAGACATATGCTTTGCCGTAAATACCTTGAGTCAGTATCTAGTCGAACCTAGAAGAGTTCACTTAATAGCTACAAAGCATGTGATGAGGTATCTAAAGGGTACGATAGATTTTGGTCTATATTATCTTGAAGATCATGACTTCATATTACATGGCTACTCAATTGCTGATTGGGAAGGAAGTGTCTCAGATAGGAAGAGTACATCAGGTGGATGTTATTGTCTTGGCTCTGCCATGATCTCATGGTTTAGCATGAAGCAGTCTAGTGTGGCTCTCAACACAACTGAAGCGGAATATATAGTTGCTTGCTCTGCTAATTGCGAAACGATATGGCTTCAGAAGCTATTATCTATTTTATTTGACTTAGAGATAGAACCCACTGAGATCCTATGTGACAACCAGAGTTGTATCAAGATGACAAAGAACCCAGTGTTACATGATAATTCAAAGCACATAGAGATCTGATATTTCTATATACGGGATATGGTGCAAAAAGGAGCTATCAAGTTCAAGTATGTAAGAACTGATGAACAAGTTGTTGATATATTGACCAAACCTCTGTCTCAAGTAAAGTTTAAGTATTTCTGAGACAAGCTTGGTGTAGTTCAGAAGGACCCTCCTAGAAAGGGGGAGTGATATGATCGCTAATGATGAGATTGCCTGCATCGACAGTGAGGTCGATGATGTGGATACCTATATTGGTGATGCCAACAGTGAGGCTGGTGAATGGTCCTTAGACATGGTCTAAGTTGACAAGGGGATTACATCATCCTTGAACACATGTTCTAAAAGGATCTGTAGACATATGTCTCTGAGAAAGAAGAGGGATTGCATCATCCTTAAACACATGTTCTAAAAGGATTCGTAGACATATATCTCTGAGAATGTGGTCCTTAGTGGATAGGTGGGGAATATATCTTCCCCAGATTTCGGTCCCAGAATTGATCCATAGACAGATGTCTCTGAGAATGAAGTCCTTGGTGGATAGGTGGGGATTGTATCTTACTTGGACTTCGGTCCTAGAATTGATCCGTAGACAGATGTCTCTGAGAATGAAGTCCTTGGTGGATAGGTGGGGATTGTATCTTCCCTGGACTTCGGTCCCAGAATTGATCCGTAGACAGATGTCTTCAAGAATGAAGTCCTTAGTGGACAGGTGGGGATTGTATCTTCCCTGGACTTCGGTCCTAGAATTGATCCGTAGACAGATGTCTCCGAGAATGAAGTCCTTAGTGGACAGGTGGGGATTGTATCTTCCCCAGACTTCGGTCCCAGAATTGATCCGTAGACAGAAGTCTTCGATAATGAAGTCCTTAGTGGACAGGTGGGGATTGTACCTTCCCCAGACTTCGGTCCCATAATTGATCCTTAGACATCTATCTCCGAGAATTGATGATAGGACTACATCGTCCCTGGGCTCTTAGTTCAAAATGTATGTGATAGGACTACATTGTCCCTAGACCCTTCGTTCAAAATGTACATGATGGGATTGCATCGTCCCTAGACACGAGACTTGTCTTAAAGTGATAAGGAATGATCCTCTTGGAAGTTGATCTGGATTGCATCGTCCATAGACATGAGACTTGTCTTAAAGTGATAAGGAATGATCCTCCTGGAAGTTGATCTAGATTGCATCGTCCATAGACATGAGACTTGTCTTAAAGTGATAAGGAATGATCCTCCTGGAAGTTGATCTGGATTGCATCGTCCATAGACATGAGACTTGTCTTAAAATGATAAGGATTGATCATCCTAGAACTTGATCTCGATTGTATCATCCATGGAACTATGTCCTAAAGAGAGAGGGATTGATCATCCTGTAATTGGATCGTGTGTATTGCAGAGTATGCTACTATGATGATGCTGTAGATCGAGATGATCCAGATTCTGTAGATCAAGATGATCCAGATGTTGTAGATCAAGATGATCCAGATGATGATCGTATGATGATGATGTTGATGATCGTATGATGACGATGCTGATGATTGTATGATGACGATGCCGCTTATCATGATCGAGAGATCTAGATGATGTTGTTGATCAGAGGATCCAATGATGATGATGATGATGTAGCTTTTCAAGTGCTGCAGAAGATGAATACTCGATACAGAAGATGTTGATGTTCTAGTATTGAGGATCTTAAATATGTTCGAGTAACTACTTGAGTTACTGTTGATGATGTATAAAGAAAGCTTCCAATGATTTATAGATGTATCATGTATGATGTAGTCGATGACTCCTTTCTCCTGCAGATGTTGTTATAATATACTTCTTGTTAAGGGGGAGTGTTGAAATATTGTAAATTATAAGAATATTATATTTGTACTTTATTATTCTGGAGATGTTTCATTCCTCCATGAAGACCTTATTGTGTATCTGGAGATGTTTATTCCTCCGTTGGAATGTGGTAACTTGGGTTATTAGACTTCCCTAGTGGGGGTTGGCCCTGTATGTGTTATGTGGGTCAAAGGGTTATTAGACCACCCCAGAGGGGTCGACTAAGTCAATTGTAATGGGGTGTTTAACCCAATGGTTAAGTTGGGGCCAACCTAGTTAATATAAAAGACAAGTCGGAGTTGTGTATAAATAAAGGAGGTATGTTCCTCATTTAACACACACACTCACTTGTGAATAACGCATAGGTGAGGGAGAGGTCTGCTATGGAGGAGGAGGAGCTCATGTCTAGGGTTTGCATCTTTGTGTTTGTTGGTCATCTATATTGAGGAAGCTATGTTGGGTTTTCTACCCCATGAGGGTTTCCTAGGATAAATTTGTGTCTCTTGTGTTTATGTTGTGCTTCTTGTTCTTTCAGTGATCCTGTATATGCTATTGTTGTGAAATGAAATGCAATGATAATATTTTCTGTCTTAGCATATTGAATCTTAACATTTTTTAGGCCTATTATGGTCCTTAGGTCATTTAAGACTATCGTGGTTTGCACCCTGCAAATGACACCTATAGAAACAGTCATGGTTAGTTAGCATTCCTTTTCACCTTATGATTTGCTGTCAGAAGTGGCGAGCTGGGCCATATAGGTGGTAGCATATTTTGTAACCATTTTTGATAATCGATCCAAGGCTAGGATCCTATAAATATCTATATAATAGAAGATCAAAGGGTTGAATAAAATCATTGGGCCAAGGCCTGGGACAGCCGATCTTTGTTTTGTAGCACAATCATTAATAGAATTGCAGTGCCTAAAGCTGGCATTTAACATAGATTCATGTGTTGCTTTGCTTACAGTGTGTTCTTTTCTTCTCCTCATGTGATTGTGCTTCTTGTTATTTACTTATATTATGTTTGCCTTCTCATATCTGAAATTAGTGTATAGTAGGACAAAATTCTTGGTAGGAAGCTCTTCCTATTGTTTTAGGTATTCACTCAATATTTATTCTAAAGTTGACATCGAATTCACCTCTAGGGGTCACTCATGTCAATGGAATGTTAGTTCTTTCTTCCTTTTTCACCAAATAATAGCACTTAGACCAGAAGTAGGTGGCTATCTTGCCTCTGTTCTGATGTTTCACGCTGCAACATTGTTATTCGATTTATGTATTAGGTCATGACTCCATCGCCCAATACTTCTCCCTTGATTGTCTCACCAAAATTTTAACAAATTTGTCCCAGCATAAATCTAACCTTCTGAGTATGCTTTGATTGATTATCTTGAGTAATAATAATTCCGTGTGTTTGTCATTGTCAAATCTGTGATTATTTCTAGTTTTCTTGAGTTTAAGAGAGATCCCTCTTTAACTGTTATGGGTCAGTAGCATAAGTCTAAAGTGGTTTTGTGGTTACCCCGAAATGTCCCCTTCCCACAACCTTGGGGGTCATTTTTGGTGCTAACACAGATATATATTAAAATGAATGAAAATACATTATAATAGAGTAAAAGAATGAAGTCGCATTAAGTGTGTGTAGATATATAGAGAGATAAATGAAAGACTAAAAAAATAAAGTCATATTAAATGTATATACATATATAGCATTCGAAATATTAGTTGAGTTTAGCTATTGTAAGACCTAGTGGTGTGAGTGTCAAACTCACTACAATCCTATATTGTCTCAAGGTTGTCTCCTTGGTATAATTGAGCTCCAACCAACAAATCATGGTGGACGGATTGCTCAGCTCCAAAGCTCGGTGGAGAGCACCATGTGTAAAAAAGAAAACCTTTGAGTGGTATAAGGAGAAACTTTATGATAACTTGTGTGTAGTGGAGCACTCTCTCTTGATGGGTACCGAACTCATCCACTTGGTAGCATCGAAACCGTTTTCCTTAGCTCACTAGGGTGCAGGAGTTATAACGTTTAACTTTTTAAGCGACTAGGTGGGGAAATTAGGGGGAGTTTGTCTCCATGATAGAAAAACCAAACCCCAGTTGACATCCACACATGCATCTATTATGTGATAGCGGTTAAACCTTCCTCATGTCACTCCTGTGGAAGGAGGGAACCTATTTTTAAGAGAGGGATGTTGTGCAGTATGGGGTGGAGATTTTTTAGAGAGTTTACGGTGACGTAGTTGCAGAGAAAACTCTAAGCACAAAGCAGAGATGCCCCTGAGTACTTACCTCACGCACTGTGGAGACTCTAGAAGTCCTGGAGCAGCGATTTATGTTGGTAGTTGGTCTCTGGGTTATAGTTCTAGGGTTGATTGGAATAAGTACGATGGATTTTTCTCATCCATCTGACCTTGCAAAGTCTGAGGAAAGGATGGTTGAACAAAGATCTAGATCCTATATGGTTATAGAGTTGCGACTGGTTGATCATGGAAACTTCTCAAAAGTCTATCCTCTACCTTATGAAATCCTCCCTGGGAAAGGATGATTCGCTACGGTTAAAAGATCCCAATCCCACACCAACTATTGGCCATGGTGTGATTGCCTCCATATCTCTGTTTTCATTGAAATTACTTTCAAAACTATGTTTTCATCGAAATTATTTTTGGGTCTCTGTTTTTCATTAATATTTTAGATCTCCACTTTTATTGCCTCGGGTTATGGTTATGCTAACGTTGGCAAAAGGATTGAATTTGAGCGAGGTCTCTCTGTGATATTATTTCTTGATCCTCGGTATTATGAAGAGCTGAAGGAGCCCCATCTTCTTAGTGCCTAAACTTTGTAATGTTACAATTTTGATATGCCCGGTTTTATGAATGGCGCAACGATAGACCACAAACTAAACCTCTATGTTGATATTTTTGTTATACTGCTTGCTGAGCCTGAGTAATATCGGTATTATATTTTTGTTATTAATAGTATGCTCCTTACTGTCGCGATGACTCTCTATGGAAGATCTGATTTCATGTTAGATGTATATTTTATTATGTCCTGTTGACCATCCATGTTGATTGGGTGTGTTCGGAGAAAGGGATGGTCGAGGTAGAGAAGGGGACGGTTGAGGTATCTAAACCCTGCACCTTGTTTGATTTCAAATAATCTTCGTTGACTTTAAGTTTGTTCTTGTTTATGTATACATTCTACATTTTGGTTAAAAGCCTGGGTAGAACTCTGTGAAGTGATTCGAAACCTCTATCATAGTTTTTATGCTAGTTTTTTTATGCCATTGAGTTTTAAGTCCAGTATTCGATCTTGACTATAAATGTTGAGCTAGCGCCAACAAGTACTCAATGCTTACTCAATTCCTGAAGCTCTGCTTAAGATAAATTAAATTATTACTGTTTATAGGCTAGGGTGTTAGAATGGAGTTGTAAGCTGGTTTACCACTCTCTGCATATTTATTTTATGCCTTGATAAAATAATAGTTTTCTGTTGGAAATATTGTAATTATGAGTTGATAGTGTATCTGATATGCGTCGGCTTTGTACGACTCCAAGTCAGTCCTTT
Organism: Larix kaempferi; assembly: GCA_027924585.1. Classification (NCBI taxonomy): domain Eukaryota; kingdom Viridiplantae; phylum Streptophyta; class Pinopsida; order Pinales; family Pinaceae; genus Larix; species Larix kaempferi. The sequence goes on from BSBM01000432.1 coordinate 4,006,900, forward strand.
TGTCAGTATGAAATGTCAGACAGTCAGTCACTTTGCAGCCAATCCGGCTCATGACAAGTTAGTATTTATGTAGCTGTGTTTGTATTTCGCATGCTCATAACTTCTTAGGTAGAATTTATTACATTCTTTATGAAACCCTCTAGCTTCCAAAAGAAGCCAAATCAAGTTTGTGTATAAATTAAAATCACTCACAGAGATAGAGATAGAGATAGAGATGTATGCGAGGGAAGAAGAGTGGAAGGAGTAGAAACTCATCCCATGAAATGTATGAAGAGCCCAAGCTCTGTAAAATTGTGAAAGATTGAAGTAAAACTCATCTCTCTGTAAGTGTGGCAAAGTTACTATGTTTTACAGTGGTAATATATAAGTCTTTAGTTTTAGTTTTGCAAATGTAATTTGTATTAAGTGCGAAGCTCATGCAAAGTAAAGTATTCCGCTAAGTTAGAGAACTGCGCATTTATGCAAAGTTCAACTACACAATATAAATTCAAAATGCACAAGTAATCTCTGCGCAGTAAAAAGTGGAAATGTGCTGGTAATTTCCGCGCGGCTAATTTGTGAAGTAAAGTGTTCGGAAAAAATAGGGAAGAAAAATTAGAGCAAAGTGTTTGCTAAGTGAAGCGCATCTCTAAAGAAAAGAAAAAGAAAAATATTCATTTACTACGCAGGTCAAAATATTTTGACTGCGCGGTGTCCTTTTCCCCTCATCTGGTATCAGTGTTGGGTTCACGGAAAGTAAGAATTGTATTTACAAAAGGGAAAAGAAATTAAAGCTAAGAATGGCTTCCACATCGGGTAATTTGCAAACACCAATATTTTCTGGTAAAAATTAAGAATATTGGTCTCTAACTATGAAAGCTTTGTTTAGAGGTCAAGATGTATGCGAAGTAGTCCAGAATGGCTATGAAGAACCAGAAGATCTAGCAGCATACAACAATATCACACAAGCTGAGAAGGATGTCTTGAAGGAACAAAGGAAGAAAGATGGAAAGGCATTGTTCCACATACATCAAGCAACACATGAATCCATACTCCCAAGAGTAGCAGCAGTGCAGTCAACTAAGGAAGCGTGGGACACACTGGAAACTTCCTATCAAGACTTAAACAAGGTAAAGACTGCCAAACTTCAAATTCTTAGAAGAGATTTTGAATCTATGTCAATGAAAAATACAGAGTCAGTAGAATCATTCTATACTCGTGTTATTGGTCTGGTTAATCAAATAAAGTCTAATGGAGAAACTCTAGGTGACCAAAGAGTTGTTGAAAAAGTTCTTAGAGTTCTTCCAAAGAAATTTGAATCTTTAGTTGTGACCCTGGAGGAAAACAAAGATTTGTCCAAATTTACTATTGATGAATTGAAAGCCTCATTACTCAATCATGAACATAGAATCAACAGTTCAGAAACATCACTGGAAGGTCCATTTGCAGCATAGTCATCCATAAGTCGTGGAAGAGGCATAGGAAGATCAAACTCTAGAGGCATAGGAAGAAGTTTTTTTACAGGAGGTCGCAACAGCAGCCCTGCGCATGTCGCTGGTAGAAGCCAGAATTAGATCCCCAGTTAGCCAAGTGGACAAAGGTATGATAAATAAAAAATTCAATGTCATTACTGTAAGCGGTTTGGACACTTCGCATATGAATGCAGGAAGAAGCAGTATGACCAAGGAAAGCAAGGCCAAACACAGTCAATCAACAATAACACTTGGAGCAGCTCACTATTCCTAGCATGCACATGTCCACTTGAATGCAATGTTGTCCAAGAAAGTCCAAATGACATATGGTATTTAGACTCAGGTTGTAGTAATCATATGTCTGGTAATTTAAATCTATTTTCTAGTCTAGATAAATCAGTTCAAACTGATGTCACACTTGGAAATAATATTCAAGTCATTGTTTTAGGTAAGGGTACTGTTGATATTCTAACCAAACACGGGGAGCATAAATATATGCTTGATGTTTATTATTTTCAAGGTTTGAAGCATAATTTGATGAGCATTGGACAACTGATGGAAAAAGGTTACAGAGTTCACATAATAGGAAAGCATTGTGTGATCTAGGACATATATCTAACTAATCAGTTAATAGCTGAAGTGAAGATGACAAGCAATCACTTGTTTCCTCTAAGGATAAGGCCAATTATAAAAGGAAAAACAACTCAAGTTGTTCATACAAGTTAGAATGAAAATTTTGGATCTGCGTTCAAAGAAGAAAGAAAAGAAGCAGAATATCACTGTGACAAGGAAGAAAAAAACAGTGAAATGCAAGCTGCGTTTCAAACAGAAATAAATGATGAATCCTAGTTATGGCACTTCAGATTTGGACATCTGAATTTTGGTGGGCTGAAGCTACTGCATATGAAGGACATGGTGAAAGGATTTCCATTGATTGAAAAATCAGAGAGAATTTGTGAAGGCTGTATTTTTGGAAAACAGCATAGAGAGAGACTTTTCCAGTCGGAAAGTCATACAGAGCTCGCACACCACTTGAAATCATACACTCTGATATTTGTGGACCGATGCAAACACTGTCCATGGGAGGATGCACTTATATTCTCACATTTATTGATGATTTCACAAGAAAAACTTGGTTTTATTTTCTAAAACATAAATCTGATGCGTTTAGATGTTTTCAGCAGTTCAAGGCACTTGTGGAGAAGCAAAGTGGTTATAGCATCAAGATATTAAGAACAGATAGAGGTGGTGAGTATGTTACAAATGATTTCTTAAAATTTTGTAAAAATCATGGCATACAAAAGTAATTCACTGCGCAGTATGCACTGCAGCAGAATGGTATCCCAAAGAGAAAAAACATAACCATTATGTAGATGGCGCGCAGTATGTTGGAAACCATGTATCTATCAAATGAATACTAGGATGAAGTAGTGGCAGCTACTGTATACATCATGAATCAATGTCCGACAAAGAGTGTGAAGAACAAAGTTCCATAGGAAGCATGGACAGGTATGAAACATAGTGTTTCACATTTAAAAATTTTTGGTTGTATAGCATACGCACATGTTCCAGATCAAGTGAGAAGAAAATTAGACAATAAAGGACATAAATGCATTTTTATTGGTTATTCTGAAGACAAAAAAGCATGCAAGTTGTATGATCCTATTGCAAGAAAAGTTATTGTCAGACGAGATGTTCAGTTTGTAGAAAATGAAGCATGGGATGGAACTGTAGAGAATAATGTCAAAATTGTGTCACATGTTGAACATGATGACATCGCAGAAGATGTGGTTGAGACTCCGCATGTGAATCAGAACTGCGCAGCTCTGTCTACTCCCAGGACTGCGCAACATGTTTCAACACAAGGAACTCCGACACAAGTCGCAACTCAAGCAACTCCAACAAGCACATCAAGTGCGCAACAAACTCCATCAAGCAGTTTGCGCAGTTCGACACCAGCAACTCCAATAAGGACAATAACTCTACGCGAGATATATGAGACTGGTACACCTAATTCATTCTCCATTTGCATTATTTTCTCAAGTTAATGATCCTCTAACATTTGAAGAAGCTGTTGAAGATAAAGTTTGGGCACAAGCCATGGATGAAGAAATAGAATGCATTGAGAAGAATCAAACATGGGAATTAGTTGATGTTCTTAAGGATAAGGATGTGATAAGCGTGAAATAGATTTATAAGACCAAGCAAGATGCTGATGGAAATGTCCAGAAGCACAAGAAAATATTGGTAGCAAGAGGGTTCACACAGCAGCCTGGCATAGACTTCAATGAAACTTTTTCACCTATAGCTCGAATGGACACTATCAGAACAATTTTGGCAATTGCAACTCATAAGACATGTCCTTTTTATCAAATGGATGTGAAGTCTGCATTTTTAAATAGTTATTTGGAAGAAGAAGTATATGTGGAGCATCCACAAGGCTACGAAGTCCCAGGACAAGGACACAGAGTATACATACTGAAAAATTCACTCTAAGGTTTGAAGCAAGCTCCTAGAGCTTGGTATAGTCGCATTGACTCTTACCTCATTCAGAATGGGTTTCACAGAAGTGTGTACACAAAAATAAACAAGCAAGGTAATAAGCTAATTGTCTACCTGTATTTAGATGATTTAATATTTAATAGTGATTTTGGCATAGAAGAATTTAGATCAGATATGGAAAGTGAATTTAAAATGACTAATTTGGGGCTTACGAAGTCCAACAGACTGAAAATGGAATATTTATATCTCAGTCAAAGCATGCAAGTGATGGCTTGAACAGATTTAAGATGCTAAACTGTAAGACAGCCCCGACACCAGTGATAACAGGTTTGAAATTGAGCAAGGATGATGGTGGATCCAATGTAGATCCTACCCTGTTTAAAAGGCTCGTTGGTAGCCTTATGTATCTTACAGCAACAAGGTCAGACATCATGTATGGAGTCAGCTTAATCTCAAGATTCATGGAGTCACCAAAAGAATATCATTGGAAAGCAGGTAAAAGAATTCCGAGGTATGTAAGTGGAACAAAAGACTTTGGTATTTTGTATTCAACCTCATAAAATTTCAAATTCATTGGATACATTGATAGCGATATTGGAGGCAGCATTGATGACAAAAAAAACACATCTAGGAATACATTTAATGCAAGAATAGGTGTTGTATCGTGGGCTTCAAAGAAACAACCCATAGTAACTCTTTCTTCAGCAAAAGCAGAGTATGTCGCAGCTACAAGTGCTGCATGTCAAGCCATTTGGATGCGGAGGATGTAAAGTGACCTGTCGTAGAACCAGCAAGAACCCACAGTCATTTACTGCGACAACAATTCAACTATTGCACTATCTATGAATCATGTGTTCGATAAGAGAACCAAGCATATCGACGCAAGGTATCATTTTATGAGAGAATTAATAAACAACAAGGAAATTTGTTTAGAATTTTGCAGGTCTGAAGATCGGGTAGTAGAAATGTTTACAAAGCCATTGGCAAGGGACACATTCCAATTTCTGTGAAGTTGTTTGGGAATGACAAGTTCTTCGCAGTGAACTATGTCATGAACAGGGCATGTTTCAGCTCTGAAATATTTTGTAATATTTTATTTTTGGTTAATGATCCCCATCTACTCATAATTAAGGGGGGGTGTTGGAAATATTGTATTTATGAGCCGATATTGTATATGATATGCGTCGGCACTGTCAGACTCCAATTTAATCCTTTTTTCAGTCTTAAATGTCAGAAAGCCAGTCAGTTTGCAACCAATCTGGCTCATGGCAAGTTAATATTTATGTAGCCGAGTTTGTATTTCGCAGGCTCATAACTTCTTAGGCAAAATTTATTACAATCTTTATGAAACCACTTAGCTTCCAGGAGAAGCCAAATCAAGTTTGTGTATAAATGAAAATCATTCACAGAGATAGAGATAGAGATAGAGATGTATGTGAGGGAAGAAGAGTGAAAGGAGGAGAAACCCATCTTGTGAAATGTATGAAGAGCCCAAGCTGTGTAAAATTGTGAAAGATTGAAGTAAAAATCATCTCTCTGTACTCTCTTTTACAATGATAATATGTAAGTCTTTAGTTTTATGTATTCATTCTCAAGAATGTTGGTTTATGCATCTCGCACATCTACTTCATATTGACCTACGTAAATGTTGTTTACATTTACGGTTTGTAAATCAAATCAAGATTCCAAGTATTTCACGGTGGTGAATGTCCTACGCAAAATAGCTTCAATATATGTTTCAGTTCTTATGTTTTAGATTGAAATATCTTTATGCAAAGTTTGTTTAAGATTGGGTTATGCGTATTCCACCAAGTTAGAGAACTGCGCAGTAGAAAGAGTCGAAATGCACAGGTAATTTCCAGGTGGCTAGTTTGTGAAGTAAATTGTTGAGCAAAAATAGGCAAGAAAAATTAGAACAAAGTATTTGCTAAGTGAAGTGTAGCTCAAAAGCAAAGAAAAAGAAAACCATTCATTTACTCGGTAGGTCAAAATATTTTGACTGCGCGGTGTCCTTTTCCCTTGACTTTCTGGAGCTATTGCAGTAGTCCGTGCGTCTATTTTCTTCTTTATATGTCTTGATAGATTTGAATGCAAACTGAATACCATCGTTGTGATGTTTTCTGACTTTTTAGTATAAATCCCTGTTTGAACTCTGAAACTCTTCTTGTTTTCTGAAGTTGAATTAAGAGGATTACTTTTCGTTTGCATTTTTACTATTTTGAATTCCTATATCGCCTCTATTTTTGGCTGGAGGGACATGATAAATAACTGGACGACTTATAATTTTAGACACTTTATTCTTATTAATATACCGAATGGATTCGTATTTATTTTTCTTATATTTGTTTGGAAATCCTTATTAAAATTTATGCCAGCCGTCCAGTCTCTGCTAAAATGTAGAGTGGATATCCTACTGATCTCTATATAGATTGGTTAAAGCTAGAGTCAATCTCAGTTGGAGCATTGATAACTAAACTCTGATTGATCTTTATCTTGATAGAAGCAGAGTTATCGTATATTGACTAATACTCCTGCTTTACTTGATATCTCAGTATAGAGATAACGTTGAGCTTGTATTAAGCTTCGTCATTTTTATGGTCTTCGCTGTTACAAATTTTGAAAAGAGTACAACGTATAATTGATAAATGAAACGAGGAACATGTTGCTCATTATTCGACAATATTTATATACATAGGTAAAGTAGGTGTGGACAACTCTTGGAAGGATTCTGGGTATTTTAATAAAGTGAAGAATGGCTAGGTTCTCACTAAAAGGGATTTCGGGTATACTTGGTCTAAGATTTGGTGCAGTTCATAATTGTTAGCTTTTACTTTTATTTAAAGTAAAAGAGCATTATTTTATTTATCCATGATCTAAAAGAAGGACTTTGTAATAAGTTCGTATAGACTTGTATGCTGAAAAAGGACCTCTATGTATACTCCTTGTAATCATGATTATATATATAGTTTTTTGTGATAGAGATCTAGAGAAAGTAGAAAGAGGTTTTGTTGCAACAATCATGTTGCTGGTTGTAATTTTTGAATTTTGAAGAATAATAAAAACAACAAATTCAAAAATAATAAAGCAACATTGTTTTGTGAACGTAGCCCTAGATTACGAACCACCTTAAAAAAGGTCTCCCTCACTAATGTGTCTATTATGTGTATATCTTGTCTTCTCATTTGTACGACCTCATTGTTTTTATCTTACCAATTAAATTTTGATTCTCATATGTATAAGTGTATTGATATAACTCATCAAAATTCTCAAGTAAATTATCTTGTAATACATAGAATGTGTGCAAAAAGAGTCATGTGTAGTTTTTCCAAAAGAGTTACAAAAGGTTGATAGTTAGGTAGACTTGTGTAAAGTAGAGAAGACCTTCTTGTCGACAAGTAATGTCTTAATAATATTAATTATATTTAATTAATCACCTTCTCAACAAAAAAAAACCTGTAAGTGTAAGAAATTTTTTGAAAATTCACCAAAATTATTAACTCAGAAATTTGGGTTTGTGACAGTTGGGCTACATATCAGAAGATCTTGTGACTGCTTCATATGCCGTTATGAAAATAAATATTTGAACCATTTTATTTGATATTTTAGATTGTTTTAAGTTTGTGCTTAGAATTTAGTATAAAAAATGGTTTTGGTGATTAATGTGTTCATATATATTTCAATTTCACAAAGGTTTTGGTGATTAATATCTACATATTCTAATTTAGAAAAAAATTTACAGCTTTTAAGATAATAGAAGCAAGAAAACCATTGATGAAAACCCACTTGCAATAACAATTAGGAATTTTAAGTTTGGTATGTACTTTATATTATTAGAGTGTAAGATATTGAATTTTATCTCTCTAAAATTTTAATATTTTTCTTAATTGTTTAGTATGTGGATATTGTAATGCTTAGATTTTAATTTTAAAAAAGATGAAGAGTTAATGTTCTTAGTTGTTTCAACTTAGATAATATTTACTTGTGGTTATTGTTGAAGCAATTTCCATTGTGGTCTTATGCTTTTTAGTATCATAGTGTTAATCCTCTACTTATACTAAATATTACTTTAATAAATTTCTTAACTGTTTAATATGTGGATATTGCAATATTTGAATTTTAATTTTCAAAACGTTAAAGTATTTTTTAGGTATTTCAATTTAGATAATAATTACATACATCTGAGTTGATACTACTTGAATATATTTCTTAATTGTTTATATAAATCCAGTAAAAAGTTTACATATTAATAAATTATATTTAATTTTATGTACTATATTAATTTCTTTATATTGAATGATAAAAATTTATATATAAAGAAATTTAATTCTAAAGAATACATTAATTATTTGATATTAAATGATAAAAAATTTACACATTAACAAATTTAAAATATCAAATAAATAAATTTATTAGAAACATTAGCAAAAAAGAACTTGTAAATTTCATTAAATTGATATAAATTACAATGTTAACCATCTCTTTATATAATTACAATGTTAATAGTCCTTATAAAAAAACTTTCAAATAATATTCTAAATAGAGAGGAAAAAAATATATTATTAATTTTTATTAATAAATATGTATTTGATAATATAAATATATTCTTAATTTTATTTTTAAATAATGAATATAAGAATGAATAATTTATATTTGTAAATGTGAAATAAATATTTAACAATAAGAAAATAAAAATAATTAATTAATAAAATTTGTAATTCCTTTTCTTAAAATAAAAAATGAAATATTAATTAGTTATTATAATTAAAAAATTTCTTCCAATAACAATAAAAATATGTTATAAAATTAATTCAATCATTTTCAAAAACAATTTCTTCATAAAAATAAATATTGTATAAAAATATATATATAAATATTTATTAATTATGTGAAGAAAATAAATCAATGATGATTGATTAAAGGTTAATGGCAACAACATTTCAAGCTAAATATATTCTACTTGGTATGAAGATATGTCACTCTAATTTGTGTTAACCTCACCAAAATATATAACCTTTACTCTATCTATCTTAATTAACATAACTTCAACCCAACCTAATGGGTGGAGAATATTTTGAAATGACATGACAATTCTAATTTGTGTTAACCTCACCAAAATATATAACCTTTACTCCATCTATATTAATTAACATAACTTCATCCCAACCTAATGGGTGGAGAATATTTTGAAATGACATCACAATTGATGGGAGGATACTCAAAGTAATTAACTTTAGTCCATCTTAAATATTTTTATATGGATTAATGTTTTTAGATAGCATGCTTAATCACTAAACTAATAGAGCTATCTCAGCTAGCTTCTAGTGTAATACATGCTTATTATTATTTATATAAAAAAATGATTTTGATTATAATTAAAAATAGCAAAAGCACACGATATTTGTTCGAATAAAATAATGTTGATATCAAAATCCATAAGATTAGTTTTTTTTTCTTTTCTCAAAAGAGTACCTTAAATTATGTGTGACCTTAATACTCTCTAATAAAAAAATTGAGAAAAAACCTATAAAAGTTGATTTTATTAATTTACTCATTTAAGTAGAAAACTACCCAACTATATCTGTGTTTTTTTTAATGAAGTTTAAATATATGCTTATTTCTTATGAAAAAAATTATTTTTAAGATTTATCATCTCTTTAAATTTATTAAATTATTAGTTTTTATTATATATATATATATATATATATATATATATTAATAGTCTTGTTTTTCAACTATTTTAACATTTTTTAACATCCTACAAAGAAAAGAACTGACAACCTCGATACACTGCTCTTTAGAGTTTATTTCTCAACTTTAAATACCCAAAGTGCCATCATATTTTTCACTTTATTGTCTTGAGGGAGAGGTAATCACCAATATCTGATATGCAGTGCTATAAAAATGAATATATGTCATAATGAAGCAATTCAACAATAAAATTAATAATCTGAAAAAAAAACCATCCTACATAAGATGACTATTTCTTTGGCTGAATTTTCACTTGTGTGGTGACTCTAAACTCTCATAAGGAAAGGGATAAAATCATAAAAGCTATTAAGCTTTTGCTTTTCATATCTTTAAAATAGTAAGTTTGAAAAAAAACACTCTAAATATGGAAAGTTAGGACCCTGAAGAAAGAACGGGACACAAACAACTCTTTGCTACATGCTTTAACGCTATCTCTCTACCAATGTCCAGATCATGATAACTTTCTCAATGCAAGTTCGCTAGCCGTTGGGTTGCTTACAAATTTTATATATTTCTCAATGCAAGTTCGCTAGCCGTTCGGTTGCTTACAAATTTTATAGGATACTAATTGAGATTTTTTATAGGATTCTTGCACCTATGATTCGTTTTAGAAAGCATCGAGGCATCCGAGGTTATCCACTGACACGGTGTAGATGGATAAATATGGTAAACGACAATGACACCACTAAGAGGCATTGTTCACGTTAACGGTAATGATATCACGATGTTAATTGCCCACGATTTACGGTGACCACGCGAAGATGAATGATCCAGGCAAATCACACTTTTTCACAAACCAAAATAGAAAGAAAAATAAAGCTAATCAAAAAGTGAAGAAAGTTACAGTGGCTTGTTTATATATATATAGAGCACCAGGGGCTCTATCCTTTTCATCTTTGCAAATAATTTTGCATTACAAGGCGCCGTTATAGCAAAACATGGAGGAGATTTTCAGGCAGATGAAGGCCACATGTCCTCGGTGTAAGTCGTGGGAGTATTGCAGGTTTAGGTTTCTGAATAACAAGAGACGCTGCAAGAAATTGCAGCCTAGATATATGTGGAAGGTGCAACAAATATTTCACTCTCGGAGGAAAGCTCTATAACACTTCCTCACTCTCTCCTTCAAAAGCTGGAATTTCGCGTAATAGGTGCCCAAGCAACTTTGCTGCTCCTTCTATGTACATGAGTTCACATAATCAATATGGTGCTGGAAATTGTTCAAATGGATTGCATACACAACCATCAAACAGTTGTTGGATGATAAGAAAAGATATGGCAGGAACACGTTTTCGTGGAAGCAATTTATGTTGTCGTAGTTTTGTGAATCCATGCAGCAATACCAATTCAGGGAGCAACGAATGCCAGGGAATGTGGTCTGCATATGATGGTGGCCGATCCTCAAATATTTATGACAGAACTTGTTTTCGTCCTTTTACTTTTTTGGAGAATTTTAGTGAAGATGTGATGGCCCCAAATCCAGGGTTTAGCCACTGTGTGAATGATATTCCACCGTTAAATATTGTCGAGCGAATGGAGCCGTTGGAGGTATCCCAGGAAATGGATTCAGAGTATGGTTTGTTGATTTCAGAATACATTGCAGAAAAAGCTGTGAATGGAACATTAGTGGCTGGAGGAAAACAACAAGAAGAAGAGCATAATGCAGAAGACAGCAGTACGAATCTGTTACATTCAGAGATGGATAGTATTTTTCCTGCGCGATCAAACGACCTGGGTGGAGAAAATGAATGGTTGATGGATTTATTTACAAAAGATGGAGGAGAGAGCAGTGCAAACAGCGGAGACAGTACAAGGTGTGGTTCAGAATTGGAAAATGAATGGTTGATGGATGTTTTTTCAAAAGACGGAGAGAGCAGTACAGGGCGTGGTTCAGAATTGGAAAATTCAGACAGATGCTTGCGATTGGAATTATTTGATTCGGATTTCCCAGAGATACCTGCAACAAATGCAGGATTTGATGCTCATCATCTCGATTGTTTTGAAGGAGAATGGAAAGTGGATGACATTACGGATCTTTTAATGTTTTGATAATGGAGTTAAAAATCTATCTACTTTTTAGTTCTTCTGGCCTTTCTAAGTTCTTGTTTCTGGAATTTTATCGATATGCATAGCTTTTTATGAAAAACCGGATTATATAGTCCTAATGATATATGCCTATGAATTACGAAACATATAAATGTTTATATCCTGGATTCATTAATTATGAATCATATAATTTTTTTATATATATGGTAATTCGTTGATTTATTTATCATGCCCATCCTCATTATATGATAAACTTTTAGAGGATTGTGTGTTCTTTTACTTAACTAAGTGTTCCTTTTATTAGATTTCAATTGACGATCGATCAAGATATCTCACTTAGCACTTCATAGCAGTTGCTTCCTGAGCTCCACAGTGCGCATATATGATTGTTTACAATTAGAAATCAAACTGTTAATAACATTTTAATTGAATGTTCACAGAAGGTTAATAGCCAAGCGGATTCCAGGTCCTGTTGCAAGGTATCAACGGTATGCTTTATAGTTTTTCTGGCGCCATTTTCACGTTAGTGGTGAACAAAGAATACGGATAAATTCTGTTGAATAACACCGTGCGTTAGTATAATAATAATCGATACTTTCTATTTTTTGTATTTGTTTAATGTCTCTGGAATACTAGATATATGTAACCTATTTTGATTTACATAATATACATTGCTTAATGTTAATGATGTCTTTTTTTCTGATAATACTCTACTTTAACTTGTTAATTAAAACTTAGCCAATAGAACTTTGGTGGATGGAATGAAATCCATCTAACTCCATCAATTAACCACCGTATCCTTGATTGGTTAATAATGTTATTAATATAAAAAATATTCTTATATTTAATAAGAAAATCAATATTGTTAATTAATTTTTTAATTCATCAAAATAGAGATTGATAAATGTTTTAAATGTAAAAAATATGACCATCTAAAAATATTCTAAGATCTTTTAATAAGAACATCGATTTTGTTAATTAATTTTTTAATTCATCAAAATAAAGATTTATAAATGTTTAAAATGTCAAAACTATGACCACTTAAAAACTCTTTAAACTCTTTAGTCATCACCATCATCAAGAAAAAAAATTCTAAAACAAAAGTAAATAGAAGGTATTTTGAAGGCCCCTGTTATATGCCTATTGTCATTACAAGTAACCCCTATACTTGTCCACTATGCTTGCCTGCTTCTCGGGCTTAAAAAGGAGCACATATGAACCGAATTAATTTAAAACAAGCCAATTACTTTTTTTTAACTTTTTAAAGTTCTATAAACCAAAATTAATTTAAATAAAAATTAATAATAATCATTATCACCATCAATACTTCATTTTTTTCATTATCTTAATATCTAGCATTCCTCTTACAACATACTAAAACTTATAAAACTTATATTTGTAAGATCTTAGTAAGAGATAATTTATTTATTTAAATATTTAAAATAATATAAATATAAATATTTTTATGATAATTACATTATTTTTAATTATTCAATTTGTTTTACATTAATATTTTTAATAAAGAATACAAATTTAAATTACATAAAAATTGAAGTTAAAATGGTGTATATGAATGAGAACTAAAATGCATATTATATTTTATATTATTAAATATATTTATTATGTGATTAATTTTGTAATAAAGTAATTATTTGAATCAATTCAAGTGTTTTGATATTTATTTTGTTTTAATATTCTTAAATAAAATAAATTGTTTTTTTAATATTAAAATGAATTTTGATATTTATTTTTTATTTTTAATTTTAATTATATAAATTTGAAATATTTAGATTTATGTAAATTTTCTAAAATGGATAAATCGTTTCTCCAATATTAAAAATGGATGATTTCTTTTTGTTTGCTGAAATTTCCAAACTAGTTTTCATGATAAATGAGACATTAAAACTAGAGAAACATTGTGAAGAAAAGCCCATACCGTTCATTAATTAATTAGATATAAATTGCGATGTTATTTACCATTTTCATAAATCGTTTCTCCAATGTTAAAATGGATGGATTTCCTTTTGTTTGCTGAAATTCTCAAACTAGTTTTCATGATAAGTGAGACATTAAAACTAGAGAAACATTGTGAAGAATAGCCCATACCATTCATTAATTGGATATAAATTACGATGTTATTTACCATTTTCTATAAAAATAACTTTTTTAAGTTATTGTAAAGATGGATTAAAAAAATTATATAATTAATTTATGGTTTTAATTATTAAAAAAATTATATAATTAATTTATGGTTTTAATTATTAAAAAAATTATATAATTAATTTATGGTTTTAATTATTAATCAAATTTATAATTTTTTTTTTTTTAATGAAGAAATGATCATATATAAAGTGATTTTAAATTAAAAATGTTTAGTTAAATAATTAAAATCATTATTTCTCGTCTATTCTTATTAATTTTATAATAAAATTGGTTTAAGTTTCAATTTATGATATGGAATTTGTCAATTTAAATATAATTAAAAATTTTAAATTTATTTAAATAACATGGTAGAAATAAATATTACTACTCAAGCTCATTCTTGTGAATGTGGAGTGATCCCAAGAATCAATGAAGAACATCTTTTCAAGCTATGGATGAGATGTGGTGTTGGGTTGAATTCTGAAGCATAATTGATGGATTTATGGTGTTTGTTCGAATTTGTAGTGATGAATTATATTTCTGCTATAGAGGTGTTTCGAGACTCGCGCTTATTATTCAATGGGCCAATGGAATATACAACCTTCATATTTTAAATCTGAACTCTTGGTGTCAAAGAATCAAATAGTTGCTTTCAACTTTCACCAGCATTTCAATTTCTCATATCTACAAGACATATAACTTTGAGTGTGATCTTCTTTCCAAGATTGTCCAGTGGAAAGAAATTTTGTATTTTGAAGAATATCTTGAGTATGCCTTATCTTTTAAGGGATATATTTCCTTTCTCTTATAATTGGTTTTATGTTATGTTTCTAAAAGATGGTGAATGTAACTGTTTTTCCTAGTTTTTGGTATCTAGCTTTTGTAGATGGCTATTATGAAGCTTTTTGGTTTGGACAACATTAATAGGTTGGAGTGGATGTATATTTGTCATGACTTTGATGTTTTGATTTTAGTATGTTGGTCATGAAGGTACCCTGCTCTAGGTAGAGGAGAAGAATGTATTGACTTTATTTCTTTGATTTCAATATATATATATATATATATATATATATATATTCCGCAAAAAAAAAAAAAAAAAAAACATTACACATATAAAAAGGACATAAAAAATCATATATATATATATATAGAGAGAGAGAGAGAGAGATAAGAGGAAATATATATATATACTTTTTCAAATTACAAAAAATATGTTTTAATTTTTCCATTTTTTAAGATATGGAACTATTTATTAATTTAAACAAAATTTACGTAGGATAACAATATGGATCTCTCTCTTAGTAGACCATCATAAACCAATAAAGTGTCATTTAAAATACACGAGGTCTTGCTAAGCCTAAGATAGATGTAAAAGAAATATTTTTGAAGTGTGAGCATAATAATGATAACTAAACTTCAAAAATAAATTTTGAAGTAATAAAACTAGTCTTCTATTTCATCATTAGAAATAGGAATTTAAGGCATCTCTTTCCCATGAGATGGTTCATGAGCAAAATTTGCAAAGTGTAAGTTGGTAGTTTCCTTGATAATGATGCTGAGCTTTGCCTCCATTTTCCTAGTATGTTCTTGAAGTTCATCGATCTACAAGAGAAGTTCATTAATCTCCTCCATGGTGCCAAGAAGTTCTTTTCCCAAAAGAGATTTAACTTGCAAGTAGAGGGTTACTGTCTTATAGTATTTGATATCTTTGGTGCAAGTATAACCTGTTAGGATATCTCATCATTCAGTTTTGTACTTTGCATGCATCCCAGTCACCAATTTGATGCCTCCAACACCTTGTCCCCAGTTTTCTAGCACCCGGGAGCTTCTTTCCTTGCAGTTTTAGCCCTCCTAGCCAGTAAGGCGCCCACTTCTCACCTACCACCTGAGAAAGGCTCACTTCTTCACCTACCACTCAATTCACTTCAGTTAATTGAGTTCTTTCCTTGATTTAAGGCTAGATTGACTCCTCAACTGATTGTATCACTACGTTGGACCCCCCAATGAGACTAGACTTCCTATTCTGACTCCAATTAGCTCCTCATGCGCCCTCCACTAAGCCTCCTTCATTCAGTTAGTGCCCCCATGTGCCATTTACACCTAGCACACTCAGTTAGACTCAGTTTGACACCTGGTGGACCATTACTTGTGCATTGATTACTCCACTGATCTGATGATGAGGACTCCTAGTTGGAGCCAAGCTGTTCCATGCAATATTTTGAATGACCTCCTTGGGTAATTCAAATTCATTCAGTCATTGTGACTGCATCTTGTATTGTATTCTGCTTCTGAGTTCAATAAAGCACTACTACAAGCCTTTTGCACACTTTACACATATTTTCTGAGTTTCATCTCTTGTAATTGATTTACTTGTTCAATTAGATCTGTTGGGCTTAATTTCACATAGTATTAGATCCATGGAAGGGACAAGACTTCTTTTCTGTAGGTGTTCTACATGAAGATTGAGTGATTTTTGCTCAAAAATATCACAGTTGTGGCATGCATTCTCTCTTGTGCATTCGCTATTGCTGAAATTTTCTCTTCCAATCCACTCCAGAAGCCGAGAGTCTTCCACATAATTCCTGGATTTGAATCATTGGATCTTCAAGCTTGCTTGATTGTCTTATGTCAGGTGTGAAGTGACTTGAAATGGGTGGATTGTTTGACCTTATGGTTCTTGTTTTCTTGTGATTTGTAGGTTATTCTAAACTTCTATTGCATTCGCTTCTCTTGAAAAATGGACACTTCTTCATCAAATCTTCTCACTCTCTTCAACTATTTTCAGTGGAAGGCTGATATGGAGATATTTCTATGCTCTAAAGGTTTCTACAGAGTTACCATGGGCCTAGAAGTTGAAGCTACATCAGCAGTAGAGAAGGCAAAATATTTCAATAAGCTTGATGAAGCTTATGGTTTCCTTTGTCTCAACATCTCTAAGGATCTTTTTTTCCATCTCAGTGGATTGACTACCTCGAAAGAGGTATGGGAGAAACTTGCCACACTCTTTGGAAAGCAAGATGATATGAGATCTTATCAGCTAGAGAATGAGTTGATTGCCCTCAATCCTGAAAATTTCGAGACCATCAATGACTTCTTCACTAAGTTTATAAGCTTGGTTATGCTATTGAAGCAATGTGGAGTGGAAAGAGATGATAAACAACTGATCCTATGCATTCTTTCAAAAATTGGGAAAGATTATTCAGTTTTTGTTTCAACTTTCAATACGAGAAATCTCACAATCCCGAATTGGAAAATGCCTACCTTAAGTTCCTTCATTGAATCTGTGACGAAGGAGAATGATAAACTCATTCAAATGGGGACCATATGCTCCAAAGACCAAGCATTATTTGCTGGAGGATCCAAAGCTACGAATGGAAAAGTGAAGAAAAAGAAAGAGAAGCCAAATTTTGATCCATCGAAGCAAAGAGAGAAGGCAAAGCAATTGGATGAGCCATCCGATTCAAGAAATAAGCAAAAAGGGAAAGAGGGAAAAGAGAAATCTAAATGTTCTTATTGCAGCAAGGAATATCATCCTGAAATCTCATGCATGAAGAAAACCATAGATCAGATGGCCCTTCTTTTAGAGAAAAACAACATAACCCTTCCTGACGGTGCAAGGAAGAAGGAGAAAAATGATCATCCCAAGAGAGGTCATGCACTCATGGCAACTATTTCGACTTCCACAACTCTACTCATTGATTCTGGAGGTTCGAACCACATGGATGAAAATAAAGATTCTCTATCATCATTTGATCCCAACAATATAAATCCACATGGGAGATGATTCTCAAATCTCTTCAAAGGGCAAAGGTACTCTTCATTTAGAGCATGGCAGTTTTCACAATGTGCTCTATGTTCCGTCCTTAGCTTCGAATCTTCTTTTTGTTTATCATATGACACACACTAGTTCACCAAAGAAAGTTGTATTCTTCCCTAACAAAGTTGAAATTTCTGATATTCAAAGTGGAAAAATTATTGCGGTTGGAAAAGCAAATCATGCTTCAAAAGCATATGAATTTTCACACTTTCTTCCGCATGACAAGCACATCGCTCTTCTAATTCATGGCAATGAGGTTAGTAGGATATGGCATGAGAGGTTTGGACACCTAAATTATAATTATTTGTAGCTACCACAGAAAAATTCCATGGTTGATGGCATTCCGATGATCAAATCCTCGGAGGGAATATGCAAAGGTTGCATCATTGGGAAGCACCCTGAGCACAAATTTGACTGAGGCAAAGCTAGCACAGATTCTTGCATTTTGGGGCTAATACATTTTGATATCAGTGGTCCGCTTCCACATACCTCCATGAATGGCTCAAGTTATGTTTTTACATTCATCGACGACTTCTCCAGATTTACATGCATTTTATTTCTCAAAAACAAGTTGGAAGTACTAGAAAAATTCAAGTTTTTTAAGGCTTCTATTGAGACTACCACCGAGAGGAAGATAAAAGCTCTTAGATATGATAATGGAGGTGAATATATCAAATCAAAGCTGCTGCAACTTTGTGCTGAAAGAGACATTCAGATCCAGCACACAGTTCCCTACACACCTCAGATGAACGGTGTAGCAGAAAGGAAGAACAGATCACTAAAAGAGATGGCAACCTGTATGATTGAATTAAAAGGTTTGGCTGAAAACCTTTTGGATGCGGCCATGAATGTTGCTGCATACATTCAAAATAGAGTCCCACATTCATCTTTGAATGGTATTACACCTTTCAAAGCTTACACTGGTCACAAACCTGATGTGTCCAATTTTCTTGTTTTTGGTTCAACCGCTTGGGCTAGAATTCCGACTGAAAAGAGAAAATATTTGGATCCGCAAAGTGTTGAATGCATCCTATTGGGATATGCTGAAGAATAAAAAGGATAAAAACTAATAGATATCAGATCCAAAAAGATATTCATTGAGCGAAGTGTCATATTTGAAGAACCACTTCAAAATCTAGAACTAGTCAAGGAAGAAACTGTTGATTTACCGCCTCTACAAGAAGAAAAATTTGAAGAAGATGATGAAAGTATTGGTTCCGATATTTTTGATATTTTATCAGACTTTGATGAACATGATATATCAGGTTCAGAAGTTGATCCAGTTGTGCCCCAACACTTTCCAAAGTGGGCCAAAAATACACTCATTTCTGCTGGTCAAAACATTGGAAATCCTACCAATCCAAGGAGGACTCGAGCAGATTTTCAAAGAGAAGGTATGGCTCTTTCATTCTCTGATCCTTTTCTATCTGAGAAATTATTTTTTATTATAGGTTCATATCCTAAATCATATTATCATTCCCACCGAGATCCAATATCGAAAACCGCCGTGGATGAAGAGTACAGTTCTCTTCAAAAGAATGCTACATGGGAGCTAGTTTCTCTTCCACCTAGGAGGAAATTAGCCCAATGTAAATTGGTCTACCACACAAAGGTTGCTGCTGATGGCTCAACCTACAAATAAAAAGCTCATTTGGTTGCAAAAGGTTTCTCCCAAATCCAAGGAGTGGACTACACTGAGACCTTTGCACTAGTTGCAAAGATGGATTCTATCCTTCTATTCTTGGCCATTGCCGCATCCAAGCACTGGGAAGTGCACCATATGGATGTGAAGAGTGAATTTCTCCATGGAGATCTGAAAGAAGAAATATATATGAAGCAGCCAGAAGGATGTATATCAGATCGAAAGTTAGTATGCAGATTGAAGAAGTCATTGTATGGTTTAAAACAGGCCCCAAGAGCTTGGTATGCTAAGATGGACTCCTTCCTTCTCTCACAAAACTTTAGAAGGTGCAAATCAGATCCAAATGTGTACCTACAGAAAACTAAAGGTAATTTTATGATTATAGTTCTTTATGTTGATGATCTTTTGATAACTGGTAGCACTCTCAGTTCAATCAACAAGTTAAAAGCTACTTTAAATCTATCTTTTGACATGAGTGATTTGGGCTTGCTAAAACAATTTATGGGGCTTGAGATTGCTCAAAATTTTGATGGGATCACCATATCAGAGAAAAAATATATTTCAGACCTGTTAAAAAAGTTTAACATGTCAGATTGTAAGGCATCCCCATTCCCATTCCTCTCAGGAATCAGTCTTAAGGAGGGAGATTCTACACCGCCTGCAGATTCTACATTGTATTGATAGTTGATCGGTTCTCTTCTATAGTTGACACACTCAAGGCCTGATATATCTTAGCTTGTGAGTGTTGTATAGAGATATATTCAGCAGCCCCATGAGCTCCATTGGCGGGAAACTAGGAGGATCTTACACTATGTGCAGGGTACTCGACACTTTGGCATACATTATGCTGCAGATTGTGAGCTAGATTTGATTGGGTACACTGATTCAGATTGGGTGGGTGATAGTATTGATCGGAAGTCCAATTCCAGTTATGTTTTCATGATTGGAACTGGGCCTGTTTTTTGGTCAAGCAAAAAGCAAGTAGCCATTGGATTATCTTCAGCAGAGGCAGAGTATCGAGGAGTAGTCAATGCTTGCATTCAGGCAGTTTGGTTGCAGGGTATTTTGTCAGACTTTGATATTGGTAGAACTACTTCGACTGTCATTTTTTGTGACAATCAAAGTGCTAGAAAGATCTCGGCAGATCCAGTTCAGAGACAGAGGACCAAGCACATTGAGATCCACATGCACTACATCCGAGAGCTTGTGCATGACAGAACCATTGTTTTGCAATATTGCCATACCGACGAGCAAATTGTAGACATCTTCACCAAGAGCTTCATTGAGAAGAATTTCTCTTAACTCCATTCACTATTTGGGGTGAGTTCCACCATGGTGGAGACATATTAGATCCTTCTATGTTCAGCTTGAGGGGGGGCTGTCTTCCCATTGGGTTTTCCCTCTTTCCTCACTTAGATTTATTTCTAGCATTTTTGGATTATTGTATCGGGGTGACCTTTGGTCTCAGTAACCAGGGCCATATTCTTTATGTTTTACATCATAGTATAGCTTGAGGGGGGGTGTTAGGATATCTCATCATTCAGTTTTGTACTTTGCATCCATTCATTTGCATGCATCCCAGTCACCAATTTGATGCCTCCAACACCTTGTCCCTATTTTTCCAGCACCCGGGAGCTTCTTTCCTTGTAGTTTTAGCCCTTTTAGTCAGTAAGGTGCCCACTTCTCACCTACCACCTGAGAAAGGCGCACTTCTTCACCTACCACTTAGTTCACTTCAGTTAGTTGAGTTCTTTCCTTGATTTAAGGCTAGATTGACTCCTCAACTAATTGTATCACTACATTGGACCCCGAGTGAGACTAGATTGCCTATTCTGAATCCAGTTAGCTCCTCATGCACCCTCCACTGAGCCTCCTTCATTCAATTAGTGCCCCCATGTGCCAGTTACACCTAGCACACTCAGTTAGACTCAGTTTGACACCTTGTGGACCGTTACTTGTGCATTGATGACTCCATTGCTCTGATGATGAGGACTCCTAGTTGGAGCCAAGCTATTCCATGCAGTATTTCGAATGACCTCCTTGGGTAATTCAAATTCATTCAATCATTGTGACTGCATCTTGTATTGTATTCTACTTTTGAGTTGAATAGAGCACTGCTACAAGCCTTTTGCACAGTTTACACATATTTTCTGAGTTTCATCTCTTGTAATTGATTTACTTGTTCAATTAGATATGTTGTGATTAATTTCACATAACCTATATATTTAACTCATAGACCCATGTCTTCTACCATATCCTCAGTTTTAGCATAATCTCGCTTTGTTTTTACCCATGCCTCTACTTAAAATATTTGATTAAAAATGGAGGCTTGAATTTGATTGAGATAGGTAGATTTGGCTTTGTCTGCTTCAACCTACATTTGGTTTGAGGATTGATTGTATTCCCCCTATGCACATGGTGATTGTATACTTTACCTACTATTGTAGGGGATCTCTAGAGAATAGAAAGACCATGCATATTTAGGCAAACCCATAGAAGCAAACAAGAGAGGTAATAGTTGAGAGGATTGGGAAGGCTCAACAAGAACCATAGGGATAGAGGAACAAGAAAATTCCTATTCCAAGGGACCTTGAGAATAGAAAAATGTTGTGGATCAAGGGACTGGAAACATAAGAAAAGGAGAAAGGAAAGAATAAAAAATGAGGAGAGATAGAACATTCCCTAAAAGGATTAGAACCATCATTGTATGGAGTAGTGTAAGATGGTTCATCATACATGAAGTCCTATCACCTGCATCCTAGGCTATAATGACCCATCATGTTGCATTAATTCCCATTAACTCAAGTATCATTAATTGTCCTAGAATGAATTTAGATCTTATCAATGAGAAGTTCTAGTTATGAAAAACTGGAGCACTCAAACGATCGGTCTCGTTCCCATTTTGGTTCACACAAATAGGTTGTTAATTCCTACCTCCATGACTTGAATTGGGGAGGGTGTTTGGTGGAGGTTTTTCCACATGGTGTTTCACCATTGAGATCATAACAAAATTTACTCACGCTCTCATTAGCCAGATGATCAACAACTATTGGTTTATCATTGAACATTGTGTGAGGGAACAACGGCCGGGACATGTTTTAGAAGAGATGCTAATTGTTCCACTTATCCTTCCAAGGACCAATGGGTGGAGATTTTGCTTACAATAGTGGTGTAGGGCCCCTCAGAGACCTACCTTATTTATGAGAAATAACCTCTATTTCAGTCCATAGCTATTACCAAAATGCTACAGTGACTGAATGGCACACATCTTCTTTCTTTAGAACTCGATTCCCTTTGTCACTTGATCAACACAAAACATCATTCACGCACTTCTGCAAAATGCAGTTCAGAGAACTTCACAAATCTCTTCAATCGTGTATTTTCTCTAAAATCCGCTCAGGGGACCTACCATAGGCCCCCTCTACACAAAACCCATATTACAGAATCTCTTATTTTGTCTTCGTTTGTCCAGAAATTGGGCTGCAAGTTCAGTGACGGTTTTACTCCACGCAATCATTCCACAACTTCTAAATCCATTCCACCATCAATTCTCCTCAAGAGTTTCTGTCCAAATATCTAGATGCAGGCATCTTCCTTCCAGAGAATCTCTTTCCCATTCTACAGGGTTATTCACACAAAACCCCAATTCATATATAATGAATTCTATAGTATGCACAGATTCATAGATGCTGAAACTCTATAGATTTCACACACAAATGCTAGAATTCATAGTATGTATATTATTGACACACAAAAATGAAGAATATCTCTACACAACCAACACATAGTGATTTCAATATAAAGATCTACTGCAGGTTAAAATCATCAATTCCATACATTCAAATACAAAGAGTAACACAAAGGTTAAAAATAAAACTCTGTTTCTTTTTCATTGATTCCAAAATTTTGTGAAATGCATCAGATCTTGCTACTCTACTACTGTACATGGTCCATCCCCTAGCTCTTCTCCTCCATTGATATCTTGAACCCTAACCTCCTCTTCTATGGCCTGTCTCTTCCTCTCCCTGACCCTCTATCTCCCAAGAGTTACAAAATTCTGTCTTTTTTTCCTTTTTCTCGAATTGCCATTAGCTAGATTCTCTCTAACAGACACTTGCCCAAATTTAAGAATTTCTTTCTAAGTTTATCCAACTAACTCCTAAAATTTTTAACATCTTAACTAGATGGCTTAGTCTCCTCACAGGGAGCTATAATTAGCCATTTATTTCCTATTTAAAATCTATAACTGGAAACACATCATTATCTACATAATTAATCATTCAACAAAATATTCAAATAAGTTTTTCCTTGGTTTTCAGGTTTCCTTAGTTCAACTTCGAACCACAACATGTGACAAAATGATCACATTGCTGGCTTTTCCCTTGATGCTCTTGCATCAGACTCCCAGGGTAAGAAAATTATTACCTCCAGGTCATATGCATCCAATGCCGAATCACCTGGTTTCCAAACCTTGTACTGCAACTCTCCATTGCCTTCACTTTCATCACAATTCAGTTTTACTCTCAACTTGCCATGTTTCCACACATTATATTGCAATCTTCTATTGCATTCACCCAACACTTCTTCTTCAGCTAATAAATTGAAATAATTCTTCTCTTTTTTCTTTATATTGCACATTATTTTGGAATGTCTCCGCATAACTCTCCACAACTCATCAAGTTCTCTATCTAACTCCATACTTCCAATTTTAAGCTGTTGACTGCCTTCTTCCACCCTTACATCCTTAATGTCCTTGAGGACATCTCCCATTGCAATATGCATTTATTGTCCCCGAGCTTCAAATTTACTTCCATACTCAGGCTCCTTCAACAAATATCTCAACTCAACTTTCCTTTGACAACTTTCACATTCTTCATCATAATGCCAATCATAGAATTTTGCTTCCATACTTCTTTCACCTTCTATCCTAGCAAAACAATATTGCTTGAGGTTAGCCACCTTCTCTGCTGCATTTATCATTTCAGCTTCTAAATCATACTTCATAACTTTATTTTCTTCACTATCCCTCAAGAAAATTTTATGTTCATTTTCACCATACTGCAGCAACATAACTTCATCATCATTGTGATACTTTAAAGCTTCACTTCTCTCCATTCCAACTTGATCTTCAAAACCAATTTCCTATCTTGAATTTACATCATATTTCCACGTTTCCACACAGAGATTCTTATTAGATTTACACAAATCCTCAAACACAAAGTCTTCACTATATTTACTCAAGAATTTAGATTTCTTGACTGCTTCTTTTTCAGATTTGTCATTGGTGACAATCTCCTCCTCTCTACTCAATTCCAATTTTACAATTTGAATGTTCATTTTCTGTTTTGCTAGTCTATTCTCCAAGAGACTTAGCTCATGCCACAAATCTGTCATCTCATTTGGAACTTCTTCCAAAATCTCTACACTTTCTTTATCATTCTCTTCCTCTATATTTATTGTCAACCATCATTCTTTATCTTGACTTTCTTCAAGGTTAACATCCTTCAGAAATTGATGATCACCCACAAAGTCTTCAATAGAAACATTCAGTAGTTTCCCTGCTTTTACTTCAACCTTCAATGACTATCCCATATTTACAAATTCTTCCACAACAGTATTCAATAATTGTTCCTTTTCCTTTCTTACGAGATTATAAAAATCTTCTTCCTGATCTTGAAAAGCCTGAGCTTTGCTTTTCTCATCTCTTATGACAACATGAGATAGTTGTCCTGCTTCAGTATTCCCTGCATTCACACAAAAAACATCAGTTCTAAAATCATGTGTTTCTAAGATCTCTCTAGATGGTCTCAGCATCAATTCTTTCAGCTAACTTCCATTGTCAAAACACATCATCAAGTTCTTCTTGAATTGTACATCCACTTCATCATTTTTCCAAGGGAAATTTTCTGATTCATGTTCACATGAATATACTTCTTTCTGCATTATTTTTCCTTGCTCTAGCTCATCCTTCTTGAGCTCTCTATCCTTCCTCAAGACCAATGAATGTAGTCTTTTCCTCTTCTGCAATGTAAACCATTGCACTCTCTTCTTTTTCATCACCCATCCATAATATTCATCTTCATTTCCTTCTTGAATCAGTCTCTCTAGCTTACCAAGTCTTTCTTTGATATCAACAAGATCTTTGTCATTTCCCTTCTGACTTGTAATGTGCATGTCCTTCAGCTGAACATTCTTCTTCACCTGATTGTAATCTTTCTCTATATTCCTCGTATGAACATGAGTAGTCATCTGTCTTCCTATCTCCGTGACAACATCAAGAAACTGTATTTTATTAACCATCCCTAAGCAATATTCATGGCCAAAAGCAACCATCTTCTTCTTTACTTGTGTGACAGTTCCAAGTGACTGTTCAACATATTTCGAATTTGTAAAACCTGCATACATACACCAATTATTAGTTTCAAAATTATAAGGCTTCAAGGCCTCTTTTGTGGTCTCATACATCAATTCTTCTAACTCGTTTTCATCCTTCCAAGGATCCATGAAACCATCATCTAATCTCGTGTCTTCATCTTCATCACTACTCTCATCAAGAGCAGATCCTTGTTTAGGTTCACATAGATAAACCTCTTCCTCAACACACATTCTTTGTTGCAACTCAGCCTCTTTGAGTTCTTCTTCCAATTGAACTCTTGTATCATACTTAAGTCTCCTTTGTAACTGAATCCACTTGATTCTTTTCCTCTGAAGAACCCAGCCATACCTTTGGTCCTCCATATTCCTCTGTACAAACTCTTCCATTACTTCCAGCTGCACTTTTATTTCAGACAACTCCCTGTCAAACTTTTCCTGACTTGATCTTCTATGGCCCTTCTCTAAACCTTCTCTATGATTATCAACAACCCAAGTATTCTTTCCCTCATGAACTCCCCGTTTTTCATCATGGACTACAACCAATCCATCACTACAAGATGACTCCATCAACTTGTCTGTAGATACCACACCAAGTCTTCCCATGCTTGACCTTCTACTGGCATTTCTACTGGTTTCTCTTTTCTGATTGTGACTCCTCCTTGAACCTCTTAGATAACCATCAATGGTCATCTCTTCTTTCCTCTGTGGACTCATCCTGTTCCACCTTGTGGGTTGCAAACAACCTCTTCTACTTTTGAAACAAGTACAACACCTGTTCCTAGTCCCAAGTCATCCCTTGGTGACTCTGCTTCTTCTTGGTTCTTCACACAGAACCTTCCCTTGAGCACTCCTACTCTTCAGCTTTCAAATCTGATAGGTTGTTGCTTTACACCTACTCTCCTTCCTTGGAGAACTATAGTTAGTCTCCCTTCTCCAACAATACACTTTGCTGCCTTAGTTCATCCACAATCTTCTTTTGCTTTCACCTGCAAGCAAGTTATCTCTTCATATGAAATCCAATGAATAAATTGAAATCATTGACTCTTACTTCTTACCAGTATCTGCTTCAGCCAAAACATTGTTGCAAATTCACCAATCCTGCTAGCTGAAATTCCTAAATCTTTTCCCCTTCTTTAAGAGCTTTGCTTGCTCTTCCTCTTCACATCCTCTAGGTTATGATTCACTATCACACTTTTCCCTTCAACTATTTCCTGCCAAGAACACATGCATATCATCTTATACAATCAAATGACAAGACATAATCACTTACCAAACTTCCTCAACCTTGCCTGGATGAACCCTTCTTGCTGTCTACAATTTCTTCTTTGTTGTGAATGCTTCACAAGCCACTGTCCACAAATACCTCTTGTAGAGTCCTCCTTTTCTCTTCCCAAAGAACCTTTTCTTGCTTTGATACCAAAATTGGTGCAGGGCCCCTCAGATACCTACCTTATTTTTGAGAAATAACCTCTATTTCAGTCCATAGCTATTACCAAAATGCTACAGTGACTGAATGACACTCATCTTCTTTCTTTAGAACTCGATTCCCTTTGTCACTTGATCAACCCAAAACGTCATTCACGCACTTCTGCAAAATGCAGTTCAGAGAACCTCACGAATCTCTTCAATCATGGATTTTCTCAAAAATATGATCCAAAGTCATACAATAGACCCCGCTCTGCACAAAACCCAGATCGCGGAATCTCTTATTTCGTCTTCGTTTGTCCAAAAATTGGGCTGCAAGTTCAGTGACGGTTTTACTCCACGCAATCTTTCCACAGCTTCTCAATCCATTCCACCATCAATTTTCCTCAAGATTTTATGCCCAAATCTCCACATGCAGGCACCTTCCTTCTACGCGTTCTCTCTCCTGTTCTATAGGGTTATTCACACAAAACCCCAATTCATATATAATGAATTCTATAGTATGCACAGATTCATAGATGCTGAAACTCTACAAATTTCACACACAGATGCTAGAATTCGTTGTATGTATATTATTGACACACGGAAATGAAGAATCTCTCTACACAACCAACACACAGTGATTTCAATATAAAGATCTATTGCAGGTTAAAATCATCAATTCCATACATTCAAATACAAAGAGTAACACACAGGTTAAACATAAAACTCTATTTCTTTTTCATTGATTCCAAAATTTTATGAAATGCATCAGATCTTGCTACTCTACTGTTGTACATGGTCCATCCCCTAGCTCTTCTCTTCCACCGATCTCTTGAACCCTAAGCTCCTCTTCTATGGCCTGGCTCTTCCTCTCCCTGACCCTTTATCTCCCAAGAGTTACAAAATTCTGTCTTTTTTTTTCGTTTTTCTCGAATTGCTTTTAGCCAGATTCTCTCTAACAGACACTTGCCCAAATTTAAGAATTTCTTTCTAAGTTTAGCCATCTAACTCCTAAAATTTGTAACAGCTTAACTAGATGGTTTAGTCTCCTCGCAGGGAGCTATAATTAGCCATTTATTTCCTATTTAAACTCTATAACTGGAAACACATCATTATCTACATAATTAATCATTCAACAAAATATTCAAATAAGTTTTTCCTTGGTTTTAAGGTTTCCGTAGTTCAACTTCGAACCACAACATGTGACAAAATGATCACATTGATGGCTTTGCCCTTGATGCTCCTGCATCAAATAGAGTCATTCTGAAGTTTCATGAGCATAGGTATGATAAGCCTAGAATCCCCTGTGCAACTAATTTTGAGAAAAAATGACAATGGGTGATCTAAAAACCATAGGATAAGGCTTATGGTAGGACCATAATTATTACATGACATCAAACAGATTGTACACAAGGTACAAAAGAATCTAAAGGAGGCACAAGACTGCCATAAAAGTTACGCTGACTTAAAAAGGAAACATAACGATTTTGCAGTCAGAGACCACATGTATCTTCAAGTTAAGCCAAGAAAGAGTTCACTCTAGTTGGGGAACTACAAAAAATTAGCACCACGATTTTGCGGACCTTTCCAAGTTTTGGAAAGAATTGGACAATTAGCTTACCGACTTGCACTACTGGCACATTTAAGAATTCATAATGTTTTTCATATTTCTTTATTAAAAAAATATATCCATGATCCTACTCACATCGTTGACTGGAATATGTTGTAGGTGGAACTAGAAGGTGAGTTCCAGGTGGAACCTATGCGCATTCTGGAACGGAAAGAAATAGTACTTTGGAATAGAGTCATCACTTAGTTAAAGGTGCAATGGAAGCACTTTAGCCCTCAGGAAGCGACATGGGAACTGCATAAAGACATGCAATAAAAGTATCCATATTTGTTTCCAGAACCAATGGAAAACGAGTAATAACGCTGAGGACAGTGTTTGAAATAATGGGGCGAAGATGTTATATCCCTAAATAAAACAATTCGAAGTTGTTGATTTAATTATTTTACTAAGATATTAGTCACTACTTGTTTGGAAGAAAGAATATTTTGGGGAGTGATGAAAGTTTCCAAGTGTCTGCATATGGATAGATGTATACAATTTTTCTTGAATTAATATAATAAATGGATTTCACGAGGACAACCACATTGGAAGAGGAAATCATGTATCTCAAAGGTGGTGGACAAGAAGAGTTAACCTCATGAATTCAAGAAAGTGTCAAGAGCGCATTAATGGCATTGGGAACACTCCCTAAAGAGTAGAGATCTTGAAACCCACGAGATTCTTAAAGGGAATTGACTGTTTGCAAAAGACCTAGGAAATAAACAATAAAAGGACATATGCGTGAGGCAGGGTGTTGCTTAGTATGTCATGGAGATGGAATGATTTACTGTGTGAGCACAATGGTGTTAGGAAAAAAATGATTTGTTGTGTGAGGACATTGGTGTTAGGCAGAAAGTGAACTGAAACTTGACAGAGGTTAACTAGTTTTCACTATTGGGATGCACAACTT
Source organism: Larix kaempferi (assembly GCA_027924585.1). Lineage (NCBI taxonomy): Eukaryota > Viridiplantae > Streptophyta > Pinopsida > Pinales > Pinaceae > Larix > Larix kaempferi. Next base: position 4,036,546 of record BSBM01000432.1, read on the forward strand.
GGCTCGGGGGAGATTAGAGTGTGTCGAGAGACAACTCTAGATCTGCGATTGGGAGGAGCGTGGTTGTTCCTACCTCATTCGACATCTAATTTATTTCTAGGTTCCATGGTTATTTGAAAATTTCATTGAAATTATTTAGAGTTACGGATGGATCTCTTTTCTGTGTTAATTGGAATTGTCATAGTTAAATTGTGTAATGTTCAGAATTTTCCCTTATAGTGTATTATGTTCATGAAAGATCTGCAAATACAAGTTATAGCAGATTCAGTATCGTATTAGGAAATGAATCATGAAATGTTATTTATGCCCTGTTTGTTTTAATAGAATTGGGTAAAACTCTTACGCGCTTATCTCATCAAGATAACGACAGGTCTGATCTTCAATATCCTTGATAAATAATCAATCCCTGTTAAGAAAATAGAGAACCTAACTATAATAGAAATTGGTTAAAACGCTTATGCGCACATCTCATCGAGATAGCAACATGACTGATCTTGAAATATCAATGATAAATAATAAATCCATGTTAAGCAAATAGATGTAATGTCCCTAAAACTATAAAAATTAAAAAAAAAATTGTGTGGGATATTATTGTCATTTGGAACCTAATGTTTATACAAAATTAACTTCAGCACAGAAAAGAACTTAATGCGAAAGATACTTGAAAACTTAACCTGGTTTGTTGCCGTCGTCTAACACATGATGGCTTGTCATTATGCTATGTTATTTAGATCTTTGGTTCATGTATTGATGTTCTTGTACCCTGCATTAGTTTTTATGTTTCGTACTGTTGAATTACTTTATATTTCATGGTAAGTATTATAGATTGATGTATACTTATGCTTGACTTGGATTTGCAGTAAGTTATACTTCTACTTGTTTGTATTTTTATGATTACTACTTGTTTCTTTTATTTTTATTGAGAGGAGGTTGAAAGAGCCTTGGGTCTTACTTAGCTCTAAGTGAGCTAAGTCAGATTTAATCCTATTTGTATGCAAGTGCCCTATGGAGGTCTAGGTGAACAACGTTTTTGGAAGGAAAACAAACTTTTCTTTTAAAAGGAGGGCTTCATCCCATGGTTTAAACTTTGATAAAACCTTACCAAAGGTACTTGTGACCAAAAAGGTAAGTGTCCCAAAGTATAGGCGTTCGTAGAAATTTGAATGGTAGTGGTAGTAGCTAGGGCATTAAATGAATCCCATGTGCTAGTCACGAGTTTAGAGTCCACACTGGCTTGAGCATGTAAAACCCCAGCGCATCTCAACATTGGGGTTTTTTTGTTTTGCGTTAGTTGTGTGGGGGAGTGGAGTGTCTAGGGCTCTCAGCCTTCACCATTATTGGGGAAATGCTGCACCTGAGCGTAGCACAGGGTCCTTGCAGCAGCATTGTTGATGGGAAGGTAAGTCGTGAAATTCCAAGCTTTTACACTGTAACTTAGTATTGCATTTTCTTACTTACTGTAGCATGTTTTTAATCTCCATATTTTGTTTGCTTGACTGGAGGGTCTCACTGGAGGTTTGAATGTGGGGTTTAATTCCTGCGGTGTATACCTTGTCATGGATGCTAAGCATTGTGGGTCTTGGTAAGACCTAGGCACTCTGAACCTACGCTTTATATGGTGGGGATGTGGTTTGAATCTGGTGATGATTTTGTTGGCTCTGTTTGGGAGCTACAAGGAGTTTTGTGAGCCACTATTTTATGTTGTAAATACTCTTTAAGAAAATACTCCACCATTGACTATAGAGATGTAAGCCTGTGGGGAAATTTTGCTTAATGTTTCAAGGTTTGGGTTTTAATGGTGAAATGTGCCAGACTGTGTAGTTGAATTAGCCTCTGTAATATCGTTTCTGATAAATAAATCATATACTAGTTTATACATATGAAAGTATCGGTTCTAGATGGAATTCTTGTTTGTAAGTTGGACTACTTTTCATTTTTGTTTATAATGAAGGTTGTTGTGTTAGTATCCTGAATCGTAGCGGTTAACACCCAAAAAGTGCTCTCTAGCTCATTCCCTTATTCACATGACCCATTTTTCCACTTTTCCACCATGTGAGCCTCTAAAACCATCAAAAGGTCACCAAAAGACCACAATACACCTTTCCCCCCTCAAAATATATATTTTTCCTAAAAAAAAACCCCAAAAAGGGTCCAAAATTCTCAAAAAATATTAAAAGGGAATAAAAATATAAAAAATATTCAAAAAATGAAAAAGAGGGAAAAAGAGACCTAAACCATGTTGGTTAATACCATTGGTTTCCTCAAAACCATAATGGTATTACCCATCACCAAAAACTATAAAAAGGTGATAAGGGTTCCTCACTTTCCATCCACATTTCATCCTATCCTTATGGTGCCAAATTCTCTTTGAGAGCCATTGCCTCCCACTTCGAGTTTGAAGACCCCCATTTCAGCATCTTGGAGAAGAGATCATTGGAGCTTGGAGCACCTCAACCTTGGATCTATTCAACACCAAACATCCTCACCTTTGAGGTAATACAAAAAATCTATTATTTTTTCTTTTGTTCTTACCATAGATCTCTTATTATTGATTCAATTCTTGTTTATTTACACATGTTTATGTTAATGTTAGATTAAATTTATAATTATTTTTGCTTTTCATTTGAAACTGCTATTACTTTGTTAATAGGTGCATCCTTGCACATGCTTGGTTGAAAAACCAAGCAACAGTTTTCGGCGACTCCGCTGGGTTTCGAGATTTAAATTTTTTCTTTAGATCTTTGTTTTTTACTTGTTTTTACCATTCCAATTAACAGATCTGCCATACTAGACAGTATATCCATTGCTGCCCTAGCTGTTGGCCCTTTCTGTAGCCTTTAACAGACAAAAATTTCACTTTTCGGTTTCATTTTTGACGAATTTTTTTTCGTTTCTGCATCGCGCCTTTTCGCCCGATAGTCGCGCGGCTCATCGCGACCTCGCGGCCTTTTTCCGCGCAGCACATCATGTCTTCACGGCATATTTCCGCGCTGCACATCGCAGCCATTTTCTGTGTTGCACATCGCGGCTTCGCGGCCATTTTCCGTGCTGCACATCGCAACTTCGCAGCTTTTTTCCGCGTTGCACATCGCGACTGTGCGCTTAAAACCCGCGATGCACATCGCGGCTTTTGCCCTAAAACCCGCGATGCTGCTGTTTTTCGCTCGGCCCAATTTTTAGAAAATTTCTGTTGTGTTTTTTCCTATTTAGCCTTTTTCGTCCAGCATCATTTTTTCTGCAATTTTTTCCAGCATTCTGTTTTAATTATTACAGCAATAGTCGATATTTTTTCTGTTACATATGCTCAATTAAAATCTTTTTAAAAATTTTCAACAAGTGAAAGAAACATTTTTAGCACTTTGTTTAGATCATAGATTTCATTTCTTTGCAAATTTCGAACCATCTTTTCGATTTGCTCAATAGTTTTGCCAAGCAAGCACTTAGAAATCCATTTATTTCTTGCAATTTTTCTGATATTTGCTTTCCTTTAAAAAATTATTTCAAAAGTCCATAGTTTTTGAATTATTTTTGTTAAAGCATTTACATTTCTAAAAAAACCTTTTATTTTTTGCAAATTGAAATCGTCTTGCTTTTAATTTGTAATCAATCGCCCAAGCGAGGAAAATTCATTTTTTAGTTAAATAATCACACTTGCACCCAATCTGCCACATTTTTAATTAACTGAGCCTTAAAATCTACCTAAACTCAACAAACACTCTAACCCCAATTGGGGAACACTTAAAGAATCTTGTATCTAGGTAGGATTGAGGGGATAGGTGTTCCAATAACACCCCTCAATTATTTACGTCTGAGACATAGTGTTTTGACTTCTAGGGTCCCAAAAATCCCTTATTATTTATTGACACGGTTATACACCAATTTATCGGGAAGGCCTCTCCCTTAGGAGGGTTGAAGTAGCCAGAGTGGTTCCGGAAGCCTGAGTGGAATACTTCTATCCATTCAGTAACCGAATGATACCTTTCGCAGTTCTCGGTGTACCACCCGTATGGGAGTACATCAGCGATAGAACCAAACTGCAGATTCACCCAACCGAATGTGTCATGAACGGGGTATCTTAGTGACCCATTTTTAGGATTGTCTACCCGATGTCCCTCCCGGTAGGGGGATATCTAGCCTTTGATTCCACTACTCATATTGTTTGACTTGGATTTCATCACCTTACAGAGGATATGTATTGTTGAATCATAATACCACTTTTAGTTAGGCGTTTGCATGCTCTGCTACCCCCCTTGGTCTAGTGAGCACCACGTTTTTTTAGGAGCTATTTGATTTTTGGTATTCTGACCACTTTTTCTTGATTCCTCCACTTACTATAGCACAGCTGTTATAGTAAGTGCTTTTGAGGTTGGTTGTTGGCCTGAGAGCCATTGTTTTTTCACTCCCCTTCTGCACACATTGTTGCATTAGGGTCTTGAGTTTTTTATCTCACATCCATCCATTGGTATTTCTAGACATCTTTCACCATTGAGAAATTAAGACGATCCTGTTGTTTTCAGGGTGAACCCCCTTAGTTCGGTACACTTGACTCTACATGTCATAAACATACGGCGTTATCCCTTGACTCAACACGTCATCAGCATAGAACCCAGTCATCCGATTCTAACGTGCCTCATTTTACATCTAATTATGAGGTTGAATCCGAACACCCTACCGAAACATCACCAACCAACCCCATGGTTGGATCACAATATGACTCCCTTTTCACCAGTGCTGTTGGAGCTACATCAACAAACCCCACTACTACCATGACAACCACGGTTGCCACAACCCCCTTAGGCATGCCCAACATGTGGACCACACCCCCTTTAGGCATGCCCAACACAGGACCACCACCTATATTGGGTATGCCCAACATGGGGGTCCCTCCCCCTCTCATCGCGACTACACAGATCCAAGGGATTACTGGAAACATTCCTAACCCATCTGCAACCCATGTTGCACTTGGGAGTGCAGGCCCCTCCCAAACCACATCAGTTGGAGGACACATCCCTTTCATACCTAACATACCCTTAGGGGGCACTGGACCAATCCACAATGCTACCATTAGCAATTATACCCCAGTGACCATACCACACCCATTTTCCAGTCTGCCATACATGGCTATTCTAAACTTACCAGACCTGGCAAGGTTAACCAATGACCCTATAAGACACGAGCCTACGTGGCCCCCCATGCCCACAAAGCTTCCCTCAGATATCCAAAAATTTGAAGGAAAAGCTGGGGAAGATCCCCAAAACCACATCATGTCGTTTCACCTATGGTGTTCCTCTAACTCCATAGTAGATGATTCCATAAGACTGAGACTTTTACAAAGAACTTTCACTAGCTCTATAGCCAAGTGGTACATTGAGTAGCCACATGGGACACACCCCACTTTTACATCCCTCGCCTCAACGTTCCTTCAGTTCTTTCAACTCCTTGTACGCTATGATGCAGGAGTGGAAATACTTTTGTGTCGTAGACAGAACACCACTACACACATCACTGATCATATCCATGAGTGGCGTAAGAACCGTAGCCTTTGCAAGATAAAACTTGAAGACCAAATCTTTTTGGACTGGTTCCTCAAATCACTCCTCCCCCTCATAGCGAAAGATTTAACTTTTGAACGACCCCAGTTGGAAGAAGAAGCCATCTTAAAAGCCCAACAGTTCGACCTCATATATGCCTAGTCAAGATATCTATAAACTATTTTACCTAATGCCCCGCGCGGCGATCCATCCCTCCATGACGTGCCAAGGCATCCCATGCCGCCGACAATATTATCAGCCAGGTTATGGTGCAAAACAAACCTTTTACCATGGCGAGTACAAACAATGCCCCAGACCTTTCTAGGGATTCATCTCATTCTGGAGCCATAACTTCGTATGCTCCAGTAACACACACCCACCAAACTCATGGACCCTCATGTCCACCACAGTGTTATGGGAAAGCACCATTAGCTTATGCACCACTTTCATACTATAACCAATAGGCCCACCAGACTCCTGTCCAGCCACAAGCCCAAGTAGCTTATTATCCTCAACAGGCAGCACCTCTTGCTCCAACACTTCCAGCAGCTCAAGGTTACCCACAACCGCAAGAAACACCAGGGCCACCTTAGAACCCTCCTATTTACTACCCACCACAACCTACTCCAGAGCCTGCACAACCTCAAAACCCACCTACTACCAAAGGGCATGTCTACGCACAGCAAAACCAACCTCCAAACCAGAACAACCAGTGTAACCAAGGAGGTCAACAAAACCGCGGAAGAGGGCGTAACCGCGGAAACAACCAGGAACACAACCAAAGTGCACCACCACCTAATCCTCCAAATAATAATAATGCTACTCCCCCCAACCAAAACCCTGATCGTCCATCGAAACAGGCCAAAAATAATAACTTGAGAACAAACCATCCATGTTCCATATGTGGAGTCTACGGCCATTGCACACATAATTGCCCCCATTTAGATCGAGCGCGTCAACTCTGGATCGACGACGCCCAACGACAAGGACATACTGCATAGACAACACCTCCCCCTCAGCCACAACCCATGATATTGCAAAATCCCTTACCAAACCAAGGCATAGTAAACATTCATCCAAATGATCCCCCTCAAGGATCTGCTACAACACAGCAACAAATTACTTATGCAGCAGCCGATTACCAGCATGCAGAGTCCAACACTCACCATTTGCTAATGATGTCATCAAACGATGTCAATCTTCAGACCCATCGAAATCAATACGGATCCACCCCTGAAGCCACAGTTATCGACCCATCGTCGAGTACTCTCCCAACCGATCAACCACTTCGCATACCCAATATGCCCATGGACAGGGGTCCCAAAGCACCTCATTTTCCTTTGAGATGAATTAACAATAACCCTAATGCTTGTGCATCTTCCAACTATAACATTGTAGAAGACTTAGCCCAGTCCCCTGCCGCTATGTCCGCTCTTGAAATCTTAAAAAATTGTCATGCACAGAAAAAATTGTTGTTTTCTTCCATTGGTGCCATAGATCCTAATGAATCTAACATGATGGATTTCGACTTAGAACAAGCTGAACCTCGCCTGCCTTCATCTCTAGCTTTTCAAGTTTTCGTCTCCATTCGCAACCTTGTTGTTCATCGATGCATAATCGATGAAGGGGCCTCTTCTTGCGTTATGTCGACTTTTGTATGGCAGAAACTTGGATCCCCAATTCTACAACTGTCAACTACCGCATTGCGAGCTTACGATGACCATGCAGCCCAACCACAAGGTTTGTTAGTAAACGTACCCATACAACTTGGGGGCAAATTGGTTCTCATAGATATAGAGGTCATTAACGCCCAACTTGATTACAATCTCCTTCTGGGACGAAGCTACATGTATAAAATGAAAGCTGTCGCTTCTTCAGTTTTCCGCATCATGATGTTTCCCCATGAAGGACGCGTAGTTAAAATCGACCAGATTACATACTATGATCCCAATGCCCCCACAGCACTAGAAAATGTTCTTCCCATGATCGAACAACTCGTTCTTAGTGCACCGACATCATTCGTATCATCAGTTGGCCCCGGGATATATTCGGATACTCCGATGACCAGCACTTTCCCGTCAATCCCACCTCCTCTCCAAGTAACTAAAGTATCCAATTTGTGCACCTTATTGCACAATGAACAACAACATCCTCAACAACCTCAACCACCTCCACAAGCACCCATGGTTTCTAGTCATATTGGAACAACACCGATTCACACAATCTTGTTCTTGTTCCCGTTTTCAGGAGTTGTCAGCACGCCAGTAATGGCTACACTTAACCTCCCAGGTTTAACGTTAGGAATACCTATATGGTACTTACCTACCCCAACTCCCCCACCAACTCCAACCATTTTCCTACAACCAGTACAACCTATGAATATGTCGAACCATCCACCACCTGGCATACCAAACCCCCAAAATCGCCCACCACCTGGTGGGTCAAACCCCCCAAACCGATTAATTCCAATAGGGGGCACTACATCAACATCTAGTTATGTCCCCCCTCAATCCCGCAACACTGGGGGTAGAGGTCCACCAACCTACAACACTGCACCCACAACTTGCACCCCCCAGTGATACCTAAATTAGCTAAGAATCACCCAACCTGTGTGCTCCCTAAGTGCTCCTTGCATGACGATACTGGCCACGCTACTCACCTATGTCCACAACTACAAACACTTCAAGAACATATGAATATCTTGGATGATGACACCAACGTTCCAGTCGTCAAATTAGAATTACCACCTCAACCTCGTGATAAATCATTGCGCACAAACCACCCTTATGCAATATGCGGAATCTACGGCCATTATTCACATCAATGCCCCGATCTCCCAGATTATAGAGCAGCACTATACGAGATGAATAATGCCAACCTAGAGATATCCCCCCCACTTATTGACGAAATATTCCCTCCAGAATCGTCCCATTCAGAAGAAATCAATACCATTTATATGATTTCAACTACCTATAAACCCGAACCAATTCATTTAATGGAACTCTACTTCTGTACCGATGAAGAAATCCTAGAAACACTCACTGCACCGGGATACCCTTGGGATGATATGCACCATCGATCATACTTCCTCCCTGAAGCGTCTATGTCCACTGCAACAAACCAACTATCTGTTGAATCTAAGTACTTCTTACCAACCAAGGTCGATTGGTTCAGGGACCCAATCCCAGCTCCAGAAGCCTTTGAAGAAGGTAATATGGGTAACATTTCGCCCATTATAAAAATCAACATCTCCACCACCTCAGGAAAAATCGAGCTTATCTCTTTAGGTGCATCTTGCACTGAAAAAGAAACCCAAGCTTATAAGAAACTCTTCCAAGAATTTCGAGATGTCTTTGCCTGGTCTTATACCGAGATGCCTAGTCTTGATCCTACCATCGTAGAATATCACATAGACACTTGGCCCAACATATCACCGGTCCACCAGAAACAACATCCCATTCACCCATCCAAGCTTCCATCCATCAAAGCAGAAATCGAGAAGCTTCGAGCAGTAGTCTTCATATACCCTATTGCATACAGCACCTGGGTTTCGAGCCCAATACTAGTCAATAAGAAAGTCGGCACCATCCGCCTTTGTACTGACTTCCGAGACCTCAACCTTGCTTGTCCCAAAGACAACTTCCCCACACCATTTATTGACCAATTAATTGATGAGTGTGCAGGGCATGAGGTACTTTCTTTTATGGACGGTTTCTCCGGATACAACCAAGTCAAAATCCGTAAAGAAGATCAATACAAGACCACTTTTACTACCCCATGGGGCACCTTCGCCTATTGCATCATGCCTTTCGGTCTCAAGAATGTGGGAGCCACTTTCCAACGTGCCATGACTTATTTCTTTCATGATCTACATAAAATCATCAAATTTTATCTAGACAACCTCACCGCCCAATCTAAGAAACGATCTGAACATTTAGAAGATCTTCGACAAGTTTTCTTCCGTTGCCACAAATACAACATCTGCTTGAACCTACTCAAGTGTGTCTTTTGTGTTACAGTAGGTCGCCTGCTAGGATTTGTCATTTCAGAAAAAGGGATCACCGTTGACCCTCTAAACATTCAAGCCATAGTGGACCTACCGTCGCCACGTAAATTAAGACAACTCCAAAGCCTCCAAGGGAAGTCCAACTTCCTTCGTTGTTTTGTCCCAAACTATGCCACCATAGTACATGGTTTCCTCTGTTTCCTACGTCTTCATACCCGCTTCGTATGGGACGACCAAGCAGAAGTAGCCTTCATGGACCTGAAGAAAGCACTTACAAGCGCCTCGTTGATTTCTCCACCATATTTCACAAAAGACTTTACCTTTTACATTTCGGCATCATATTATGCCGTTTCCGGAGTACTCATCCAAAAAGACTCCACTCATCAAGAGCATGTCATTTACTATGTGAGCCAAACTTTATCAGGCCCACCATTACTCTACCCACATGAAGAGAAAATGGCCCTCGTCGTCGTCTTTTATGTACAAAAGCTGTGACATTATATTCTCCTCAGCCATACCACAGTTGTGGCAAATTCCAATCCAATGGTCTATCTCTTGAATCGCCGCCTTCTACAAGGCCGTGTTGCTAAATGGGTGATTATCTTACAAGAATATGACCTAACTTTTAAAACCCCAAAGAGCACCAAAGCATTAGCACTCGCTCAACTCACTATGGAATTACCATCATCGTTGTCATCACCAATTATCCATACTGATCTAATCGACGAACATTTGTTCATCATCTCGTCGGACGACCCTTGGTATGGCGACATTTTGGTATACCTCCGCACACAGAAGTTTTGACGCAACATAGACCATGACAGACACCGTCGCATCCGTCACCATGCCCCATGTTATCTCCTCTTGGGTGATGTCCTCTATTGATGTGGTGTCAACACAATCATACGACGATGCCTTTCCCAAGATGAAGCAGAACAAGTCCTTAACGGCTATCATAGCGGCGCCTGCGGCGACCATTTTTCAGGAATGGCCACCACCCAAAAGGTAATCCTTGCAGGTTATTTTTGACCATCATTATTCACTGATTGTATCAGAGCAGTCAAACACTTCCAAAACTGCTAGCTCTTTGCCCCAAAGGAAAGAATCGCCCCTCCGCCCCCCTTCATCCAGTCGTCACCGCTGGACCATTTTGCAAATGGGCCATCGACTTCATGGATTGCAATCCCACATCAGCTGGCGGTCACAAACAAATTATTGTGGCTGTTGATTACTTTACCAAATGGGCGGAAGCCATGCCTACTTACAATTGCAAAGCCGACACTGCAACCCTTTTTTTCCTCAACCATGTTATTGCTCATTTCGGAGTACCAAAACAACTCGTCTCAGACCATGGCTCTCACTTCGAAGACTCCATTTGGAGAGAATTGTCCACACTCCTTAAGTTTGAACACCATTTCTCCTCCACCTACTACCCCCAAGGGAACGGCCAAGTTGAAGTTGTTAACAAAATTTTGAAGACTATCCTCCAATGCACTGTCGACAAACATAAATCCAATTGGCATCACATGATTTTTCCCGCATTATGGGCTTACCGCACGTCGACCAAGACCACCATCGGCTTTACCCCATTCCATTTAGTTCATGGCATGGAATCTGTCCTCCCCATTGAATGCCAGATACCAACATTACAAATTTTCGTAGAACTTCTCCCCGATACATCATTGATTGAAGAACGCTTACTTCTTTTAGAGTAGGCCGACAAAGATCGCCGCGCAGCTCTCCAAACAATCGAAGCCGCAAAGAACAGATCTAAACTTCATTACGATAAACATGTTCACCCACGAGCATTTAGTGAAGGCGACCTCATACTTTCCTATGATCAAGCTCATGAAAAAATGGGAAAAGGAAAGTTTGTGTCTATGTGGCAAGGCCCATATATTATACACACCTACCTCGGACAGGGGGCATATATTCTAACCAAATCAGAAGGAAACCCCCTATGCAACCCACGTAATGGTTTGTACCTCAAGTGATTTTACCCATAGAAAATTTGATGGACACCATAGTCCACAATTGTATAGTCTTATTTTGTTTTTTACAAAAAATACAAAAACCTAAAAATTTGTTTTTCTTGCATGACCACAGATGGATCCTGTTCCACTTTGCTACGTTGGCTTTGCTGATCGTGCAAGCCGTTGGTCTCCCAATCTCACCTCCATAGCTTGGGTAATATATTCCCCTTCACATGAGTTGATCCACATCAACGGAGTGTGCATAGGTGCCGCCACAAACAACCAAGCTGAGTACGATGCCGTGACCGGTCTCCTAGCCGCCGCTCTCTAGATGGGCATAAATCACCTTCATTTCTTCCTGGACTCCCAACTCCTTGTTTCCCATCTCAACAACTGTTACTAGGTACGCGATCCCTATCTATTTAGAAAATTCCCGCGCACAAAACAAATGATTCGACATTTTGAAACCATCTCTTTCACTCATATCCTAAGAAATCATAACACTGTAGCAGACCAAATGGCTAACAACATCTAGATTGGCACACCAATCAAACCATGTAGACAAAACAAAATTTGCATCCACGTGCATAGCATGTGCCTCCACGGGCATACAAACACAAACATACACCAGATATATATGACAAGCCTCCACGGGAAAAACAAATATGTGCATCCACAGGCATATACAAAAATTAAAATGTTGCATCCACTTGCATAACATGTGCCTCCACGGGCAAAACAAATAGACAAGATGTGCATCCACGTGCATACACGACTATATACCAAAACATATATATATATATCATCATAATAGTCACCATGTCATAGGTGCCCTTAGCACCCAATATACAAAATACATAGCCGTACAAAGAAGGTACATCCCCATATGCTCATCAGCATTTGGGGGCAAATATATGATCACCTAGTCATCATGATCCCTAGGATCCTCTGGCTCCTCCTCCGCTGGCTCCTCCAGATCCTCCTAATCCCGAGCCCTCCTCTCGGACATCACAACTGCTACTCTGAGTAGGATAGACCGCCACTCACGAGGAGCATCGAAATAACGCTCAATAGTGGGCCGGTCCAAGTCCCTCCAGCCCTCCTCTGGGGGCTTCCACTAGCAGACCCTCCAAAGTCTTTTGTATGCCCTCGAGGGCATCGTCTCGAGGACGCACAACTCCTTGAACACGAGGAGGTGGCACCGCTACAGGTGGCGGTACCACCACCATCGCTCGTCCCCGACGACCCACATTATAAGTTGGTGGCCTCGGACCAATATCTGCACAATCATACAACTGAACCAAGTCAATATCATATAAAAATCTATAGCTATACTCATAACAAAATATATCTAACCATGATTTAACAGATAACCAAACACAAAGACATAACTTCTAGACCCCAGGCCTATCCCTGAGCCCGAGGCATCTATGGATCTCCTCAGAAGTCCATGCCAGCATATGGATAATCATCAATAAACAGGGGTATCTGCTCCCACTGCTCATACATATCCACCAAAAAGAAAACGCCAGATACCACCACCACCCCGGGGCATCAACTCCCCCCACTGCACCATCCGCGGCTCACTCTGCAACCCCTCTCGAACTGGCACACCCGGCCGCAAGGTCGGTACTCACTCAAAGAAAAAATAATAGAGGAAGGAGGCATAGCAAAACTCCGCCCCCTCCCGGCTGACCTTGTCTAGATCTTGCTGAACACAGGACAAAAACATCTGACCCTAGGCGGAGTAGGTCCCTCTCAATACACGATCTGCCATCACTATTTTTCCCCCAGACAAACGATGTGGCACCTGGGCACCCAAAACACGTAGAACATAAGCCCCTACCGCCCGCATCTCCCTCTCCCGTAAAGACGTCAAACTCAGTGCGTTGTTCTTCACAATAGCTCTGGGAACACAAAATCTCTCCAAGAGATCCTCAATCTCCAACCCCGCAGGAATCCTCAGCTGGAGCTCCCCTATCTCCCCCAAATGAGGCAGACCAGTAAGGAAATAAACATCAGACAGGGTGATCTCTAGATGCTCATCCCCCACCACAAATGCACCCTCTGCTGGAACCCACAAATCCACCAATTTGTTCAGCAGCTCTCTAACTGAATCCATAAGTGGAATCAGGGCAAACTTTAGGAGCCCGCCATCAGCCAAGGCCTCTCGGACACCCGGGTCATCCCGAATCCAACCCATCAACTCCTCATCTATCTCTCTCTCCCGCCACGCTACTAGCGGCCTCCTCAGCATCCTGCCAAAAAAAAAAGAAAATTTTTTAGAAACAAAATTTTTTCCAAAAAAAAATCCCATCACGACTTTTGGGATCTTAGCTGCGATGATCATCGCGACTTTTTAATAAAAATCCACGATGATCATCGCAGGTATCAGCCCCACAATCACGATGAACATCGCAACTGTCAGCTAAACAGTTGTGATGAACATCTCGACTATCTGCCCCAAACCCGCAATGCATATCGCAGGTATCAAGTCCATACCCGCGATGTTCATCGTAGGAAAAGCGTCGAAACCCATGATATTCCACGTTAGAATGCCAAAGTGGAATTTCGCGGCCTTCGGGGGCCCGCTGCTAACTAGAAAGGAAATAATTGAAAAGGATAAGGCACATAGGCTTACCTGAAACTCACAGAACAAAAATCCAATGGTCGAATCTCCCACAAATCGAGAAAATGCTTAGACCCACTTAATTGCTCTGTGAAACGTGCACGTAACAATGACACATGTCACGTTGGGCCCACACACTATTTATAGAGATTTGACCATTTTTCAATCAACAAATCCGGTATCATATGACGCCCATTTTTCAAATTGTTGGCACCGTTGGAATCAACACAGCGAGAACTTCATGATAGCCCACTCCTTTTTCCGATTCCACCAGGGCCATTTTTTGGGCATTTTTTCCCATGCCCCTTGTCACCTCGATTTAAGTGCCACATCGGCCATCGTTCATTTTTTACGATTTTTATATTACCGGATTCAGTTTTCCACGCTCATGATGATGCTTGAAATCATTTCTCACTCTCACCTCCAGATTTTTTGGGCATTTTTTCTCATGCCCCTCGTTGCCTCAATTTGCGTGCCACATCGGTCGTCATCTGTTTTTGACACATTTTATATCACCGGATTCAGTTTTCCACGCTCATGATCATGCTTGAGATCATTTCTATCTCTCACCTCTAGATTTTGTGAGCATTTTTTCCCATGCCCCTCGTCGCCTCGATTTGCGTGCCACATCGGCCGTCGTCTATTTTTGACAAGTTTTATATCGTCGGATTCAGTTTTTTGCACTCGTGATGATGCTTGAGATCATTTCTCGCTCTCACCCCCATAATTTTTGGCATTTTTTCAAAATGCCACTCATCGCCTCGGTTTGTGTGCCACATCGGTTGTTGCCCATTTTTTCACGATCTTTATGTCACCGAATTCAACTTTCCGTGCTCGTGATGGTGCTCGATATCATTCCTCACTCTCACCAATACCTTTTTTGTTCAGTATAATTTTACCCCTTTTTCGGGCCGAGCAATTCTTTTACGAAAAAGGCACTTAGGGAGTTTCTGTTAAGCTCTTTTATGACTCTTAAAACAATGAAAAGATCGTCGAGCAACCTTGCTTCCTTTCATGCTCGCTAAAAGTATTTGAAAGGGCGTCTACTTGGTATAAGTTTACCCCTTTTCCGAACCTTGTAGACTAACTATGAAAAAGGAATACTCTAGTGACATCGGCTAGAAGAGTTCTCCATTTGCATCATTTTATGCTTTTTTGGGCCTTGGAGACTAACTTACAAAAAATAACACCAATGGAGTCTACTTACAGCTTTCAGACTCTCAAAAAATGAAAACAACCATGAGCAATCACCATCTTGGGCTCGTATAAATCCACAGGATAGTACTCCACCACTACTGCAGAGTCTTCTTATCATTTTCAGACTCCCTAAAAATGAAAACACTTACGAGCATGAACAGTCCTGGGCTCACATAAATCCACAGGATAGTACCATTTCAGAGCACACTTTTATCCCTTCTTGGAGCTCATTAAAACTGCGAAGAAGGACCCAATGGTGCTTCTCGGTGCCACAACAGATTATGTCTACCCATGTGGTAGCTTCCCGTTTTGGTTGCCTTTGTTTAGAGTATTCTACAAATGTGTCACCCCGATACTCCCTCTACAACACCTATCAGCTGAACCCCCCAGATCACTCAAATCTGCAATACATACCCCTAAGCTATGATTCCCACTCCTAAAAATCAGTTCCCTATGCTTCCAGGTCAGCCATGTCATCATGCTATGAATAAAGGAAGTTTGAGTCCGCCCATTCTATGACTCAAGTCATTCCCCATCCCCACAGTATGTCAGTCCTACCACCAGTACTATCACATATTAGTTTTGCACCTCGCACTCCTATCAAGGAAACATCATTTCCTTGGTAGTTGCTGGTCTCCCTCTATCGACACCAACCAAATCTATTCCAGAGGATAGACCCAAAGGTCCCTGTGCCTTGGACTCATCACCATTTATGATGAGTGCCGATGGATCATTTCGAAAGGAGTCCTCAGTGCCTCTCCAAATGATTGTTTCTCACATGCTCGCCTTCAACACCTTGATCGCATCGTTGAGACTTGTACAGGGTATCAATCCTTTCATTTTTATTGAAGACCCTGAATATCACCTGACTCTACCACAGTTGAGAGTCTAATTGAGGAAACAACTAGTTACATTTTCCTATAGATATCTAGGTTGCACTTGGCGACAGTATTCAGATGTACCCTAGTTTTATACTCCCTTGAGTATATAGTTACATATGCTCCTCAGAATTGACTCACAGTTATTGAGTCCGTACAGATTTTGGACACCTTTAGTTTCAGGAGCTCGTCAACCCTTCTGATTATGAAAATCCTCATAGCAGATCTAAGAGATGATGTATACCTCACAAGAGTAATTATGATTAAGCAGGAAAATAGAAGAAGAGTGAACAATACAATATAATGAGCAACAGAATAATATGGTACAGTAGAACTCAGATAGAAGCAATAATACTTCACACACACTAGTTAATTAATCACAATATGGACAAATAAATAGTACAATGGTAGAGAGGATTCAAATGCCTAAGGTGCCAATTCGAATTAACCTCTCAAAGTGATCATAAGATCAATAGTGTCATCGGAGCACAACTAGGTGTCCTCATGATCATCGGAGCACAACTGGAAGTCTTCATCATCATCAGCGGAGTCATCAATGCTCAAGTAATTTTCAACCATTAGTCAAACTAACTTTGGTAGGTGTAACTGAGTGTAACTAAGTGTAACTGAGTGTGTAGCTAGGGTTTTCACCCTAGCTTGTGCAAATGATCACCTACTACGGAGAAGGGACTTCTTAGTAGCAGTTCAATAAACAGTAATTAAAAGACAAGGTATTAAAATGGAAATTATTCTAAGCAAATACATGAAACATAAAAGACAAGATATAATATAAATGGTTTTTTGTATTAAATATTTACCTCCAATGTGAAGGTTGGTGAAGTTCTTGCAATTGTCCCAAGAGGGTTGCTCCAAACTCCAGCTTTGCTCCTTCTCTTTCTCCAAATGGTCGGGAATGGGCCAAAGAGGCACTCAATGGTGAAAGTAGCTCAAGGGTGAGCTAGGGTTTCAAGAGTGATTTTGGCAGAGTAAGGGTATACTTGATTGTGGATATGAAATGAGGGGTCTCCATCACCTATTTATAGGTTTTTGGTGGTGGAGTGCTGGTCCATGGTTTTGGGAACCATATGGTTTAGGTCAGCTGTATATGGTTTTTTCCTCCTTTTTCCTCTTTTTCCTCATTATTTTCTATTTTTTATTCCCTTTTTAGAGGGTTTTTGCTATTTTGGAGGAATTTTGGATATTTTTGAAGGGAAAAGGGGGTTTTTTAGCCTTTTTGAGGCTTTTTTGATGGTTTTGTGGCCTTTTGGAGGCTTTTTAATGGGATTTGAGGGTTTTGAAGGCAAATATGGTAGGAAATATGGACAAATGAGTCATGTAATGGGGTAGATGAGGTAGTGAGCACTTTTTGGGTGTTAACAGAGTGTAACTGACTGTAACTAAGTGTAACTGAGTGTAAACTGAAGACAACTGGACTGGTAGGTGAAGAAGGGAGAGTTGCTCCCTAAAGTCAAGGAAGAAGGGTGCATTAAGCAACTGGAGGGCTAAAACTGAATAGTGAGAAGCTCCTGGATTGATGACTGGGATGCATGCAAACCCTAGAATGCATGCAAACCCTAAAGGTGCATGCATGACTGAAAATGTAAATGATCAAAATACTGGTGGGACTAGGATGGAGTATAGGAATATCGTAACACCCCCCCTTAATCCATCGTGGGCCCTGGTAATTAAGACCAAAGGTCACCCAATACAATGAATAATAACAATCAATAAACCAAGGAAGTGGGAAAATTTCATGGGAAACATATCCCCTCCTCAAAAAATAGACTGTAAGGCACACATAAAAATAAATGCTCCAAACTCAAGCATGTGTGATGCTTGGTCATATGTCTAGAGGTATCTTCTTCTTGGGAAGAAGTGGATCATGCTCAAAAAGCTTGTGCTTGTACTTTCTCTTCAGATCGAATGTGATGAGAACAAATCCAACAGTATGAGAATGATCCTTGAACCTATGATTCAAATCATCTGAGGTAGGATCAAATCTATGAAAGTGCATATAGTCTTTTGTCTTCTCCTTCGAACCACCATGGGTGAGATTATGCCAAAAATAACTATTACATGTTTGCTTGAAATCAAAATCAGATTTAAGACTTAAAAAACAGTTTATTGAGATCTCCTTTAAACCAGCAGGGGTGAGATCAAAACTATCATATGCATGAGAAATTATCACAAGCAGTAATTGCTTAGAATCCAAATTAGATCCAAGACTTGAATCATGGTTTCTTGAGATCTCCTTTGAACCATGAGAGGTGAGATCAAAACCAGTAATTGCATGAGAATTTATCCCAAGCGAATGGCAATGGCCATAATCTTCAATAACCTTCTGAAAGCATGAATTTATGATCATATAGTAGTATAAAAGAGGAGATAGCTGGAGAGGAGCGAATGCATTACCTTCAGTAGTTGTTTTGACCTCTGAAATAATCATGTGATCATGATGCAAACCAACAGACTCTGGTGCAAGAGAGGATTTAGGACCTTCTACAATATCTAGAGTGTGAGCTGGCACAGAAAGAGAAGAAAGTTTGAGCATGAGTGGAGAATTTGCAAGTTCTTTGTCAACAACTTCAATATGAGATGATATTGGTTCATGATCTGAGAGACCATCAAGGGGAGCGAATGGAACACTTTGCTTGCTTTCGAATGGATTTGGACCAATCCCTTCATTTTGTCTGCCAAATCTTTCATCCAGGCAGGCCCATAGCTCTTTTGGAGATTCAACATCATCAATGAATTGATGTACCAGGCACCGAGACATAGCAAGCATCATGTTTCCCATGGCTCTGTCACCATTATTTAACCAGTCAATATTTTCTTCAGAGGATTCGAACTCTCTCTCAAAGCAATAATCAAAGAGACCATTTCTCTTCAAATGTGCTATCATCTTTGGTTTCCATTCATCATAGTTGAAGGGAGAAAGAGGATCATAATTTAATGGAGGAGGATAGATTTCTTCTGAATACATTGAAGCTGTAGAAGACCTGCAAAAACAATATAGAATAACTGCAACTGCTACTGCTGCAAAAATGTAGAAACTGTTGCAACTGCTGCACTTGAAATCTTGGTAATAACCTGCAAAAAACTCTCAAGAATGGAGATAAACAATACTCTCAACATGCTCTGATACCATGTGAAAATATTCACAGCAGATCTAAGAGATGATGTATACCTCACAAGAGTAATTATGATTAAGCAGGAAAATAGAAGAAGAGTGAACAATACAGTATAATGAGCAACAAAATAATGTGGTACAATAGAACTTAGATAGAAGCAATAATACTTCACACACACTAGTTAATTAATCACAATATGGACAAATAAATAGTACAATGGTAGAGAGGATTCGAATGCCTAATGTTCCAATTCGAATTAGCCTCTCAGAGTGATCATAAGATCAATAGAGTGTCATCGGAGCACAACAAGGTGTCCTCATGATCATTGGAGCACAACTGGAAGTCATCATCATCATCAGTGGAGTCATCAATGCTCAAGTAACTGTCAACCATCAGTCAAACTAACTCTGATAGGTGTAACTGAGTGTAACTAAGTGTAACTGAGTGTAACTGACTGTAACTAAGTGTAATTGAGTGTAACTAAGTGTAACTGAGTGTAACTGAGTGTAACTAACTGTAAATGAGTGTAAACTAATGACAGCTGGACTGGTAGGTGAAGAAGGGCGAGTTGCTCCCTAAAATCAAGGAAGAAGGGCACATTAAGCAAATGGAGGGCTAAAACTAAATAGTGAGAAGCTCCTAGGGGCTGGACTGATGACTGGGATGCATGCAAAATGCATGCAAACCCTAGAATGCATGCAAACCCTAAAGGTGCATGCATGACTGAAAATGTAAATGATCAAAATACTGGTGGGACTAGGATGGAGTATAGGAATATCCTAACACTGATACCTTATTCAGAACGGTTGTTGCTTTTTTCTAGTGTATCAATTATTGAGATCAATCATGTCATGATCATGAGTATGTCCCAGCATTGTGTCCCCTCCGGACCATTATGATGTACCAGCATATTTTTAAGTATTTCTTCAGGACCCCCTTCGTGGGCCTAATTGTTATGTATATGTCTTGATATGAGCATGGGTATTCCTACCTCGTCCATAGTCAGAGATTATTCCTCATTCATTTTGAGGCCATGTAATATTTTTTGTTTTTTGCAGCTTCCAAGGGCTCGTTGTTCCAGTCTCCAACCGGTCTCTTCTCTTCTCCAAACCCTAGGAAAAAGACAAAAGAACTATGATGTCTATCAGCCATACGATGAGCTCCTGCTCTCACACATTAGGGGGCAATCTGTTAACACCCAAAAAGTGCTCACTAGCTCATTCCCTTATTCACATCACCCATTTGTCCACTTTTCCACCATGTGAGCCTTTAAAACCATCAAAAGGTCACCAAAAGACCACAATACACCTTTTTCCCCTCAAAATATATATTTTTCCTCAAAAAGCATAAAAAAACCCTGAAAAGGGGTCCAAAATTCCCAAAAAATATTAAAAGGGAATAAAAATATAAAAATATTCAAAAAAGGAAAAAGAGGGAAATAGAGACCTAAAGCATGTTGGTTAATACCATTGGTTTCCTCAAAACCATAATGGTATTCCCCATCACCAACAACTATAAAAAGGTGATAGGGGCTCCTCACTTTCCATCCACATTTCATCATATCCTTATGCTGCCAAATTCCCTTTGAGAGCCATTGCCTCCCACTTCGAGTTTGAAGACCCCCATTTCAGCATCTTGGAGAAGAGACCATTGGAGCTTATAGCACCTCAACCTTGGAGCTGCTCAACACCAAACATCCTCACCTTTGAGGTAATACAAAAAATCTATTATTTTTTCTCTTGTTCTTCCCATAGATCTCTTGTTATTGATTCAGTTCTTGTTTATTTACACATGTTTATGTTAATGTTGGATTAAATTTATAATTATTTTTGCTTTTCATTTGAAACTGCTATTACTTTGTTAATAGGTGCATCCTTGCACATGCTTGGTTGAAAAACCAAGCAACAGTAGCTTTCTCTTTTCTTGGTTTAAGCTGGACATAGATTATAGTTATGTAAAAATGTTGATCCTCTAGGAATTTTAATAATTAATATTTACTTTTGGCCATGAATAATGAAATTGATTTGAGTTTAACATAAATATTTATGGGGTTTGAAAATATTGTCTAAAGCTAATGCATTCCAATTCTGAGTCTGTGGGTTTGGTTACTGGATTCGATCCCAGCCTATATAATTCTAAAGTGTGTAAACTCTGTTTAAATAAATGCTTTCTCTGCGTTCTTGTTTGGTTTGGTTGGTCCTAAAGGATATACCAAATGTATCAACCTGTCTACCCGTAAATTAAGATGAAAGTCATTTTAGTTGTTTGGCTTGGTTGATAGCGATTTTGTTTGAGAGAACTTGATTGTTTGGTTCAGGTTTAAAATTTGGTTTGATACTTGGCCCAATGCAATAAGCGTGGTGTTGGCAGCTATAAATTTTTTCACAAAATCCTAAGAGAAGGACTATTTCCCACTGATAGGCACCCTGAAAAGATGGTCAAAACCCCTCCCTACTCAGGTCCAGGTTGTTAGAACCAAGAAACCAGCTCAGTTAGAAAGGAAACAGTGAGAAAGATGGAGGTTTTGGACACTTTAAGCCTAAGGAGGTAGCCCGAATAATCAAAAAATGGGTAAAAATATAGATAACCTATAGTCTGAAAGGAAATAAAGTGGAAGATAAAGCTCGGACAGGTTCCAACCATTGATCCGAAGCACGGAAGAGATCCACGGCCCACAAATCACCCTCACATAATGAAGTTGCACGAAAGGAACCACACGAAAGTGGTCGTGAGAGGTAAACCGCCAAGACAGATGGTAGTCAGAGGGGCTCTCGCAAGAGTGTTTTGGCGGTAAGGGAACACCACTAGAGGGCTTGCGATACCATCGCAACGGAGAAATAAGGTATAATATCAACGACGTGGATTGCAAATCCAGAGATCTGACGGTACAGAAGACATGTTGTCACATCAGCAGAAAGATCCAGGCAGATCAATGGCTCCTAGCAAAAAGGGTCAGATCTATGGCTGGCGGATGTAAGAGATGCAAGGTCAGTAACATAGTAGGCTCCACTTGCAAGAGTACTGAAATTTAGAAACCTGGATGGCTCCCCGCCGTAGATATGTTAAATTCAAGATCAATGCTCCTCATCGATCATCTCAAGTTAAAGGAGCACCCTAGAAAAGCAGAGAAGGTGGTTGCGAGAGTATGTACCATCTGCCAGGTGTTGCCACCTGAACACCTCGTGAGGGGGATTAAGTGGTAACCCAAAACCGGAAGTCAGGTCGCGATACCATCGTATCCTTATATGTGTCTAAGTAAGACGGATGGCTAAGATTTAAAGCCTACCGAAGATCCTACGGTAGAGAAGAAGAGATGTCAAATCAAAAGGGTTAAATAAAGAATCAAACAAACGCCCCGAAAACAACACCCAGTAGATCAACGGATGGAAAAGAGGGACAGCTGGCGAAGGTGAGCAGAAGCTATTCAGAAAATTTTTATATATATAATGCGGCATGTGGAAAATAAACATTACTTTCTTGGACCTGTCGGAGTTGGAAGCTTCTGGAAGTGCAGAAGTCGAAAAGTACGACAGGTGAAAGGTCGCTCTAAAGCTTCCTGTGATAGGTAGGGTTCCAAACTCCTTTGTTTATAGTGTGTAGTGTGTTTTATAATCATAGAATGGTGGACGAACAGGTCTCTACTAGTTCTAAGGCCAGAGTAACCCTAGAAGACAAAGATGGTGATGTGTTTGACCCAAGCCTTCAGCTCCCTATACCAGAGGTTAAAAGAAGGTTGAAAGCTCTGCTCGAATAGGGGTTAGATGTCGATAGAGTCAACCAGTTCTTTTTCATCTTTTTCTACTTAGAACAAATAATGTCTTTCCCAGAGTTTGTGTCATGGTGTTCATTAAACTACTCAGAACCCCAACGAGTGATAATGAATGACAAGAAGTCCAAAATCATCTGTAGCATCGACACTGTCGTCATCCAAAATACCCTTACAGTACCAGAGTCCCCAGCCCTAGCCCCCGAAAGTTCCTCCGAAGGATCAGTTGTTACCCTATATAGCCAAATTTCCCCCGAAATCCGTAAGGCTTTCCTGAATACCTATTTAAAACCCGATGTAGAAATTGCAGACACTCCCTACCCACTAGACATCAACCTTTTTAATGACTAAACCCAGTTGGTTTTACCTTTGATAGCTTAGTTTTTTGGTTTAGACTCAGAATTATGGATAACTGAAGTACAACTGAGCCTGTTATTCAGGATTAGTGTTAGTTCCCCAGAGGCAGGAAGTGAGTCAGTACCATCCCTCAAGTTTGAGGAATTTTTGGCAGAAAAAATACATGCACAGTTAAGTTGTTTTGAAAATACCAGATTTTTTCGGTTCCAGGCATATTTGACCAAAATGATTCTGCATAGCAGTACATAAGAATTAAGGTTTTCTCAGATACTCTTTACAGGGAATTTGGAAGATAATGCTTTCAATTACATGAATTATATTCTATATGCTATGTATAATGTTATGTTTGAAGAAGAACTACCCAAAGTACTACCAGAGATGCAGACCCTGATGCAGTTGAAGGATGAACTAGCCGTTGGCGATTGGTTCTTGCTGAAGGATGCTATAGTAATAAGGGTGTATGGTTTTGTAGATGAACGATACTTTTTGCCATCATTTTTTACCTTGAGAGTTTTTTCCCTTGAGTTCATCCGGCAGAGGTTGATTGCGGAAGAAGAGCAGTTTGGGCAAAATAAGAAAGGCTCGGATATAAAGCTCCCTTGGCAAGTCGTCCCTTTCATTGTAAAGTTTAAAGAAGCTGTTAGTGAAGTGGAAAGATTATTGAGAAATATGGGGTTCAGAAAGGATATAGCGATTGCATATGATCTTCTACATATCATAGTTGAAAGAAAGAAGAAAAATGGTCTGAAAGCGTGGGAACACCAAGAAGCTGAAGGGCTTCTGAAGAGGCAAAATTTATTGCAGTATGAGCCCGAAGAGGCTGAAGATATAGATTTACAAATACAAGCCCTAATAATGGATGATGATCCTATGGAAACAAACCAGTTGTTTAATAATCAGGAAGTATGCGGTAAAAGCGATTCACAGGAAGTTATTGAAACAGAAGAAGAGGAAGAAATTGAAAAGAAAAGACTCAAATTGGAAACACCAGATGATTGAACCATCCAGATAAGTGATATGGATGAGCAAGAAGAAGGGCCATAAGCCCCAGTTATCCAAATCCATGAATACCAATTCCAAGATGCAACAAGAGGGAATGAGGACGACAGATTTAAATCCCAAGAAGACATATTTAAATATCATGGGAAAACTAAGCAAGCCTCTGCATAGAAAGTTTTTGAACTAATGCCCACTATGAGGAATTTGTCTAAAACATAAATCTCTTTGATAACGAGTAGAGATATCTAGACACACACTTTCAATCCGACGATATCTGATAAAGACAGAATGACGGAAGCACAGATAGACTGGAAGAAGATACCTTTGCCAGATAGGATTCAATTTCACAGGAAAATCGGAGAAGGTCTATATGACGATCTAGTGGAAGTGGCCTTGAGGATTTCTAATTTGGAGGTCAATGTGAATAAGATGGATGCCCAGTTAAAACATGAAAGATCAGAGAATAAAGCACTTCAACAGCATATAAAAAAGTTGCAGTTTGATTTAATTGAAAATGATGGCGAAGGTAAAGCAAGCCATAAGCTATTAAAGGATAAAGAAAATTTGATCCAGACCCTACAGAAGAGAAAGAAGATTCCCAAAACCCAGTTAATACAATCTCCCGAAGAGACAAAGCTGATACAAGAAAAGGAAGATTTAAGCAGGGAAATCAACAATAATAAAACCGAATTGCTAAGGTTCGCAGAGAAAGAAGGATGCTGGGAGAAAGAAAGGATGAGTTTGAAAAGTCGGATTGAAGAGTTAAAAAGCCGTTTTTCAAACATATGTGCACAACAGGAAAGCGAAGGCTTGAATGAAGAGAAGGATAATACAGAAAAAATTGTGCAGGCTATGTCCCAGATCAACCAAAAGGATGGTGAGGTACGAGAGCTGAAAGAGGAAAATCAAAGATTGAAACAAGAAAATGAGGTAAGGGAAAAAGGGACAAATGAGCTACAACAAAAATATAAGGAATTAGTCGCAATCAACAACAGGTTTTCTTAGCAGATTACAGGGAGAGCAGCTATACAAGGGTGCAAACATTTGATTTGGGATTTAATTATCCAGGAGGCTAAGGGATTCAGACCTTATTTAGATCTCATGAGAACGAAAGAGAAGATAGCCACTGACGTCTTTAGGAGTTGCACTGCCATGAAGGAAAAACTGCACAAAAGGCCAAAAGAGACTGCATGTAATGCTATAAGCTTTTTAAACAGTTTGACAGATAAAGACGTCCTAGATTTGAACATCAAAGATAGAGTCACGACCATTGCAGCGGAAAAATGAATCCTTGGGAAATATGCATTCATCGAAGCTGTGGAAGCCAAAGCCAGTGAAATGAATGAATAGCTGAAAGAATTCAAAGGAGAATTTGAAGGATTAGTAGAAAAGGGATTTCCGGAATTTTGGGATGAAAAGCAAAGGTTGATTCCCCAAAGTGAGCATAAAAGGTTGATGACCAACAAATGGATGGATCATTCCAAGTTCAAACATCTGAGCCAACCCCTTTCAAGAAATATCCTAATAGACAAGCTGGACGAAGATTTCGAGATGTTGTACAGATTGATTTCTATTGGAGAAGGGCTCCCACCTATGTCTTATGTTGATCAACTTAACATCAGAGTCCTGGAGAAAAAGATGACAAGTTATGACATCCCAACATCTGAACTTTGGGTGCCTGTAGAGAAATACGGGAAGATGAAATATACCTATCATGCTCCTCTAGCAGATGCTATCCCTTAAATCTCAGAACTGTGCATTTTTAAATACCAATTTATTTTTTGATAGAAAAGCTTAGGATATATCTAGGATTTTGACTTTCCAGGATGTGGCAGTGGGTTTCCCATTATGTAATGAAGTTTCACCATTGGACATATACTTTAATATTTTTTATATTGTTTAACGGCATACCAGCAAATACAGGAAAGCGATTGAGCTTATCTTGTTATATTTCCTGTTTTGTGATAGTGACATCTGAACTGTGATGAGGTGTCACTAAATTTGTAACTAATTTCTGTTTCAAATGGGCCGAGTATGAGGCTCCAGGCCATTATAAGTTCCATGTAATTTCAAATGAAAAAGGGGGGAGAAATTTTGAAGCTCTACATATTTTGTCCACTATTGTTATTTTGAGATATTCCTTGGATAAAATTGTCAGAAGCTTAGATGCATTTTTCAGAGATTCCTATGTAATTGGTCTGGTAGTATGTTTCTCCTTTTCTATGTGATATGTGTTTCTTTCCTTTGTTAATCCATATTGTTAACATTCCTTCGTACTTGGTTCAATGTAGCATCTGAATGAGATTCATAGAGATTATGCCTTGTTCATTTCTTACCAAGTATTTCACAAATTATTTCTACTAAAGTTGGTATAGGATTCATCTGTGTATGCCTTATATCAATGGATTGTTCATCTTTCTTCCTTTTCACCAATTAAATCACTTTGACTACTAGCTGGTTGCTACCTTGCCTATGTGTGAATGTATCTGCTAAGCATTTGATGATGATGTTTATGTTATACTTGAATCGACTCCATTGCCCAATATAGATCCCTATTGTTCTCCAACCAATGGTTTACAAGAGTAAAATTTGTCTTACAGAAATCTGACCTTCTGTATATGTTAAAATAAAACATCTTGAGGAATGAATGCTGGTGTCCTTTTTCATGATTGATGACCTTGATTATTTCTAGTTTTTCATTATTTTATTGAGAGATCCCTCTCAGACTGTGTTGGGTCAGTAACATCAGTCCAAATATTGGTTAGTGATTACCCCGAATTACCCTTCCTTACGACCTAGGGGTCAATTTGGGTCTTAACAAATTGATGCCGTTGCCGGGGAACCACAAGTTTTCTTGTTTTCCTTGGAAGAACGACAAAGATTTGAAGAAAAGAGAGATTCCTGTGGGAAAATAGAGATTTCCATATTTTTTAAGGGTTGTACAATTTTTGCCTTGGCGACTCCACTCATAAAGATTCATTTTCAAGAAAGCACTCCACTAGAGAAGACCTCCGAAGCTGAATCCTAATTCTGAAGAAGATCTCGGCAAGGCATCCTTTCCTCAAGAAAGATCCATACTAGAGGTAAACTTATTCCTGAAACTCTGTTAATTATTGATAATCCAGAAAGTCTTCTTAGACAAAAAGCTGAAAAAGATAAAGTTAATACTTCAAACAATGAAAGAGTTGTGTCCGAAGCAGAATCCAATGTTTTTCAAGAATTAAATATAGAGATTGACATTGGGAAAATTTTGCCCAGATCAAGATCTCTAATCTTAGGTGAAGGAGTTCTTAATAATCCTGAATCTTACTTGTTAGATCCTATCTAGCGTAATTTACTAGATACTATCAAAGCTAAAAAAGCTAAACCCTATTCCCAGCATATCCCACCCCTTTCACAAAATCCTCTTGTAATCATGGCTACTAGATTTGCACCTCTAGCCCTACCAGCTGTTTTAAATGACCTACCCCAAAACTACGCACAAAGGATCGTTTCGTATGATGGAGAGGTAAATTTTTCTACCAAACATCATGTAGACAGGTTTGAATATTTTATCGACCTAGAGGAAGTGGATTATGATGATGCAAAAATGAGGTTATTTTCCCAAAGTTTATTTGGAGAACCTAAAAAATGGTACAGGCTGCTACCAAATGCCTCCATAAATGATTTTGCAGAGTTCAAGACCCTGTTCTTAGAAAGATGGGAAATGATAGGAAGTCCTGCCCTAGTCTTGTCCCAGTACAATCACATCAAGAAAGGAGGTTTTGAGTCGGTACACGAATTTTCTGCTAGGTTTATGAGGGCATATAATTCTATTCCAGATGATCTAAAACCCTCAGCAGGAGCTGTGAAACTCCACTTTGCAGACGCCTCTGATGGACATTTCTCATGTACATTAAGAGAAAGAAAATATGCCTTCTTGCCTGCCCTGCTAAAGGATGCCCTAGAAGTTGAGGCAAACATGATGGCCTCAGGGAAGATAAAGGGTAAAACAGAGGCTGAAAGAAAAAAAGCAGGAGACCCAAACTTCTACCTCATCTGCTTCTAACGATGCAAAATTTGATATCCTGATGAAATCCATGGAAAAGTTGATGGATAGATTGACTATAGATACCAAACCTCCTGCCCGAGAAAATCCTAAAAACCAGATCCAAAACCCAAACTTTAGGAGACTACTGTCCCCTACAAGAGATAAAAGAAATCTTGAAGAACATCTGATGCGCCCTCCTTTTGCTGAAAATATGGTAGACAATGAAATAGCTGAAGAGACCACCAAAGCCCAGATTCATTTTGTTGACTCCCTAAACCATGAAATATACTTGACTGAAAGGGAGCATGACTTCTTTAACAAAGGAACTACTAGTAACAAACCTGAGTTAGAATCCGAACAATATTTAATGGGTTATCAAAATGTTGTGGATGATCTTCAAAGAAAGATAAAATTGAGAAGTAGAGAATTTATCATGAGTAAAGGAAAGCTTCCTTTGAACCAACCTCTAGTCACCCAACAAGCAAAAGGCTATTGCAAACAAAAGACCTGAAAATAAAGAAGAAGATGGTCAACCTTCAAAGGAGGCTAAACCACCAGAAATAACAGAGGTAATCAATCCTGCCCCTACTTTTAGCCTCAGAGATGAACTATCAAAAGTAAAGATCTCCATCCCTCTTAATGAGTTACTAAAAAATAATGAATACAGGGAAGAGATAACGAAGATGGTTAAAGGAAAAGATGAACACCAACGTGATATTCTAGAGTTGTTTGAGGATGCTCCTACCATAATCTTTGGATCTAAGTTGGAAGAACCAGGTGATGAAGAAGTCCCTCCTTTCTACTTAAGCGTAAATGTCCATGATCAGATCTTGCACAATGCCTTAATAGACTCTGGGGAATCCCATAACCTAATTCCAAAATCTGTGCTGAAAGAGCTAGGATTAGAAGTGACAAGGCCATACCAAAATATTTACTCCTTTGATTCTAGAAAGGTACCATGTTTGGGACTGATTAAGAATATGGTAGTAACTCTAACCCAACTCCCTGCTAAAAGTGTCATGATGGATGTGGTGGTGGCTGATGTACCTGCAAAGTTTGGGATGCTTTTGTCAAGATCTTGAGTTTCAAAGTTGAAGGGAACTATGTAGATGGACTTATCTTATGCCACAACTCCTGTGTTTGGAACAAATAGGAGATTGCATAGGGAAAACAGGATGGAATATGTCATCAGCAGCAAAAGCAAACCTGAGAATCACCCTATATATGCAGTTGATACAGACATGGGCTGCTCCATTTTTGTTGTTGATGGTCCTTGTTGTGATCCTAACCCTCCCTCATATAGGGAAGTTGATGAAGATAAGGAGTTTGCATCCAGATATGACGCTTCTGAAAGAGAAAAAAATGAGGAAGGCTGGTGGAAAATGTATTTTGACGGTTCTGTGAGCAAGAATGGTGCTGGAGCAAGGGTTTGGATCATTCCTCCCAACAAGGAGTCTAGGGCACTTTCATACAAGCTAAATTTTGAATGCACTAATAATGTTGCCGAATACGAAACATTACTGTTGGAATTGCAGGCTCTAAAAGACTTGGGAGCTAAGAAGATAGAAGTGTTTGGAGACTCTGAGTTGGTAGTAAACTAGATAAATGATAGTTACCAAGCCAAACACCCAAGAATGAGGGCATATAGAAATGAAGCTTGGGATTTCTTTGGGAATTTTTTCATAGAACACAAGATTAGAGTAATACCCAGACATGAAAATGATGTAGCAAACTCTTTGGCAACTACTGGTGGAGGATTTAAGACTTCGATCTTCTCTCGGGATAAGTATGAGGTCGAGATAATAAACATACCCTCTATTCTTGATAATTCTATAGTATTGGCAGGTATTTGAAGATGACTTATAGCTCAAGAGATTTTTGGAACTCTCTGATGAGTTTGCAAATGTGCATATTGATACTGAAAATGAGAACCTAGAAAACCTTGTAGAAGGAGAGAATGCTGAAGAAGAAGCTAAAAAACAAGGGTGGAAAAACATGATGGGTGGTAAGGATATTATTCAATTGAAGAATAATTACATACCTAAAGGTCTGATACCCCTGGAAAAGCTCTTTGATCAAGATGATGCAGCCAAAAATCCAAAATTTGAACCTGCCCGAGAATCAATAGAAGATTAAAACTTGGGTACAGAGAAAGATCCTCGAATGGTGAAGCTGTCTAAAAGACTACAAGCTGACAAAAAGAAACGCTATGTAGAGTTGATGAAAAGAAACACTGATGCTTTCGCCTGGACCTATGAATACTTGAAGGAGTATGATACATCAATCATGCAACATACCATTCCACTCAAGCCAGGTGAGAAACCTTTAAGCAAAAATTAAGAAGAATCAATCCTAAGCTAATAGATATCATAAAGAAAGAAGTCAGAAAGCTTTTCAATGCAAAGATAATTGTTACCTTAAGGTTCTCACAATGGATAGCAAATTTGGTCCCAGTTAGAAAAAAAGTGGAGAAATCAGAATCTGTATTGATTTCCGGAACCTGAACAGAGCATCAATGAAGGACAATTACCCTTTACCTAAAATGGAGCACATTTTGCAGCAAGTGGTAGGAGCCGAAAGAATTTCCACCAAGGATGGTTTCTTAGGGTATAATCAAATTAAAGTACGCCCAGAAGACCAGGAAAAAACTGCTTTCACAACTCCTTGGGGAACCTTTATGTACGCTAAGATGCCATTCGGTTTGATGAACGCTGGAGCCACTTTCCAAAGAGCTATGGATATTGCGTTTGCTGAAGAAAAAGATAAATTTGTGGTGGTATACATGGACGATATAACGGTTTTTTCAAAGTCAGATGAAGAACATCTCAAGCATTTAGAAAGAGTTTTCATAAAATGCAAGAAATATGGCATTTCCTTAAATCCCAAAAAATCCTTTTTCATTCTGGATGAAGCTAAGCTTTTAGGTCATATCATCACCAAAGATGGGATAAAAATTGATCCTGAGAGGGTCAGTGCTATTCAGAAAGTAGGAGAGCCTAGAAGCAAAAAGGAAATACAGTCTTTCATTAGCCAAGTAGGTTTTTTAAGGAGATTCATACCAAGTTTTGCCGAAATAATTAGGAGTATTACAAATATGCTAAGAAAAGAGAACCAAATAAAGTGGACCGAAGAAGACAGAGATTCTTTTAAAGGGATCAAGACAGCCATCACTGAAGCTCCTGTATTGGCTAGCCCAAACTTTACTAAGGATTTCCTAGTTTTCTCATATGCATCTGAACATACAATAGCTGGGGTGCTATTGTAGAAGAATGACCAAAATACTGAACAAACGCTTAATTTTTTCAGCAGAGTACTGAGAGAAGGGGAACTGAAATACGATATCATGGAGAAGCAGGCTTATGCCCTCATAAAATATTTGAAATATTTCTGGTTTATATTATACACTCACACATCATTGCTCATGTCCCAAATAGTGCTGTGAAAGGTATCTTTGACCCAGTCTGATCCTGAAGGCAGAAGAGCTAAGTGGATTGCAGTGTTACTGGAATATGATTTGGAAATAAAACCCACTAAATTGGTGAAAGGCTAGGGATTAGCAAAATTAATGACCGAGGAAAATTGTGACTCCTTGCAGCTAAATTTTCTGGAGAATCAACCAAACCAGTTGGATGCAAACATACAGGTGAAACCTGAATTCTATGAGTTTCCTTGGTATACTGACATTGTTTTTGTGCTACAAAATTTACAGGCACCTACAGGGTTAATTAAAAGCAGAGCTAGATCTGTGAAACTGAAAGTTTCCAAATACTGTATCATGAACCAATACCTGTATTGGAAAGACCCTGGAGGGGTGCTGCTAAACTATTTGGTTGAAGAAGAAGCTAAACACATAAAAGAAGAATTCCAAAAAGGGGACTGTGGGGGACATCACTCCTGGAAAGCGACAGTAAATAAAATCCTGAGAGTAGGGTTTTACTGGCCCACTATGTTTTCCGGTGTTTACAAAGAGACTGTGGTTTGTCACCAATGTTAGATTTTCGATGGAAAAAGAAAGGTTGTTTCCCTCCCTCTACATCCTATTATAGGTGAAGCACCTCTTCAACAGTGGGGTTTAGATTTCATTGGATAGATAAACCCAAAATCCTCTGGGAAGCACAGATGGATCTTGACAGCTACTGATTATTTTACCAAATGGATAGAAGTCATACCTACCAGGCGAGCGATTGAAGAAGTAATCATGGATTTTCTAGAAGATAACATCCTGTGCAGATTCGGATGCCCCAAAAGAATTGTGACTGATAATGCTCCAGATTTCTGTTCCAAAAAGATGATTAATTTCTACCATAAATAACATATCAGCCTAAATCATTCCATGGCTTATTACCCCCAAGGAAACGGACTAGCAGAGTCTTCAAACAAAAGCCTAGTAAGAATCATAAAAAAGTTGTTAGAAGATAACAAGAGGTCTTGGCACACAAAGCTAAAGTATGTTCTATGGGATGACAGAATCAGCATGAAAAGGGCCATTGGGATGTCGCCATTTTAGTTGGTGTATGGAGCTGAGGTAATTTTTCCAGCATCCCTAGGTTTGTCGGTCATGAGGTTATTACAGGGAATAGAAGAAGAACCAAGTCATATGCAAAGAAGAGAAAATCAGATAGTCGAGCTAAATTAACTAAGGAATAAGGCATATGACAAAGAGGAAAGCCATCAAGAAAAAATGAAGGAAGCCTTCGACAAGAAGGCCAAGGAGGATTATTTTCAGCTTAATGACCTAGTTCTAAAATGGAACGCCCCTAAAGAAGAAAAACATGGAAAGTTTGACCATATGTGGATGGGGTCGTATATTATTGCAGCAGTCCGAGTAATAAATTCTTTTGTCTTGGAACATCAAGACGGATCGGCCTGGTCGGGAGGTCCAATCAACGGGAGATTCTTAAAACACTACCTATCCTCAGGGAAGCAGGTATTCCATGTACCATAGCCACTGTATATATTTTTCATTTGTTTTTACAATTGTTTTAAAATCCCTGATGGCAAACCTGAAAGCCTTAAAACCCTAGAGAAAAGAAGATGAGGTCCAGAAGGATAGCCATGGTTCCTTTTTGTTTTCATGTGTGAGCAGCCCAGATATGCGGCAGATACAGTTGCAGTTCTAATAAATTAGAAGAACTTGTTGACTCTGAAGTTTAAACCACCCAATGGATTAGGCACTTAGTCTAAGGAGTTCTTTTCTACCTCGCAAGGAGGATAGCATCCCCGGCTGGAGCCAGTTGTTGGCACCTATAAATTTTTGTACAAAATCCTAAGAGAAGAACTATTTCCCACTGATAGGCTCCTTGAAAAGATGGTCAAAACCCCTCCCTACGCAGGTCTAGGTTTCTAGAACCAAGAAAGCAACTCAGTTAGAAAGGAAATAGTGAGAAAGATGGAGGTTTTGGACACTTTAAGCCTAAGGAGGTAGCCCGAATAATCAAAAAATGGGTAAAAATATAGAAAACCTATAGTCTGAAAAGAAATAAAGTGGAAGATAAAGCTCGGACAGGTTCCAACCGTTGATCCGAAGCACAAAAGAGATCCATGGCCCACAAATCATCCTCGCATAATGAAGTTGCATGAAAGGAACCACAGGAAAGTGGTTGCGAGAGGTAAACCGCCAAGACAGATGGAAGTCGGAGGGGCCCTTGCATGAGCATTCCGGTAGTAAGTGAAAACCACCAGAGGGCTTGCGATACCATCGCAGTGGAGAAATAAGGTATAAGATCAACGGCGTGGATTGTAAAGCCAAAGATTTGATGGTGTAGAAGACATGTTGACACATCAACAGAAATATCCTGGTAGATCAACAGCTCTCAGCAAAAAGGGTCAGATCTACGGCTGGCGGATGTAAGAGATGCAAGGTCAGTAACATAGTAGGCTCCACCTGCGAGAGTACTAAAAGTTAGACACCTGGATGGCTCCCCACCGTAGATATGTTAAATTCAAGATAAACACTCCTCGTCGATCGTCGCAAGGTAAAGGAGCACCCCAGATAAGCAGAGAAGGTGGTTGCGAGAGTATGTACCATCTGACAGGTGTCTCCACCTGAACACCTCACAAGGGGGATTAAGTGGTAACCAAAATCGGAAGTCAGGTCATGATACCATTGTATCCTTATATGTGGCTAAGTAATATGGATGGATAATATTTAAAGCCCATAGAAGATCCTAGGGTGGAGAAGAATAGATGTCAAATCAAAAGGGCTAAATAAAGAATCAAATCAATGGCCTAGAAAGAATGCCCAGCAGATCAACGGACAGAAAAGAGGGACAGCTGGTGAAGGTGAGCAAAAGTTATTTGGAAAAGTTTTATATATATAACACGGCATGTGGAAAATAAACAATTCTTTCTTGGACCTGTTGGAGTTGGAAGCTTCTGGAAGTGCAGAAGTCGAAAAGGACAACAGGTGAAAGGTCGTTCTCAAGCTTCCCGTGACAGGTAGGGTCCCAAACTCCTTTTTTTATAGCATGTAGTGTGTTTTACAATCATAGAATGGCAGATGAATAGGTCTATACTAGTTCTAAGTCCATAGTAACCCTAGAAGACAAAGACGGTGATGTGTTTGACCCAAGCCTTCGGCTCCCTATACCAGAGGTTAAAAGAAGGCTGAAAGCTCTTGAACATGGGTTAGATGTCCATAGAGTCCACCAGTCCTTTTACATATATTTTCTACTTAGAACAAATAATTCCTTTCCCATATTTCGTGTCATGGTGTTCATTAAACTACTCAAAACCCTAACGAGTGATAATGAATGCCAAGAAGTCCAAAATCATATGTAGAATTGACGCTACCGTCATCCGAAATACCCTTGCCATACTAGAGTCCCTGGCCCTAGCTCCTGAGAGTTCCTCTGAAGAATCAGTCATTACCCTGTACAGGAAAATTTCCCCCGAAATCCGTAAGGCTTTCCTGGATACCTATTTAAAACCTAATGTAGAAATTGCGGACACTCCCTACCCGCTGGACGTCAACCTTTATAATGACAAACACCCAGTTGGTTTCATCTTTGACAGCTCAGGTTTTAGGTTTAGACTCAAACTTATGGATAACTGAAGTACAACTGAGCCTATTATTTAGGATTAGTGTTAGTTCCCCGGAGGCAGGAAGTGAGTCAGTACCATCCCTCAAGTTTGAGGAATTTTTGGCAGAAAAAATACATGCACAGTTAAGTTGTTTTGAAAATACCAGATTTTTTCGGTTCTAGGTATATTTGACCAAAATGATTCTGCATAGTAGTACAGAAGAATTAAGGTTCTCTCAGATACTCTTTACAGGGAATTTGGAAGATAATGCTTTCAATTACATGAATTATATTCTATTTGCTATGTATAAAGCTATGTTTGAAGAAAAACTACCTAGAGTACTACCAGAGATGTAGACCTTGATGCAGTTGA
Source organism: Larix kaempferi (assembly GCA_027924585.1). Lineage (NCBI taxonomy): Eukaryota > Viridiplantae > Streptophyta > Pinopsida > Pinales > Pinaceae > Larix > Larix kaempferi. Next base: position 4,072,438 of record BSBM01000432.1, read on the forward strand.
AGGATGAACTAGCCGTTGGCGACTGGTTCTTGCTGAAGGATGCTACAGTAATAAGGGTGTACGGTTTTGTACATGAACCATACTTTTTTCTAGCATTTTTTACCTTGAGGGTTTTTTCCCTTGAGTTCATCCGGCAGAGGTTGATTGCAGAAGAAGACCAGTTTGGGCAATATAAGAAAGGCTCTGATATAAAGCTCCCTTGGCAAGTCGGCCCTTTCATTGTAAAGTTTAAAGAAGCTGTTAGTGAAGTGGAAAGATTATTGAGAAATATGGGGTTCAAAAAGGATATAACGATTGCATATGATCCTCTACATATCATAGCTGAAAGAAAGAAGAAAAATGGTCTGAAAGTGTGGGAACACCAAGAAGCTGAAGGGCTGTCAAAGAGGTGAAATTTATTGCAGTATGATCCCAAAGAGGCTGAAGATATAGATATACAAATACAAGCCCTAATCACGGCTGATGATCTTATGGAAATAGACCATATGTTTAATAATCAGGAAGTATGTGGTAAAAGAGATTTATAGGAAGTTATTGAAACATAAGAGGAAGAAATTGAAAAGAAAAGACTCAAATTGGAAACACCAGATGAGTTAACTGTCCAGATAAGTGATATGGATGAGCAAGAAGAAGGGCCATCAGCCCCAGTTATCCAAATCCATGAATATCAATTCCAAGATGCAACAGGAGGGAATGAGGACGACAGATTTAAATCCCAAGAAGACATGTTTAAGTATCATGGGAAAAATAAGCAGGCCTTTGCACAAAATTTTTTTGAACTAATGCCCACTGTGAGGAATTTGTCTAAAACAGGAACATCTTTGATAATGAGTAGAGATATCCAGACACACACTTTCAATCTGAAGATATCTAATAAAGACAGAATGATGGAAGCAAAGATAGACTGGAAGAAGATGCCTTTTCCAGATAGGATTCAATTTCATAGGGAAATCGGAGAAGGTCTATATGATGATCTAGTGGAAGCGGCCTTGAGGATTTCTAATTTGGAGGTCAATGTGAATAAGATGGATGCCCATTTAAAACATGAAAGATCAGAGAATAAAGCACTTCAACAGCATATAAAAAAGATGCAGTTTGATTTAATTGAAAATGATGGCGGAGGCAAAGGAATCCATAAGCTATTAAAGGATAAAGACAATTTGATCCAGACCCTACAGAAGAGAATGAAGATTCCCAACACCCAGTTAATACAAGCTCCCGAAGAGACAAAGTTCATACAAGAAAAGGAATATTTAACTAGGGAAATCAACAATAATAAAGCCGAATTGTTAAGGTTCACAGAGAAAGAAGGATGCTCGGAGAAAGAAAGGATGAGTTTGAAAAGTCGAATCGAAGAGTTAAAAAGCAATTTGTCAAACATATGTGCACAACAGGAAAGCGAAGGCTTGGATGAAGAGAAGGATAATATAGACAACATTGTGCAGGATATGTCCCATATCAACCTAAGGGATGGTGAGATACGAGAGCTAAAAGAGGAAAATCAAAGATTGAAAGAAGAAAATGAGGTAAGGGAAAAAGGGACAAATGAGCTACAACAAAAATATAAGGAATTAGTGGCAATCAACAACAGGTTTTCTCAGTAGATTACAGGAAGAGCAGCTATGCAAGGGTGCAAACATTTGATTTGGGATTTAATTATCCAGGAGGCTAAGAGAGTCAGACCTTATTTAGATCTCATGAGAACAAAAGAGAAGATAGTCACTGACGTCTTTATGAGTTTCACTGCCATGAAGGAAAAACTGCACAAAAGGCCAAAAGACACTGCATATAATGCTATAAGCTTTTTAAACAGTTTGACACATAAATACGTCATAGATTTGAACATCAAAGATAGAGTCACGATCATTGCAGTGGCGAAAGGAATCCTTGGAAAATATACATTGGTCGAAGATGTGGAAGCCAAATCCATTGAAATGAATGAACAGCTGACAGAATTCAAAGGACAGTTTGAAGGATTAGTAGAAAAGGGATTTCTGTCATTTTGGGATGAAAAGCAAAGTTTGATTCCCCAAAGTGAGCATAAAAGGTTGATGGCCAGCAAATGGATGGATCATTCCAAGTTCAAACATCTGAGCCAGTGCCTTTCAGGAAAAATCCTAATAGACAAGCTGGACTAAGATTTCGAGATGCTGTATAGATTGATTTCTATTGGAGAAGGGCTCCCACCTATGTCTTCTGTTGATCAACTTAACATCAGAGTCCTGGAGAAAGAGATGACAAGTTATGACATCCTAGCATCTGAACTTTGGGCGTCTGTAGAGAAACATGGGAAGATGAAATATACCTATCATGCTCCACTAGCAGATGCTATCCCTTAAATCTCAGAACTGTGCATTTTTAAATACCAATTTATTTTTTGATAGAAAATATTAGGATATATCTAGGATTTTTATTTTCTAGGACGTGGCAATGGGTTTCCTGTTATGTAATGAAGTTTCACCATTGGACATATACTTTAATATTTTTTATATTGTTTAACGACATACCGGCAAATACAAGAAAACGATTGAGCTTATCTTGTTATATTTCTTGTTTTATGATAGTGACATCTTAACTGTGATGAGGTGTCACTGAATTTGTAACTAATTTCTGTTTCAAATGCCGGGCCGAGTATGAGGCTCCAGGAGATTATAAGTTCCATGTAATTTCAAATGAAAAAGGGGGGAGAAGTTTTGAAGCTCTACATATTTTGTCCACTGTTGTTGTTTCGAGATATTCCTTGAATAAAATTGTCAAAAGCTTAGATGCGTTTTTCAGAGATTCCTGTGTAATTGGTCTTGTAGTCTATTTCTCCTTTTCTATGTGATATGTGTTTCTTTCCTTTGTTATTCCATATTGTTAACATTCCTTCGTACTTGGTTCAGTGTAGCATCTGAATGAGATTCATAGAGATTATACCTTGTTCATTTCTTACCAAGTATTTCACAAATGATTTCTGCTAAAGTTGGTATAGGATTCATCTGTGTATGCCTTATATCAATGGATTGTTCATCTTTCTTCCTTTTCACCAATTAAATCACTTTGACTACTAGCTGGTTACTACCTTGCCTCTATGTGAGTGTATCTACTAAGCATTTGATGATGATGTTTATGTTATACTTGAATTGACTCCATTGCCTAATATATATCCCTATTGTTCTCCAACCAATGGTTTACAAGAGTAAAATTTGTCTTACAGAAATCTGACCTTCTGCATATATTAAAATAGAACATCTTGAGGAATGAATGCTGGTGTCCTTTTTCATGATTGACAACCTTGATTATTTCCAGTTTTTCATTAGTTTATTGAGAGAGCCCTCTCAGACTGTGTTGGGTCAGTAACATCAATCCAAAGATTGGTTAGTGGTTACCCCGAATTACCCTTCCTTACGACCTGGGGGTCAATTTGGGTGTTAACACGTGGCTCTCATCCTGTAGATGCTTCTTGATATTTTGCTCTGTAGTTATTTCTTTAATTTAATTAAATAGGCTGTAAAACAAGTCCCGGCTCTACCTGTGCATTTTCTGTGGTTTAATTTAAATGTAGTTTAGATGCGTGGCTTTCCTGCCAACGCTGGGCTCTATAAGTACCAAACTACAATGTTGATGGCGTGAATTGAGCTAGAATTGATTTACTGTTTTGGCATAACACGATTTCGTAGAAGAAGAGTCTAGGGTTTTAAGAGGAAAAGATAATTTGATTTTAAATTTGAATATATGATTAGTATTAGTGTTTAAATTTAGTTTAGCATGTTTTCTTTACAGAATGATTTGAAGGTTTTAATTATTTCAATTATGAGTTTCTATTAAAAAGTTTAAAAGTTGTTTGTAAGAGTTTTTATGAGTTGATTTGAGGGATTTAATTTTCTAGGTTTGTAAAAATAAAGTTCAAAGAAGAAAATATATCTTAGAACTATTTTAAGCATTAATTAAATAAATATTACATAACTAAGATTTGTTTATAAAAGAAACTCTCACTAGTACAAAATGAGGAATTAATGACTAAAAAAATGACTAAAATTTGACTATAAACGACTATTTTTTAGTCGGTGACTAATAGTAGCGGATTTCCACTATCTTATAGCTAGTCGTATTTCACTAGTCATTAATTGGTTGACTTATTAGTCATTGATGTAGTCACTAATAGTCATTGGTTTAGTCACTGATTTAGTTATTGATTTAGTCATTGATTGCCATAATTAATGACCAAATATACGACTAAATAAAATACTAAATGATAACATATGAATGACTAAGCTAAATGTGACTAAACATTAGTCGCGTTATAAGATACTGGAAATTAGCTAATAATAGTCATATATATGTGAATTTAGTCGTTTTCTTAGTTACTAATTTATGATAGGGTACGGAGGAATCGAACCACCAATCTCTTGCCTATAATTAGGTAGGTGCTCTACCATGGAGCTAGCACCCTTTAAGAAGTTGTTATTGCTTGAAAATGATGATATTCAAGAAGAATAGGCATTACCGCTAAGTACTCTTAGCCACTAGATAAATGGAAATGAAATGAGATGAAATATTAGCAACAATACCTTCGAGTTTGCTTGTTGACAAGAAGTATAAATACTTATGTGATCATTTTATTCAGAGGTGACTTAAACAACCACTAACCTGCAATCAAGGCAAAAAACCATGTTCAGATTGATATATAAATAAAATAAAATAAAAGTTAAAGATAGACTATGCCAATCCCACTATCATATATACCTCGAAAGAGAACTAGCAAATCTCTGACAACTGTTCAACTTTGTCCAAAACTCCCACATGGAATGCCACTGTTTAAACAAAACAAAAAGAAATTGAAAACATGAAAGTAGTAATTTACTCTACCTGTCTATTGGATGCAGAGTCCCATAGCTGTACAATAAAATTAGTCAAGCACATGCAATAAAATTATAAATGGACAAAAAGAAGAAAACAATGTGCTTTAGACCTTCCTTTATATCGAAAGAGAATTGAAAGATTCACAACCTCATGTATCTCTCTACTAGGGTTAGTCAACAAACAAAGATAAATCGACAAAACAAGGAAATTAAGAAAACATAATTTGTAAATGGTTCCAGAGTTTCATCACTAATAACTTATAAAAAGGATGGAGTCACCAGCAAAAAGTCTCTTCACACTTACAAATACACTCCATCATGTTGTTAAAAGATGTCTCTTTGGTTGACCTATCATAGCAAAATCCATATGTGTTGCAATTTACCAGAAATCAAAGTGACATTTTGTAAAGTGACCCGTCAAATAGATTTTATTTGGATGGTGATTGATAATCCGTTGCTTGTCCCCTGCTACAAAGGTATTTTTCTATCTTAAAGAGAATTTTCACCTCCTATTTTTGTTCTCTAGGTTTTAATCTCTCCCTTGATATTCCCAGCATCTAGAGATTTCTAACCTGTTGTAAATGTTGCACAAGTTGCATAGTGATTATGCAATAACAATAGTTTTAACATTTTTGCACGACTGCTTTAGCAAGTGATTTCCAAGGTAGCTTAAGCCATCTTTGCAACATTGGAATCAATATGGAAGTGGCATGCAATAACCAAAATTAGTTGAGCAAGACTTGAGGATGACTCCAAAATTTTGAAGCATTGTTCTTGTTTCTAATATGCTGCTATACATATGTCAGAATTAATGTTTTTCGTTTTCCTCACAAAGCATTTGACCTCCATGGGTTGATTCCAAGGGTTATTTTATTCCCATAAAGCTATTAGACATTAATGATATGTTTGATTGGTGAATTCATGTTGTAAAATGTATATTTTTTTAATCTATATTTACTATTGCATGCCAAATGTTGTTGGACCATGTACCCATCAAGAAACCATCTGTAATGACAGTGGTAGTTATTCCCATGTAGCTGGTTGTCATGGGTGGATTCTTGAATCCCAAGCATAACAAGCCAACACCTATATTCCCATGTAGCTGGTTGTTGTGGGTGGATTCTTGAATCCCAAGCATAACAAGCCAACACCTATATTGTCATCATTACTAAAGATGGATTCTATGACATGGAGGAGACCTCAGATGACCTCAAAATACAGTAGAGGCAAGTCTTCATAAACACTAAATGTTCATATGATCTAATTTGGTGCTATTATGCACTAGAACCATGGGACACTATGAAGTCCCAACTAAGGATGGTTTTGTGGGGAGAAATATTGTTTGAAACATGTATTGTGATTAGGGGGAATTCATCCTTTTGTACCACCAGCCATGCATGCAAGCCTATATAATTTTCCAAGACCGAGAATAGTAGGGTTGTAGCCTCGTACCAAACTATATCATAATCTTTGTGTATAACACCTAAACCCTGGACCCCTAAAACAAGTAATATTTTAAAAATTGCTACTACACTTTGTGGAATGGTAAGTGCTTGACATAGTGGAGTCGTAACCTTCAAATACAGCTTATGGTATGTGACTAATATCTTCATATGTGATATCTTAAAAAGCGGGAAAACTACATTACCAAAAATTTTGGAGAAAACTACAATACCAAAACTTTGTATGGATAGTCAATTGGACAAACTTTGGAGGCTCAAATCTAAGCAATAGACCTAGCTCTTCAGTTGCACAACATCTAGAAAATGTTGGTTGAAACAAGAAGGATTTCATTGCATTGCCTGATTTTTGGGGGCTTGGCTATAGGAAACAAGTTAATTCATCAAAGCATCCCCTACCTAAATGTTATCTATGTGATTAAGCCGAAACCCTCAAACACCTTTCTAGTTCTTTTCATTTTTCAAATTAGCCTGAGATTGAGTGACTAAATTCTGCATCCAACTCTTCCCTGCCTCTATTTCTCATAAAACCACCGTGTTAAGAGATAATACATCCTTGAGCCATTGAATTCCACACAACATCACAACTTATCAGAATCAAAACGTGCTTCTTCATATGGAAGAAATGAAATGATGCTATGTATTCCACAACCTACTAAAGCTTTTTTGGGCACATTAATTCAATTATTTGTGCTAATATTTATATGAATATTACTATGCAGGTGTAGAAAGTTGAAATCGGTGTGGCATACTTGTGCCATCTGCTGGAGTATACAAGGGGGAGCCAACTACTGAACCTCCATCCAACCAGTCACAGGGATCTGATGGAAGGCCACAGCTTAGAGCTAGTCAGGTTTTTCATGCGAGGAGGGAATGCCACCATAGTTGGCCCTCACCACCACAACACAAGAATGATAAATTCCCATAGCTCCATTGGTCATCTCCAAGACTGAGAATCCTCCCAAGGAGCCTGTGGATAATGAGAGAAACCAACCCTAAAACAAAAGCAAAAGATGATAGATGGAGGCCCACACACAAGGACATGGATCCACCCCACCTAATGTAGGTCCTCATCCCATCATCAAACTAATTTAGGATATTTCATAGAATCATATTTGTTTTTGGAGCTTTTGAATGTGTTCCAGGGCCCAACAGTACATTTATTTCTATTTATGGTTCTGTGGTAGCTATTTAGAATTTATGTATTATTAAGTGGTGACTTTGTTTATTAGTGGATCCTACCTAGTTTTGAGATAGCTCAAGGTGGTTGCTAAGCAGACCACGTTTTTGCACAAAATTCCCTGTATGCACTTTATTTGATAACATATGATATTCAAAAGAATCATTTAACTCAAAAGAAAAAAATATTAGGTGAGAGAAAGGAATAGATAATGCAAATTAGAGAAAGTCAACATCCATCAGTAGAAGGAAGGAATTCATTAAAGTAACTACCTACAAAATCAGGAGTTGTCAACTCTATATTAGCTCAGATGAAGAAGAAAAATCATGTGGGATCTAGAGAATGATCTAGAAGAAGTATCAGAACAACATGCAACCTTGGAAAAGATGTCTAAGAAAACAAGTAGAGCAATCGATGAGGGAATCATGAGCAAGGATAAGATAAGACATGGATATACAATACTGTAATATAGATCTTGTAACATTATACTCAAAGTAAGCATTTTATTGAACAAAACAAAAAAAATAAGGTAAGAGAAAGGAAGCGATAACGCAAACCAGAATGTTTTCATCTTTGGAAGGATGAGTTGGCTTCGTCAGTTAAGTTGCATTTTCCAAAAGAGTTCAATGGCCTCCTTTCCATGACCATGTTGGGAACATGCTACGATTATCACTGTCAATGAGACAAGATCTCGTTTTGGAATCTTGTTAAACACATGTTGTGAGTTGTCGATACTTCCGTACTTGGAATACATGTCAGCAAGAGAATTCCCCATGGATACCACTAATTCATATCCAATTTTCATAATATGAGCATGAATTTGTCTCCCTTGTGGTAAAGTTTCTAGGATAGCATAAGCCATTAGAAAATTGGCAAAAGTGAACTCATTTTCTTTAAATTTTTCACACTGCATTTGGAAAAAGAGTTCCACTGCGTCTTCACACATACCCATTTTGGGCACACCCTGTGATCATGGCAGTCCAGGAGAGTATGTTTCACTTAAGAATTTTGGAAAACCCTTTGAGTGCATTCTCCATCATCCCACATTTATAATACATAGTAAAAAGTGCATTTCCCAGGGGTATCTCTGATACCAATCCATTTTTAGCAATTAACCCATGGACCTTTGTGTCTTGTTCCATGGATTTTGGGTTCAGAAAAGCTCCAAGAGCAATGGTAAAGGTGAAGTGGTTAGGTTTCATGCCTTCCTATTTCATTTGGAAAAAGATGTTCAAAGCATCTTCATCATGGTCATTTAGTGTGTATTCAACCATCATTGCATTCCACGAAACATATGCTTTATCTATTTTATCAAATACTTTGTGTGATTCCATTACTCTGGCACATTTGGCGTACATGTCAAGAAGAGAACTCCCCACAAAGTTATTTGAATCAACTACAATTTTGAATATTTGTGAATGGACATGCTCAACCTGTTTCAGAGCATCCAAACTTACGCACGCACTGAGAACAATTGATAAATTATAATCATTAGGATTCATCCCTGACAAGTGAAAAAAAAATCACATATGAAGGCCATGAAAAAGGAGAAAGCTTCGCTAAACAACGTCAAATAAATTCATTACCACATAACTATGAAAATAAAATTGGTGTACAAGATGTATAAGATGTCAAGTACTACCTCATGCATCTATATAGAATCTCGTCCATAGTCCTTAGTCCTCCAAAGCTCAAAAATCAATAAATAACACAAAATTAAATCCAAAAAATTGAAAGAAATAAAATGTTTTGCATTTTTAATGCTTGCCACAATTATAATTTGAAAAACCTGGAAAAATATTAAAAATAAATAATTTATGTACGTTAATGTTTGTCATGGTATGTTGATATTTGCTAATCTTTTGCTGATTATTTCGATGTCTCAACCCTCAACAATTTTTTTCCATTGTTGATGTTTTCATCAATAGATAGTGAAACAAGGTGAGGCAAATTTGACCACAAATTTCCCAGGCATGGCAAAAAATTAAAAAATTGAAAAATTCTTCAAAATATCCAAAAAAATTCAAAACATTCAACAATACTTGGCATACCTCATCAATATAGGCATGTCTTAGAGCATATAGGGCCCAAGAAGTCGTGAGATGCATGAGATATGGAAAAAAAGGACAATGTAATCCTAAAAATTTTGGGGACCTCCATAATGTACCCAAATTTGTTCCTTTCCCATTGAGAAAATCATACCCAACTTGTCAGTTGCTTCAAAAACCCTTTTGCAGATGATAAGAGAAAAGTCCAATGGCCTTATTTAAATGTTGCAATGAAAATACCTATCATATAGAAAGTCTAGAAAGGGCATGAAAAAAGGGAAAAACTAAGAATTATATCACGCGATGCCACGTGTGGTCATATCATTCAAATAAATAATAAACAAGCCATGACTAAGATACCTGAACATCAAGAAATAGCTGCACAAAAATATTGTCATTGTCAAATATATTGCCATCTGAGGAATCTATACCAGCAGCTCCCCTTTTTTTAGCACCATTCCTTATACATTGGAGTGAATATTCTGTTTTACTTGACAACAATATTCAAGAGAGCAGTTTGAGAAACTAATTTTTGGAAGGAAAAGCTAGCAAAAGAAAAATAAAACAGCGATAATAGAAAAATACATACCACTGTCACAAGTTCCCATGCTAACTCATTATATCATGTGGTGATTCTCTCAGTTGCAGATTGGAGAAGTTCATTTCTCATCTCTTCTATCAAATATATGGCACGATCTCCGTCAAGGAATGCCTACATAGAACATATCCCATGAAACTAAATAGTTTGAACTGTAGAATAGGAGAATAATTGTCATGAACATGAAGCACTGGAAGATAGAAACATTGTGTATTACATAAAACAAATTAAACTGATAGGTTAATTCATATTCCTTTTTTCTTCACTAATAGTAATTTGGAAAAAAAAAATTATATTAACAAAGGAAAAATGTATGATATAACAGTAATGTACAACAAGAATCAAGTTTACCACAGTCTACACTCCAAGGATTGAGTACACATTTTACATTAATTCTTCATTGAAGTTATTTCTACTATTTTAGTGTGGCTGCTAGATAGCTTAACCATTGTCGTTTTAAATATAATTTTCTAAATTAGATCCTACACTAACCTATAATAACCCCCCACAATGTTATTACCATATATAATAGAATTACTCCAAAACAACACTCAAAGGAAACCAACCCTTGTTATCAAATCCAAATTATGTAACCCTTTTCTTATTTGTTGTTACTCAATTCAATCTATATTCTTTGTTCACTCTTGATCCATAAAAGATTCATTAGTACCCCATAGAATTGCAATCTAATGCCACTATTTGAGTGACAAAATAAACCCAAGGAAAATTCTTCCTATTATATCCAGAAACATGTAGAGTTTAGTACATATTTTTGCTCCAAGATTCTAAAGTACCAAAGGAAGTTGCATTTTGTCCCACTATTTGCATCGGATCATGGAAGATACAATTCTATAACTTCAATGTTGTAATTTCTCCTTTGATCTACTCAACCAAGTGTCAATTTGATTTTGCTTTCCGCTTCACTGATCACTTCAGGATTTGCCTCCAGTAGGATAATATACAAAACTGGAAATTGTTCGAGATGCATCCAATTATTCTATGCATCTAATTTTTTTTTTTTCATGATATTAGTTCTCATTGCATTCTTAAATTCAACTTATTTCCATCATTGATTTCAAAATATGACAAGAATGCTATCTTATTGTGAGGATAACAAGAGAAAACTCCTAAAAATTCAGGAAAGTCCATCCTAGGATAATAGGATGGCCTTTAGGTCAAACTGTGGCATGAACTAGCTCACACGTCTCTCCTAAAGAGAGTGCTTTCATCCCTCCTAAAGAGAGTGCTTTCGGTGGTGAATGGTACATAATACAGCTAACTCATAAAAAATCCATTCTCTAAATGAATAGATAGAGAACATAGATCCATTACAGACAACCTCACATCTAACTTTATAAATTCATTGAAGACAACATCACATCTAAGTTTCCATTAAGTACAAAATGCAACAACTCTGATATAGTGCCATGTTCCTCCGAAATAAAGAGGACCAAAGAAGTCAACATCACCTGGTAGGTAAGATTTTATCTCTTAAGTTTGCTCTAAGGGATATGATGCCAAGTGTCCTATATAAGTTCCCAACGTTCCTGAAAACACTTCTAGGTCTAGAAAATGTGGTGATAGTATCATGCCCATGTAATGAGGGCATGCAACACATATGAATATTTGTTGACAATCACTCCTTGGAGGGAAAATATTGGTAAATCACTTGATATGGGAAGAGCCTCAGACAATAAAATATTCTAGAAGACCATAGTGTTCGACGGAGATTCACCCATGTGGCTTCTGTGAGGCATGTTATCAGCCTTATTTGAGGCAGAAATTACTATTCTGACAACAAAAGAGTCCCTCAATTGAGACAAACCTTTCAATTGGCATGAAATTCATTTTGGATCTAGAAGTTTTGTCTGATTGCAGCTGTGAAAATACAGAGAAAATTTTCCTTTTTTGAGATAGAAGTTAGATAATCTTGGAGAGAAAATTTTCACTTGGGATAAAAATCAATTGGCTGCAACAAATCTTGATTGGATGGGGAAATATAGGGGTTCAAGCCAATTCCTACTTCAACCTAAGACAACTATAGAAGTATCACCTATCCTGAAATATTGTAATTCAAGATGTCTAGTAGTTGTTCCACAAGGTGATAAGGCTAGCATCGTGGGTGGAAGTGTCCCTATTTTTATGAAGGCATTATCAATCTGGGTTGAAGAACAACATAATTTATTGTGATAAGTAATAGTTAGCATATTACAGAAGGATTTCTAGCCTATCAACCAAAACAACAAATAAGGCTGAAAGGGCTCTTCTTAAGGCATTTCATAGGTTAGACAATAGGGCACGTTTCTTCCAGGAAGAATAAGGAGATTACAACACACAACATGAATGATATTTCAAGCATGAATATTAGAGTTAGCAACAGATTGGACAATGGATAAAATATTGGTGTTGCTAGTACAAATACAATTAATAACCTAAGCATAATTTCAGACCACAAGAAATATGTGAGGACTGAACATGGACATGTTCCCAATGGAGGCCTTGTTTATTGCAAAATATTACATAAAGATGAACCTCCACTTAGCTTCGTTATTGCAGAACTGTTTTAGGAAAATTGACAATGCAGACAAAAAAGGATGTTATTAATAGGCCATAAATGCATCTTCTAGGACCTCTTTTAAGCATCTTAAACAGCAAGTAATGAGGGCCATTACTAGAAGTAATTGCAAGAATCTCCAGACATTCTAGCAATTATTTTGAGTGGAGACTGTGACAGGAAATATGATCAAGCATTCCCTCAAAGTGCATTCCAAATACTAGGGTGCACTTTATAGATTTGGTTGTTGGAAGAGTCTATATAGGCTTTCTCATCATCAATCAGTAGCTGAGAAAGTTTAGTTCCAGATCTGTCATTTTGATTTCTATTGCCATCTTGAAGAAGATCTTGACTGGAAATAAGGAAATGAAACATATAAATGGTTAAAGATCAAACAAGGAAAAATAATGGTCCATCTTGGGAGATAATTATTGATAGCTTAACTCATTGGAAGATGCACCCTAACTAAAAGAATAACATGTGGCACACAATCAAATTTAGACATAGTAAGATAAGTATCCTTGGAGAATATCCTACCATATGAAGAGGCTTGGAATGCACACATCTCAACATTAAATCTACTTTATATGGGATTTAAATAGCATGAATAAAGGATGCCCTAAGTCCTAACCAGTTTTACTATTTTGAGTATTTTAAGATGGTTGGCTCTCCCTTGAATGATGAAGGAATAACTACCTTGCACATCCATCGATCCCTGGGGTATCTACTCTATGAAAGAGTATTGTATTGTTTGATGTTGGATGTGTGATGTCCACCTTTCATATTGCTTGAGGGCACGTAAACTTCTACAATACACATGTTGCTGCAAATGATTTTGGGAAACTAATCTCACCATTAGTAGACATTGCAACAGTGGTTGGTAAAATTAAATTCAATGTGGTTCATTTTCCAATCTCACCATTTCAAAGGCCATGTCGATTCCCTAAATGGGAAGCTCAAGCCAAAAAAAATGATTTGTCATAGTGACAGGGTCGTTGAAGGGGAGTATAAATGTTAATAACCAACAAACAATAGCTGCATTTTTATACCAAATAAACTCACAAACAAAAGTTTCAATCCTCTAGTTTCTCTGTTGTAATTGGAGTCTGGCATTGAAGTTTTGACCTGGTATTAAACCTCCAATCAGCTAGTGCTCTCACAAATTTCATAACAAAAATTTCTAGAATTGAAGGAAAGTAAGACTCTTTCAAGTGGTGTAAAAAATCAGTTGACCTCTCCAACAACATTTTCTTGGCTTTGAAAAAGAGGCATCGAGGAAATTTGCCCATTTTATTTCTTTACACTAGCCTATAAGAACAACATAGCATTGAAATATTTAGGATGCAGAATGCCACTACACAAACATAAAATTAGGAGTAATTTATTTAGTAATAAAAAAGGAAAACAAACAAATTCCCATTGCTCATCATAATCAAATTAGGATAACAAAATTCAATTGCCAAACCTGTGCAAGATGCAAAAAATGAGCATCCTAGTGATTACCATGGCCTCTCTATATAAAATAACAAATAAAGAACATTTGGACTCTTGGAGGACTGCCCCAATTTTACAGGTTTCATTAGAGAGAACTAAATGCTTATGAAATACTCTCTATTAATGCATTCAAGAAATATAAAATCCTAGCATCCTTGCCTTCTTTTTCAATAATTGATGAAGGTTATCCAATGTCCTATTCATAACTTGCTTCACTTCAGAGTCTAGTTTAATGAATAACACTCAGGAAGTAAGGTCCAATTTCACAATAATGAAGTGGGACAGATTCAAGGAATGAATCCCCTATGTGTAAAATATTGATTGCGTTATCCTGAAGTGGTTAAAGGCTATATTTCTTCAAGGAATGATTGCCCATAAGAAGCACCTATATTGCCCATAATGGGATTATCATTTGATAACAACAAATTAATAAATTGCTTGCGAGATTATTTATAGGAAAAAAGAACTGGGAAAAGAGATGGTGAGTACATGGCATTAAGATTTCCAGTCATATGGAACAAGAAATGGTGTTACCTTCACAAGTTCACTGAAACATTTTTCACTTAATAAGTGTCTATTTCTTCAGTAAAGAAAGGATGCAAGAATATTTTAAATGCAAAAAATATCGTGGATACTAGTTTTGGAAGAAAGGTGATTTTGTAAGAAAAGAATATTCTAGAGGGGAAGTGATACTATAGTAGAAGCAAATATTGCTTTGCCAATATCTGTTTAGAGTAGTTTCAGTCAGATGTACCATCCCATAACCATGCATTTGACTTGCATATGGACCAATGTATTTCTCATCATTGACATTAAAAACACTATGAATACATCCGTCCTACACATAGTCTGTTTGAGTGTTAAACGTGTAGACCAAAGGGGTTGTGTTGCACTCCATGTTTTAGGGCCGTAACACCCTCACTTTTCATACTTGAATACTTGACATTATACTCTATGTTTTAGGGCTTTAACACCCTTAAATTTCCATATTTAATAACTTGACATTAAATGCTTGATAAGTAAACCAAAGGAACCGTTGATGTTTCATTATTTCCACATTTTAAGGGCTTGACACGACAAGCATCCTAGATTGCAAACAAATTTCTCACTTCCACACAATGCTTATGCAACGGCTTCCATAAGCCAACGTCTACCATAAAATGTGGAATTGAGCTCATATAAAATTTTACAAGGCCTTATTTATCATTTTCGAGATTTCCTAACTAGGGATTTTCAAGTTTCGGTTCTGCTGAGATATTGGACATCTGCAAACTTCGGATTAGATAGTATGCCCTGTTCTAGGGCTTCTTCAAATTAGCACTAGATTTTGCTGTTCATACAATTTCGGTTAGGGAATCACTATTGATCATCAAAATTGTTGATTTTAATCACTGATAAACTCAGGGCTCAGATTATAGAGGCTTGGACATATTCAGACTGTTTAGCAAGAAGAGAGCATGATAATTAGATCAATATTAGTCCATTTTTTACTCTGTTTTAGGGATTTTTGACAGGTTCAATCTGATTAGAGAAAGATATGATTTGACTATAGCTTCCTATGGGATGACTATAACTTCCTGTAGGTTGACATTTGCAAATACTTCTTCAAACTAGCATAGTTCAACCAAGCAACCTCTATTTGACATCAATGCCGACTCAGATTTCCAATACCTTCGTCTTCTTAGTGACTCATTATACTTTCATCCCTTTCCCAATTTTGTCATGACTTTCTGCATCTTACCATTACCTTTCCATCTATCCATTACATTTATTTTTGAAAATGCCCAGGGCCCCAGAATCTAAATGTGCTTGGTTTATTGCTTGGATCTGGTCATACACTGAATCTGGTAAATTGATCCAATTTATCAAAGATTTATTTATTGGCTCGGGTTTTGTTTGCTTCAAGTTGGACCTTAACCGTAGACTAATGGTTAAAGAAATAATTCATCAGTCGGAGATAACATATGGTTTGTCTGATTTTTCATAAAATGACACTATTAAGCAAGGATTTTTTTAATTGCAGATTTGCCAAAACATTCTCAGAATGAGTTATCATTGATGTGCCATTCCCTTTGTTATCCATTTTCACTGGAATGAGGCCCGGTTTGGGGACATATGGATGATCCAAGTTCAAACAACATGGTAGAGGAATATGGAACACCATAAGATTGGCAAGTATCTCTTCTCTATGGAAATGGAAATGTCATTCAGCATTTAATGGGGATGCGTCTTCTTTCATTTGGGTGAGATAAGAGCATTTAGAGTAGAGTTGGCAGCCCAGATTTAAGCCAGAATTTGCACTTTCCATAAGGATGTATACCTTCTTGAGATTAGGGCTAGGGAAGATATGCTGGCTCTCCTTAATCATAGGATTTCCTAACGATGTAGATGACTTGATGTCTTCTTTGTTGTTCAGTAACATAGTATAATATACATCTTCTAGAAAGCAAAGTAGAAAATTTTTCAGAGACAATGGGGATTTTTCACCTATAAGTGGGAGTGTATTTCCTTTCGTAAGAGGATGATGTGATATAAGAAATTAAACAATTTATCTTTCACATAATCAATACTAGAGAAAAAGATCTTATTTGTTTGTAATGGCCCTTTCTTAGTGGGGATAAAATGAGAGGCTAAGAACTAAATCAGCCTGACCATCATAAATATCTTAACAACTCCAATACTCCTTAGTGTTAACTAATATTCGCAAGACAATTGAATTAGCTTTCATGTCCATGAATAATTCATGACACAATAACTTCTAGGGACAAAAATACTATGTTAAATATTTAACGAGCCATTTAAACTTAGAAAGAGCACTACACATGATTTATAAGACTCGCCTGGTACAGTCCTCAACATTGACTTTTAGATCTTTCGGAAAGGTTTTTAGTAAATTATTTCTGGAGGAATTCTATAACACTTGGTCTCTTACAAGTCTTGACTGCAATTCTATTGGTTTAGAAAAGCACTAAAACAAGAAGGTAATAGAGAAGCACTTGACGGAAAACAAGGCGGGTTATGTCAATCTCTGTTGTAGAACTAGAAGGAGCAAGCCCAATCATGACAGCTTTTCCACCATCCCTTACACTGAGCGTAGTCTGCATAAAGTTTTGTGGTTTTCCTAATACCTCCACAACAATATCAACACCCCTACCCCCTATAATTCCATGCATAAACAAAGATGATATCAGTAATTAATTTTGACATGTCCAAAGAAATTATGTATTTTATTATTTTATCACTAAATATGAAGACATTAGACCATACCATCCAGAATGTATCATGTAGCCTCACCACATTCATAACCTCCACTTCCTCATATACCCACATTTCATTTCATGTAAGTTTGTATCCATATGGTAAGTAACGCAGCTCTGATAGTGCAAATGTATTCATAAAAGATTTTTCTATGCCTGGCTTCAAACTTAGAAAATAACTATTTTCAGATAAAACAATACCAAGTTGAAAGTCCTGAAGCAAGAAAGACAACTTCCTAGCCATATGTAGAGTTTTGGGATAAATATTATTGATACTACATCTTGTCAATATCACGGGAAATTAGTGTAAAGTTTAAACCACTGACCATGTTGTATTCAAGATAGTCTTCAAAAGAGAAGAGATCAGCTACTAGTTAAGAATGAAATAAGGAAGGAACTTTGCCAACCTTAGGGGAGAAGAAAAGTTTATATAAAATACAATGATTTCCAAAGTCAACCTTGAAAAAATGTTAATCCAAGAGAATCCAAGACAAATGACAATGAAAGGATTTTTGTGTTGTGGAATAGAAGAGTTGCAGTCTGTATAGTATAAGAATGGCATAAAATGACATGCGGAAAATAAGGAGGTTGAGAAGAGAAGATTTGGGAAAAGAGGAAGACATCTACCAATCCTACAATAATATTTTCAGATGACTCCTGCATTTGCTCTTAAGAACTTTCCCCTCTTTGATAAAAAAAATCAATTTCCTGTAGATGCCAAAAGTGAGGTGGAAAATAGTTTAAATAGACCTAAAGAAACAAGCATAATATCTGCATATCTGTAATGTCCCTTGTTAGGAATTTTATTAAAATGGCAAATTTTCACTTTTTTTTCCCTAGTTCGACCTTTGACTAGTTTTGATCTCTAGGTCCCAAATTTGCCCCAAATGATTTCAAATCTTCTGAGAAGGTATATGAATGAGATTAGAACATAAATATGTGTTTTAGGGATGCCTTTGGACCATTAAAATAATTCTACAAATACTCTTTCAATTCTGACCAATGTAGGGAACTTTACTGGTAATTTGCCTTTGACTAGTATTGGTCTCTAGGTCTCGAATTGACTCCAAATGCCTTCAAATCTTCAAGGAAGGTGTATGAATGATATTAGGAATTGAATATTATGTTCAGGGATGATATATGGACACCAAAATACCTCTAAAACCTCTCTTAAAATTCCGGACCAAGTATGCAATTTTACTAGTAATTTGGGGTTCAAATCCCCTTGGGGTAAGTACTGAAAATGGCTTCCCAAATGCCTCCAAAGCCACTCAAATTTCTGAACAGAGGAAAGGAATGTATTAAGAATGTTATCAAGGTTTCATGTGCACCATTAATTGATTATTATATCTGTTCCAACCCTATCCCATTCAACTTCAAAAATCACCAATTCGACCCTTGGAGAAATGGCACTATTTCTTCTCCCAGTGCAATTAAACTGAGTAAAAATACTTCAAATGCTCAAGTACAGTACATGAAACTTGTAAAATACATCCATTTCAGTCCATTAATCACAAATTTATCATAGAATCATCCGTTCATTCGAAATCATCATCAATACATTGGTTCACAACAAGGTAGTGGGGAAATGGCATTGTTCTTCCATTAAAAATGATATTTATACATTTCTACTTGGAATTTAGACCTGAAACTTTCTGGAGATGAAGAATAGAGTATTTAATTCATATTAAAAAATAAATGGGGCATTAGAAGCTCCCCCAAAGAGTACAATAGCTCACCAAAAACGCCCTCCCTCAAGGATCAAGAATATGCCATCAAAAATGGAAATGGTTGAAGGAATGAGCTGCAATAGAAGAAACCATGAGATGCCCTATAGCTTACACCTGAAAATAAATATTCCATTAAAGCTCCAAATTAAAGGTCTGAATGGACTTTCCAATTACCAACTTGGATGGGAATCTTTCACCCTCGAAATTGGCTAAGGCAAGAAACTAGTCATCCACTAGCTCTCCCTCTTCACAAATGCAATTGCAAATTCTACAAATGATCAAAAGATGGTTTCATTATTTTTTATTGACATTTATAAAGTTCTAATGTCCTTCATGGGTTGAATTTCTTCCAAGAGACTCATGCAAACTCAAGTTGGGAAGAGATTCCAAAGAACGTCACTTGTACAACAATTCCTAGTCTCCCACTTCCACCAAATCACATGTGGAAGCATCTTAGCTGCCCTAACACCCTTGAGAACCCTCTTGGAGTATATTTTTATCCCTTACATTTCATATATGTCATATGTCAGCCTTCAGGTCTTATGTGTGTCATAGGTGTCATAGCATCTTCATCATTGTTGTCATAGAGCTAGGGAATCTAGCCCAAGTGTCTCACTAGCTCCAAATTGCCTCTTCCTCTTCCATGGGAGTTACTATTACTCTATATTTCGACCTTGGATGAGTCATCCCATGAATAATACCTTTTCGAATCCCCCAAGTATGTTACCATTCACCTTGAATTCGAATTGGTGAGAGAATGATGCCAAGTGTAGTGGGGAAATCTAGCCATATGTGGGTCCCACTTCCTCCATGTGTCTTTATGATCAAATGCCAATTTGATTTTCACTTGTATATATTTATTTAGGTCATTTATTAAATATTTATTCCATTCTAATGTTCAAACATCATTTATTATCCCCATTATTCCAAATCCCAAAGCTTCCACCCCAAACCTAGGAAACTAGTAATTTTTCTCCTTGGAAATTATTTGAAATTTAGCATCAATTTGACAAACTCTATTAAATAGGGACAATGTGATTAGGCCATTGTGACCCAATGCCAAATTTGGGACATTACAAATCCTCCCTTCCCAATATTGCTTGTCCTCAAGCAATTTTAAACATGGGTGTTGAAGAACCTGCTTTTTGTATAATTCTTTGAAGTTGCCATTGAATTGCCCAACCTTGAGTCTTTGAGTTTCCATGAAGATTTTAGAGAGGAACCACCATGCTTGTTGCTGCACTACTCTGATTAAAATCACTTTATTAAGTGGGGAATCCATCTCCCATACTGCTTGCTTCCCCCCAAAAAATGAAACCAATGAGACAAAAATTATTCCAGGGTCCCATTGCTTGTATTGCACCCCAACAATTAAGAGTGCTCTCCAACTCACACCATTAGATAAGAGGATTCCTGGATCCCATTTTCTTGGATGCATTCTTCCAAACATCATGAGTACCAAATATATATCATCAAAGTACATAACAACATAATGAAAATGTACATCAAGGATATGCTTCATCAAAGAGTCATGAAAGTGCTTATACCTCCAAGCAAGTAGACCACCATTTTCCAAGTGCATACAAGCTTCAAGTGGCCAATCAAATATGCTCCAATGACATAGGTGAGGATCCCATGTCCTATAATGCTACTCCAAAAGGATGTGATATGCATCAAAATATTCAGCCATGTATTCTTTCATCCAAGAAGTGAATGAAGAATCTCCACTAAAATTTGAACCAAATAATGAGCAGAAAAAACAAGGAGACTTCAAATGACTCAAATAAGTCTCACCCATACATCCATGAATGTGAGAATCATAAAAATATAACAAAGTATGTGGCTTCCAACAAAAATGTTCTCCAATCATAAATCTATTCTCCCAAGTGTTGGATGAAGTTCCTCCAACATCAAATGAATCCAGTGTTGAGCAAGAAAAACAATGAGTCTTCAAGTGACTCAAATGCATATCATAGGGGCATCCATGTAGATTTGCATCATCATAAAGTGACAAATAATGTTGCTGCAAATGTGAATAATAATTTTCTCCAAACATGTCATCATAAAAGGTAAATCTAGGAGTTCCATACTCCTCATGTGGCACCATCAAAAAGAACCCTTTCACCCATACTTCATTGAGACTAATACTGCAAAACATGGAATTGTAGGATGTAGGAGAATGAACTAACTCACCCAAATGATCAAAAACTGCAGAAGTTTCATCATGGGAAGGATCCATGTGGGTAGTATCATGCAGCTCCTTCAAAAGTGGGAAACCTTTGTCATAGATTCGTTCCAATGTAGAGGAATCATGCTCTTCTTTAAAAATTGCATAACCTTCATCAAGAGACAATTCAAGTTCCTCTTCCACCACATCAAGTGTTTGGATCTCTTCAAGTTCATCTTCAAACACATTAAGCACATTCAAATTCCCACATTTCTCATGATCCACCATGTCATGAGAATCCTCCAAACAATCTACCATTTGACAATCTGAAACATAGGAGGAAAAACAAGTATCTTGCAACTTTTCAAGAAGTTGCTCATTTTAAATTGTGAGCTTATGAATATCCTCATTATTCTTCAAGTATGCATCATGTAACAATTCATTAAGATCAAACAAATGGTTTCTATCAAAAAGCAAAGACATGAAATTACCTTTGATGTGGCACATTGCTCTTTGAATCTTCTCCATGTCTTCAAGGAAGGATGCTTCCTCCAATGAAGTAGCTCTCCAACAAGAATTTGACACCAATGCTCGAGTGTCATGGAGAATGCTGAGGGACTCTTGGATCTTATTTTCATTCATCTTTAAGGACCCTTCAAGAAAATGAGGCTCTTGCAAATGAACCTCCTCATCTTCTTCAATTTTGCTTGGACCAACTTCATGAAGCTCAAGTGGTGATGGGAAAGTTGATCTTGGTTCTTCTTCAACTGCTACAAGGTATTCATTATCATGCTTAATGGAACTTGGGCTTGCAGCAACACTTTCAAAAGTGATCTCTATGTCACCAACATAGAGGTGTGAGAACCCATCAGTAGGTACTCCTTCATAGTTTAAGCATCCATCAGTAGATGCTCTTTGGTTCATGTCTAAGCTAGAAGGTGTCTCAAAATGATCTTCCATATTTTCAATAGAATCTTCTTCATGCTCTTGTGATGTCTTTTCGTTTTTATCCTTCAAGCAAGATGATGTATTTTGCCCCTTGTTTTCCTTATGATCAATATCTTTGGAATCTCTTTTTGAAGAATTCCCAAAAGCTCTCCTCAAGTGGGACATAATTTCATGAAAACATGCATGATACTCACTCCAAGGTTCTTTACAAGAAGGGCATAAACCTTTATTTACTAACTCCACATCTTCATTTTTGGGCCTATTTTCGAAAACATGTTCAGCATAGTACTCAAAAGACGTGGAATTTTGTGTATTTTTGCTAAAAGCAAGATATTCTTGATATTTTTGATATTGTTGGGGCAAGGTTTTATATTTTGCTCTGCATCTTTGGAACTCATTCATAGAATTATCCTTGGTTGGTGTGACACACTCATATTCATCAAATTTAAAGTCATAAGAATAATCTTCATTTCTCTTGAAGCTGTAAGAAGTGTTGCATGATGGCACCTCTTCCTCGTACCATTCACATTCTGCTTCATATTGCTCATACGCATCTGCATATTCCTCATAAGAATTGTACTCATAGGATTCATTATAATAGTAAGACATGGCTGCCTATTATTCTTGAATGTATGTACCTAATCCACAGGTTCAAGGACCATGCTCTGATACCATTGTAATGTCCCTTGCTAGGAATTTTATTAAAATGGCAATTTTCCACTTTTTTTTCCCTAGTTCGACCTTTTACTAGTTTTGATCTCTAGGTCCCAAATTTTCCCCAAATGATTTCAAATCTTCTGATAAGGTATATGAATGAGATTAGAACTTAAATATGTGTTTTAGGGATGCCTTTGGACCTTTAAAATACTTCTGCAAATACTCTTTCAATTCTGGCCAATGTAGGGAACTTTACTAGTAATTTGCCTTTGACTAGTATTGGTCTCAAGGTCTCGAATTGACTCCAAATGCATTCAAATCTTCAAGGAAGGTGTATGAATGATATTAGGAATCGAATATGAATTTCATGGATGATATATGGCCACCAAAATACCTCTGAAAACTCTCTTAAAATTCTGGACCAAGTATGCAATTTTACTAGTAATATAGGGTTCAAATCCCCCTGGGGTAAGTACTGAAAATGGCTTCCCAAATGCCTCCAAAGCCACTCAAATTTATGATCAGAGGTAGGGAATGTATTAAGTATTTTATTAAGGTGTCATGTGCACCATTAATTGATTATTATATCTGTTCCAACCCTCTCCCATTCAACTGCAAAAATCACCAATTTGACCCTTGGGGAAATGGCACTATTTCTTCTCCAAGTGCAATTAAACTGAGTAAAAATACTTCTAATGCTCAAGTACAGTACATGAAACTTGTAAAATACATCCATGGCAGTCCATTAATCACAAACTCATGAGAGAATCATCCATTCATTCGAAATCATCATCAATACATTGGTTCACGACAAGGTAGTGGGGAAATGGCATTGTTCTTCCATTAAAAATGATATTTTTAACATTTCTACTTGGAATTTCGACCTGAAACTTTCTGGAGATGAAGAAAAGAGTATTTAATTCATATTAAAAAATAAATGGGGCATTATAAGCTCCCCCAAAGAGTACATTACCTCACCAAAAATGCCCTCCTTTAAGGATCAAGAATATGCCATCAAAACTGGAAATGGTTGGAGGAGTGAGCTGCAATAGAAGAAACCATGAGCTGCCCTATAGATTACACCTAAAAATAAGTATTACATTAAAGCTCCAAATTAAAGATCTGAATGGCCTTTCCAAATACCAACTTGGATGGGAATCTTTCACCCTCGAAATTGGCTAAGGCAAGAAAC
Source organism: Larix kaempferi (assembly GCA_027924585.1). Classification (NCBI taxonomy): domain Eukaryota; kingdom Viridiplantae; phylum Streptophyta; class Pinopsida; order Pinales; family Pinaceae; genus Larix; species Larix kaempferi. The sequence continues at coordinate 4,096,567 of BSBM01000432.1, forward strand.
TAGTCATCCACTAGCTCTCCCTCTTCACAAATGCAATTGCAAATTATAAAAATGATCAAAAGCTAGTTTCATTATTTGTTATTGACATTTATAAAGTTCTAATTTCCTCCATGGGTCGAATTCCTTCCAAGAGACTCATGCCAACTAAAGTTGGGAAGAGATTCCAAAGAACGCCACCTGTACAACAATTCCTAGTCTCCCACTTCCAACAAATCACATGTGGAAGCATCTTAGATGCCCTAACACCCTTGAGCGCCCTCTTGGAGTATATTTTTATCCCTAACATGTCATATATTTCATATGTCAGCCTTCTGGTCTGATTTGTGTAATAGGTGTCATAGCATCTTCATCATTGTTGTCATAGAGCTAGGGAATCTAGCCCAAGTGTCTCACTAGCTCCAAATTGCCTCTTCCTCTTCCATGGGAGTTACTCTTCCTCTATATTTCGACCTTGGATGAGTCATGCCATGAATAATACCTTTTATACTCCCCCAAGTTTGTTACCATTCACCTTGAATTCGAATTGGTGAGGGAATGATGCCAAGTGTGGTGGAGAAATCTAGCCATATGTGGGTCCCACTTCCTCCATGTGTCTTCATGATCAAATGCCACTTTTATTTTCACTTGTATATATTTATTTAGGTCCTTTATTAAATATTTATTCCATCCTAATGTTCAAACATCATTTATTATCCCCATTATTCCAAATCCCAAAGCTTCCACCCCAAACCTAGGAAACTAGTAATTTTCCTCCTTGGCAATTATTTGAACTTTAGCATCAATTTGACAAACTTTATTGAATAGAGACAATGTGATTAGGCCATTGTGACCCAATGCCAAATTTGGGACATTACAATATCCTTCTAACTTTAATAATAAACCCCATAAGTTGGAAAATAACATCAATCTCCAACTAGCCCCAAGGGTCAGCTCAATCAGTTGAACCATGTTCCCACGGCATGTTGCGGACGGGGAAGCCAAAGGTCACAGGTTCAAATCTCTCCAAGTCCCTCAGAGTTATCAACCACTACTGTGGCTGGTGGTTGAGCCACCCTCCATCCATATATTCCAAACAAGAGAGGAAAATCCCACAAGGTTATCCTTGAGAGAAGAGAAGAAAAAGTAATATAAAATATTCAAAAAGCATCAACATTCAAATGAAAAATGCATGTGACAGTTTGTATATTCCTCAAGTTCTCTAGATAGACTAGATGGCTCACCAGCCATGATGGTTACTACAAGACTGTTGTCGAAAAGTATCTTTTTTTTTTTTTTAATGCTTCTATTCAATGGCAGGAATTTCACCTGCAGACTTGGTTTCACCTTACTGACGTACAGTCCCCCTTAATGACTATTTAGCTAAATCAATCAATGTCTTTGATATTCAATTTCATTGTTTCTACCTACTTCATTTCAACAACAAAATTTGTGCTAAACTCTACTCAAACTCTCATCTATGTCTTTGGTTTCTTTTGACCCAAATAAATGTGCTCATAAAACCACTAATATCTACCAATCTAAAACCTAAATTGCTGATAAAATTCAGATCTACAATATAAAGTTGTAAACCCCAAATCTGCAAAGCTAAAAACCTATCAGTTGATAATATTTGGGTCAAAATCTTGATGTCCATTTCTTTCTCAATAAAACATCAAATATTCAAATTCCTGAAACCCTATGTACTGAGAATTGATCACAAGTGATTGTTTCCTTAATCTCGAGGGACAATGGAGTCATTAATGCAAATATCTTCTTCAAGTGGGAATTTTTTTACCAAGGTTGAAGGGGTAAGATACAAATCAGAGTATAACAATGAGTGCAAAATGAACTTACACAACCAAACAAATATAACATTGAGAGAAAGGGAATAGAAACATCAGATTGAACTACTTTTGGTTACACTACAAAGAGACCGTAAATAACCATGTCTACAATGTAGCAATGGGGATAGTACAACTCGCCAACACATTATTATTGTTGATATTGATAAGGGTAAGAATAGGAATCGATGGAACCAAATATCTGACAAATTCTGAAAAACCATACTCACAAGTGCTCCAAAGAGAGATTTGTCTACTATGATAGAGAGAGAGTGCAAAAGCCAAGCGCAAGTGCTGAAAATAGAAATACAAGTCTGCCAAGAGAAAATTTTCAATCACAACAGAAAACACCAAAATGAAATTCCCTTTGGCATATAACACTTGGTCAAACCTTGCTGGCTCATGCCTCACAAACAGTGCCATCCCCAACAAACAGTATCAAAAACTATTTCAATTGAGATATTTTCGTTGCAGAGGACACCATAATGAAATTTAACAGAGGAGCAATACAACAAGAGAAATATGAAAGAAAATAAAAACCCCATTGAAAATTTAATCCAACAAGCTTGAACCAATCACCATCATGTTGAAGAAGGGTGGTTGAATTTCAAGGGAATGGTGCTAAGATAATTTTAGCGTGGTTGAATTTCTAACTGTAATATCCCCAAAATAGCAAAAATTTAAAAAAAAATCCATTCTTGTAATAGATGTTGATTCAGGATAAAAAAGTAGCAAGTTAATTCTAAAACTAGGAAAATATGTAAATGCTTACTGTAGATGAAAGAAATTCTACCATTCCTACATAATCATGATCTCTCTACCCTTTTACATTTTCAATCATGCGGAAGCAATGTGGAATTTAATATTGAAGTATCCCGGTTACGAGTTTACAATTGCCGGTGTAACTGTAATAGCAATTCTTTCATACAGTTTTAATGAAATCCTATGAATGTATTGTGAAGGTCTGAATGGCACCTTCAAGTGATATGGCCTTTGTTGATGAGATGTTGAAACCACTGTGGGACCTATATCAATCGAGGAGAGGAAAACACACCCTCGCAAGGCTGCCGAGAGGTAAGAGTATTTGTGGGTGTTTCTGGACTTACTTAGCATTTTTTCTAATATACATTTTTATGTTTGTCATTTGCAGGTGTCTGCCCTCAGCCAACTCTATCCTAAAGGATCTACCCATATTCTAACAAAGATTAAGTTTACAAGGTAAAGTCCAAGCATGGAAGTCAAGTCCTAAGGGGATATGCTATAATGTAATTACTAGGGCACCAAAAGAAATGGTTATAGGATGAAAAGCTATGGTATGGAAAACTTTGGAACAACAATTGTACCCCAAGCAAGTCATGGATGTTTCACACGACCCACACTATAGTTTTGCATGGATATTTGAGACTTCATTAATGCAGGGTTTGGTGTAGTCTTAACTACACCCTATCGTATGGTGGGTAATAGGTTGACAATGAGGGTTCGTGAATTTGGGGTTTTTCCCTTTGCACAAGTGTTCTGCATTTTCATTCGGCTTAGGTTATGCAGTTCATTGCATTCTGGAGGTGGCTTCGTGCCCTAACCTGAGCTACGCTCATGGTCAGTGCACTTGGCGTTTTTACCTCAGCTGGTGGCATGGAGAGTGCCATAGTCGTCTCAGGTATGGAAATTCTCAACGCTGTTATGAGTAATCCTTTCTTCCCTTGATATCAATCGCAGGGTTTTAACTTGTGTTTCTTGTTGTAATGGCAGGTGATATCTATGAAGGGTTTCTGCATGGGTTGCTGTGGGTCTCCAAGACTTCTGTTGACATGGGAAATGGTAATGGTAAGTCGAGCTTCCCACCCACGTTGCTCTACCCTCTTGCATCTCTAGTGGTGTATTTATGTGTTTTGTATTGGTTATGGGAGGCTTTCGTGAGCCTTTGGCTTACTGAATTCTATTTGGAAGTCTGGAAGGGTCGCCCTTTGCCTAGACCAACGAATGTATGGATTCTGTGGGATTTTTAAGATGCAATAATGTGATTTATAGGAGTGGAACTCCTGTGTAAATTCTATGGAGGTTTAGAAGATCATTTTCAGTACTTTCCTTGTAATTTTGACTATCGTATTCTGGTTTTGATGGTCATTGTTGCCACATTCGTTGTAGTTCTCGTGGTTTGTCATGAACTTGGGGTTTACGTAGGGAAATCCTCCCTGTAGAAAGTATGGTGTTTAAATGTATGTTTTGGGTATGAATAAGAACTACAGCGCTTCCAGATTATCTAACAATGTCATTTTTGGTTCAGAGAATGTAAATATGGTTCAGCCTATGGAGTTTTTATGTTGCTGTAATGAATTCTCATTTTGATTGTAGCTCTGTCTATTTATAATTTTTGATGTGGAATGTAAATGAAAGTGTCAAGGCTTCTTAATGAAGCTATACCTATGATGTAGATAGAAAACAAGAACCCTAGGATTTTATATTTTGTCAGCGTTTAGACTCTACGTTTGATTCTTCTGTGGAAATTTTAAACAAAAGGAGAGAGAGATGGTAATGCCCAAGTCTGTATCCTGTAGGTGTTTTTGCTGTTGTAATTACGTCTTTCGTCAGTTGGTGTAAAAGAAACGACTTCCTAGATTTATCGTTGATGCCCTTATCCAATCTCTAGTTTATTGGAACTGTATGGATTTGTAGCTTATAGCTACATTTTGGTTTTGGCAAAAGAATGACAATGGGATTTGACCCCTGTACCTGTGTCTTGATATATATAAACAAAGGAATAAGTGGGAATGTAATGTTTCTTCTACAAATGCTATTTCATTTTCAGTATGGCATTGGCATGGTTTGGATCTAGCATTTCGTTTGGGTTTTGAAATAATGTTTTATGAAATAATAAAACTACAATACTGTAGCGGATACTAAAATATGTAAAAGAGATTCGTGGCTATCTAAGCCCTATGATTCGTTTTACAAGATCTCTGCAATTGACTGTGTTTTTATATATATAGATTCTAATAAAAAAGAGCTGAACAGAACTAGATAAAATGGCTAAATGTTTATTCCAGAAAGATGATGTGAAAAGAATATTGTAAGAAAATAGATGTCTTTAGGTTTTATTCGTAAATGTCTAGCACAGGCTAGGGAGCTAGCCATGCTAGACATTCGACAATTGTCACCAAGCAGATTCCTAGGGTTGAATAGGTTTGTGAACATTAAGTGTGTTATAAATAATTTAAACCCTGGAACTGATGCCCTAGAGGCCCTTTGCTCCTTACGAAAAATATTGTTGTAGATGGTTTAAGGGAATTAAATACTAAGTAACAAGCTATTCAAATTGCATTAATAAAAGATGGTGAGTGGAATAATTCATACCTGGAAGCTTGTAGCGTTCCCTTCTTCTTTAGTAACCTGCACACTCAAACCATTAATTAGTGGAAAATATTGATGTGTTTAGTTGACCTAATTTGAATGGTTCCCGGACTAGATAACTTTGGGACTACCACGTTCCTCCCAACCATGATCCTGCAACCATTCCTGGTTCAGTATGGATCCCCCCGAGCTGGTTCTGACATGCAAATTGAGGGATAGAGACCCTACGTCCACTGTTGGTTCTGACATGCAAATTGAGGGATGAGACCCTATGTCCACTGCCGGTTCAGGTCTGAAACTTATGTGAGCTACTTCAATTCTTGAAGCAGAAAATTCTCTTTGATTCCATAAGAGAATTATGATGAAAAAGATGATCCCCCAAACTTTGGGGTCTGTCCTCTTTATGTAGGGAAATATTGAATTAGGACTGTTGGAATAATTGGTTTCTTTAAATTAAATAAATTAATTTTTGAAAGAGAATTTGTTTAATTAATCACTAGTTCTTTTGGAACCATGACTTTTCAATTTGTTTAACTAGAGTGCTTTTTATTTAAGCCTTTTCATAACTTGAAATGACAAAGTTTATATTTTGATTAAATAATTAATGCATCATTGATTTATTAATTAAATGCATAACTATATAAAATAAATATATTTTATAAATAAATAATACAAACCTTATTATTTTTACGTTATTAATAATATCATTAGCCTTGAGGCTTTTATGCATGTTAACAATAGGAAACTACTATTAGTTAATTTATGCTTTAAGTGGTGATGTTGTCTTTTATGTATCTTCGCATGATACTTCTTTTTAATCTTTTTAAGGATAGGGTCCACTTCTTTGGACGGTCTCTGTAAGCTAGGATAGGCACCTCTAGTCTCTCCCTTTTTGCATGTCAGATTCCTTCGTTTTAACATGGTAGTTCCCATAGTACTTCATGATGGATAGAAAGATGAATCATTTAGTTAATTAAATAATTGTGATGAAGGTGCTCTTCAGAGTATTTCCAAATCAACACTTGGAAATTTCCGTAACCCCGAGTGCTCTTCAGAGCCATTTAACTCAACACTCCCACATGGGCGTTACTCTAGTGCAATTCCAGAGTCTCTACTCAACACTAGTGCTAGAATTTCGTTGTGAGGCACATCTAGAATCTTTAAATTGCCTCAGATCCGGTATTCATTTTATCAAGCTTGGAGTGCTCCAAGGTTTATGCCCAACACTCAATGTACATCAGGGCTTACTCCCAGTACACCATATTTTCTCTAGGTACATCGGGAATTTCACCCAGTACGCAGGTAATTTGTGTGTTTCTGAGTCCACGCTCAACACACCACATAAGTCAATTATGTCATTCACATCACTGCATAGTATGTAAGAAAAAGGTCAACTCAGTATATTAGGGTTTTGTACTCACATCAGAACATAATCAAAACATTGGGGCTTCCTTTCCCAGTATATAATCGAATAATGAAATTCAGTCAGGGTCCATGCCCAATATGTCAGTCTACAAAAGAATACATCATAGGTGTTGAGGCCGTGGCCCAATATAACATCATAAAACAGTTAGTCCAAAATTCAGGATATTACATCCCTCCTCGCTTAGAACAACACTATCCCAGTGTTTCTAGGGACTAGGAATGAAGTCATCAAACAAGGTGGGGTATGCCTCTTTCATGGTGGCCTCATTCTCCCAAGTAGCCTCATCTGGTCCAAAGTGCCTCCATTTCACTTTCAGCTGATTAATGGTCCTCCTCCTAAGCTAGACCTCTCTCTTGTCCAGAATGTGGAGTGGTTTTGGCATGAACTCCCCTTCGGGCTCCACCTGTAATAAGGACCAATCCATAACATGTTTAGAATTGTATACATATTTCTTTATTAATGAAGCATGAAAAACATTATGAAATTTTATATGGGCTGGTAAGGCTAACTCATAAGCTACTGGGCCCTTCTTGGCCAGTATTTCAAAAGGTCCACAAAACCTTGGGGCTAATTTACCACAACGTCCCAAGCTCAACGAGCTTCGTTTTGATTTTATTTTTAGAAACACATGTTCCCCGACTTAGTAGTCTTTGTCCTTTCTTTTCTTGTCCGCATAACTCTTTTGGCGGTCTTGAGCTTCTTTTAAGTTTAGTTGCACCTTGGAAACTAGCTGTTCCAAGTCTTTTAGTAAATCTAGTCCTAACATAAGTCTGTCTACCTGATTGTCCCAAGTCATGGGGGTCTGACACTTTCGTCCATAGAGCACCTCGAAAGGGCTCATTTTGGCCGAGGTTTGATAACCGTTGTTGTACGCAAATTCTACAAGGTGTAAATAGTCTTCCCACTTGGTGGGATTGTTCATGACATACATTCTCGGCATATCCTCAAGAATTTGGTTTACTCATTCCATTTGTCTGACGGTTTCAGGGTGGTATGTGGTACTGAATTGTAACTGGGTCTCCAAACTAGAGAACAATGCTCTCTACAAGTTGCTAGTGAACTTCGTGTCTCGATTGGAAATGATTGCTTTGGGTATCCCGTGCAATCGAAATATTTCCTTCAGGAATATTTCCGTGATGTGAACTGCTTTGTAGGTGGCTTTTACTGGTATGAAGTTGGCTGCTTTAGATAGCTTGTCCACCACTACAAAGATGGAGTCCTTCAATTTCTTACTCTTAGGTAAGCTTGTAATGAGGTCCATACTTATTACCTCCCATTTCCATTCCCAAATGGGTAAAGGTTGAAGTAATCCGGAGGGGTGTTGATGTTCCGCTTTGACCAATTGGAATTCTTGACATTTTGCGATGAACATGGCGATGTCAGCCTTCAACTTAGGCTAAAAGTAATGTTTCTTTACTGCCGATATCATCTTTTGATATCTGGGGTGCCTTGAATAGGGTTTCTACTAACATTCGGTGAGGATGTTTGATCTAATGTCTCCACTCTTGGGGATGTAAAGTCTCTCTTTCGACCATAGTAGTCCTGACTCGTCTATCTTATACTCTTTCTGTTGTTGAAAGAGTCTGTCTTCCTGAATCTTTGTGAGGATTTCCGTATAATAATGGTCACTCTTACATGCTGTTCAAATTCTGTGGTGTAAGTTTGAGTCGGTTTGGCTCACCGTCACCTCGTAAAGTATATGTGCTTGACGGCTTAAGGCATCCGCAATTTTGTTCTCTTTTCCTTTTATATGTTTTAGTTTGAAATGGTACTCACTAGGAAGGCCAACCACCTAGCCTACCTGGCATTTAGGTCAGGCTAATCGAAAAGGTGCTTTAAGCTCATGTTATCAGTCATCAATAATAATTTCTTTCCCATGAGATAATGATGCCACATTTTCAAAGCGTGGATGATGGCGGCTAGTTCGAGGTCATGAGTAGGGTAGTTCTGCTCATGCTCTTTTAGTTTCCTCGAGTCGTAGCATATGGAAAAATTATCCTGCATAAGGACTCCCCCGATTCCTTCCTTGCTTGCATCTTGCAAACGACTAAATCCCCATTGGGATCCGCGATACGCAGAATCGGTGCACTAATCAGTAGCTGCTTCAGCTTCTGAAAGCTTTCTTCACACTTAGCCGTCCAAATAAACTTGTTTGCCTTCCTCTATATGGTAGTTATGGGACATGCGATATGTGAGAAGTTCTCAATGAACTTCCGATAGTAACCGGCCAAAACTAAGAATGATCTTATGTAAAAAACACATGTAGGTGTGGGCCATTCCTCGATAGCCTTGATCTTTTCGGGGTCGATGGCTATTCCCTTCTTGAAAATGATGTGTCCTAAATATTGGATCTGGGGTTTGTAGAAATCACACGTACTAAACTTGGCGTAAAGTTGGTGTTTCCGTAATATACGTAACACAATACGGAGGTGATCCTCGTGTTCTACTTCATTCTTGGAGTAGATCAGAATGTCGTCGATAAATACTAAGACGAATTTATCGAGGTAGTTACTAAAGATACTAGTCATCATGCACATAAAGTTGGCCGGTGTGTTTTTCAACCCAAAGGGCATCACTACGAACTCATAGTGGCCGTAACGGGTTCGAAACGCAGTCTTGTTGATATCCTCATAACGGATCCTCACCTGGTGATATCTGGATCATAAGTCGATCTTTGAGAAGATCTTTGCTCCTCCTACTTGGTCAAATAAGTTGTCAATTCTAGGGAGTGGATAGCGGTTCTTAATGGTCATCTTGTTGAGTTGGAGGTAATCGATGCACATTCGCATCGTTCCGTCTTTCTTCTTGACAAAGAGTATTGGTGCGCCCCAAGAGGACACACTTGGTCGAATGTATCCTTTATCTATTAACTCTTGTAATTGAATCTTGAGCTCCATCAATTCTAGAGTGCTCATGCAGTACGCGGCTTTGGAAGCTCGTACTAACCCGGGTGTTAGTTCGATGGAGAAATCTAAGTTCTACTTGGGTGGTAATCCCGGTATTTCTTCGGGAAATACATCCTTGAACTCTATGAGGACTGGGAAGTCGTCGATTCTTTGTTCACTTTCAGTTTCTAAGTTTCGGATGTTAATAGCGAAGAGCTTATAGCCCTTCTTGATGTACTTCATTGCTTGTAAGGCAGATATCTGTCTTATGGACACTTTCCTAGGGATACCCTGAATCGTCTCCTGATTCCCTTGGTCGTCCCTGCAGAGTAGGCTCTTGTTTGCGCAATCTAGTAGGACATGGTGTTTTTCTAGCCAATCCATGCCTATAAGTACATCGTACGATCCTAGGGGTAGAATATTTAATTCTATTCTAGGTGGAAAACTGTTTAAGTCTAACTCACAAGTTTTAACTAACTTGGAGACCCTTCGTTTAGTACCAGTGGCTAGTTGTACCAGCCACAGTTTCTCGTGATGCTCTCGATTCAACTTACAGGTGTCTACTATCTTAGGGAGATATAACTTCGGCAAGTGCTGGGGTTTATTAGAACTAAAACAGCAGTGTTAGATATCTTACCCTCAATTTCCACCATGGTGGCTTGGTGATCTTCCTGCTGGCCTTCAAGAGCGGCATAAATCCTAGGTGTCTTTGCCATGTCCCCTACGATTGGCTCTGTTTGGATGTTGTGTAAGACTCCTTTTGTTTTGTTGGGGAAGTCTCTGTAGTAGTGTGGCCCTTGGCACTTTCAACAAGATACAGTTGGTGGGACTGCTTTTGTCCCTTTGGTGAAAGTTGGCATGTTGGCTAGTGGTAGGGGTGCACTTGGTCGGGTCTGAGGTTGGTTGAAGCCTCTATTGGATGAAAAATTGTTGTTATGTTTCCGATAAAGTGGACGTCTAAAACTCGGTCTGTGTTGTCTGAGAAGGTTCTAAAGCTATCTCTATTTCTGTTGATGTTGTCGTTCCTTGGTTGTCCATGTTCATAGCACAGCCTTGCTTTATGTAGGGTTATATCAAGGGTTTTGGGAATGTCAAATTCTATCTTCTCTCTAAAATTTGGTGGCATCCCACCCAAGAACTGTTGAATCTTGACCTTCTCGTCCTTAATATAACGCACATAGTGCAGCAAGTCTAAGAACCGATTTATGAATGCTTCCAAAGTCAGGGAGCCCATTTTTAACTCATGGAATTCTTTTATTTTCTTGTCAAAGAACCTTTCAGACATATACTTGTCCTGGAATATTCTGCTGAAGGTATCCCAAGTTATGTCTCTCAGCTCTTGTCCTTTGGTGTGTTTCAAGTCTTGCCACCATCTGGAAACTTTACCATTTAGGTTGTATATGGCTAGTTGGGCTTGCATTTCACTGGAGTAATTATGAACTTTGAAGCATTTATTCATCCCTAACAACCATTCTTCAGCCTTTTCCCCTGAGTTGATTTCTCCGTCATAAGTTGGGGATTTGATATTTATGAACTCTCCTTGCAAACTGTCATCACTCTTCCTCCTTTTCTTGCAATGAGTTGGGGAACCATTGTCATTGGAAGAGCTCTTACAGTCCTCTTCAATTGATTCTAGTTTGTGTCCTTCCTGCTCTTCTATCTTGTAACTGGCTGCTTTCCTTGTGTGACAGTTTCCTGTTTTAAGAGTGTTGACTGAAAGAGTAGGATGTTCATGGGGTATTGCCCCTGTTAATCTTTGGAGTAAGGCTTCATTTATAGCTTTTTGTTCTCTTCTTTCTTGCATATTCTCGTCTCTGAAACTCTGGAATTTTGCCTGTAGATTCTGCATGGATTTCATTAAATTCGATTTGAGTTCCACCACAATTTCTTGCTCTCGTGGTGGAGAATTTAGATTTCCCTGTATACTACTAGCCTGTTCTGCATTCATTTCTTAGACAATGATTGTTCCTGAAATGTTATATAAGCATAGAGAACAACAATTTATGTTAGTTTATTCATAAAACAAAATAGAATGTAAATGTATGTTTTATGCCTATTGAGTATCTACAGTGGATGTTTGTAATGAGCCCAATAGGTCACTTAGTTTTTGTAACTGGGCTCTGATACCACTTGTAATATCCCAAAAATAGCAAAAATTTTAAAAACATTTTGTCCCTGTAATAGATTCTGATTGAGGATAAAATAGTAGCAAGTTAATTCTAAAACTAGGAAAATATGTAAATTCTTACTGTAGATGAAAGAAAGTCTACCATTCCTACATAATCATGATATCTCTAGCTTTTTACATTTTCAATCCTGCAGAAGCAATGTGGAATTTAATATTGAAGTATATTGGTTACGAGTTTACAATTGACAGTGTAACTATAATAGCAATTCTTTCATACAGTTTTAATGAAAACCTATGAATGTATTGTGAATGTCTGAATGGCACCTTCAGGTGATATGGCCTTCATTGATGAGATGTTGAAACCACTGTGGGACCTGTATCAATCAAGGAGAGGAAAACACACCCCGCCAAGGCTGTCAAGAGGTAAGAGTATTCGTGGGTGTTTATGGACTTACTTAGCATTTTTGCTAATATACATATTTATGTTTGTCATTTGCAGGTGTCTGCCCTGAGCCAACTCTATCTTAAAGGATCTATCCACATTCTAACAAATATTAATTTTACTAGGTATAGGCCAAGCATGAAAGTCAAGTCCTAAGGGGATATGCTATAATGTAATTACTAGGGCACCAAAAGAAATGGTTATAGGGTGAAATGCTATGGTATGGAAAACTTTGGAACAACAATTGTACCCCAAGCAAGTCATGGTTGTTTCACACGACCCACACTATAGTTTTGCATGGATATTTGAGACTTCCTTAATGCAGGGTTTGGTGTAGTCTTAACTACACCCTATCATATGGTGGGTAACAGGTTGGCAATGAGGGTTCGTGAATTTGGGGTTTTTCCCTTTGCACAAGTGTTCTGCGTTTTCATTTGGCTTTGGTTTTGCACTTCATTGCATTCTGGAGGTGGATTCGTGCCCTGACCTGAGCTACGCTCATGGTCAGTGCACTTGGCATTTTTAGCTCAACTGGTGGCATGGAGAGTGCCATACTCCTCTCAAGTATGGAAATTCTCAATGCTGTTATGAGTAATCCTTTCTTCCCTTGATATCAATCGCAGGGTTTTAACTTGTGTTTCTTTTTGTAATGGAAGGTGATATCTGCGAAGGGTTTCTACATGGGTTGCTATGGGTATCCAAGACTTCTGTTGACATGGGAAATAGTAGTGGTAAGTCCAGCTGCCCACCCACGTTGCTCTTCCCTCTTGCATCTCTGGTGGTGTATTTATGTGTTTCGTATTGGTTATGGGAGGCTTTCGTGAGCCTTTGGCTTACTGAATTCTATTTGGAAGTCTGGAAGGGTCGCCCTTTGGCTAGACCAACGAATGTATGGATTCTGTGGGGTTTTGAAGATGCAATAATGTGATTTAGAGGAGTGGAACTCTTGTGTAAATTGTATGGAGGTTTAGAAGATCATTTTCAGTACTTGCCTTGTACTTTTGACTCTCGTATTCTGGTTTTGATGGACATTGTTGGCACATTTGTTGTAGTTCTCGTGCTTTGTCATGAACTTGGGGTTTACGCAGGGAAATCCTCCCTGTAAAACGTATGGTGTTTAAATGTATGTTTTGGGTATGAATAAGAACTACAACACTTCCAGATTATCTATCAATGTCGTTTTTGGTTCAGAGAATGTAAATGTGGCTTAGCCTATGGAGTTTTTATGTTGCTGTAATGAATTCTCATTTCGATTGTAGTTCTGTCTATTTATAATTTTTGATGTGGAATGTAAATGAAAGTGTCAAGGTTTCTTAATGAAGCTATACCTATGCTGTAGATAGAAAACAAGAACCCTGGGGTTTTATCTTTTGTCAGCGTTTAGACTCTGCGTTTGATTCTTTTGTGGAAATTTTAAACAAAAGGAGAGAGAGATGGTAATGCCCAAGTCTGTATCCTGTAGGTGTTTTTGTTGTTGTAATTACATCTTTCGTCAATTGGTGTAAAAGAAACGACTTCCTAGATTTATCGTTGATGCCCTTATCCAATCTCTAGTTTATTGGAAGCGTATGGATCTGTAGCTTATAGATACGTTTTGGTTTTGGAAAAAGAATGACAATGGGATTCGACCCTTGTACCTGTGTCTTGATATATATAAATAAAGGAATAAGTGGGAACATAATGTTTCTTCTACAATTCTATTTCGTTTTCAGTATGGCATTGGCATGGTTTGGATCTAGCATTTCGTTTGGGTTTTGAAATAATGTTTTATGAAATAATAAAACTATAGTACTGTAGTGGATACTAAAATATGTAAAAGAGATCCGTGGCTATCTAATCCCTATGATTCGTTTTACAAGATCTATGCAATTGACTTTGTTTTTATATATATAGTTTCTAATAAAAAAGAGCTTAATAGAACTGGATAAAATGGCTAAATGTTCGTTGTAGAAAGATGATGTGAAAATAATATTGTAAGAAAATGCATGTCTCTAGGTTTTATTCGTAAATGTCTAGCATAGGCTAGGGAGCTAGCCATGCTAGACATTCAACAGTTGTCACCAAGCAGATTCCTAGGGTTGAATAGGTTTGTGAACATTAAGTCTGTTATAAATAATTTAAACCTTGGAACTGATTCCCTAGAGGCCCTTTGCTCCTTAAGAAAAATATTGCTGTAGATGGTTTATGGGAATTAAATACTAAGTAACAAGCTATTCATATTGCATAAATAAAATATGGTGAGTGGAATAATTCATACCTGGAAGCTTGTAGCATGCCCTTCTTCTGTAGTAACCCGCACACTCAAACCATTAATTAGTGGAAAATATTGTTGTGTTCAGCTGACCTAATTTGAATGATTCCTGGACTAGATTACTTTGGGACTACCACGTTCCTCCCAACCATGATCCTGCAACCGTTCCTGGTTCAGTATGGATCACCCTGAGCTGGTTCTGACATGCAAATTAAGGGATAGAGACTCTACGTCCACTACTGGTTTAGGTCTGAAGCTTATGTGAGCTACTTCAAATCTTGGAGCAGAAAATTCTCTTTCATTCCATAAGAGAATTATGATAAAAAAGATGATCCCTCAAACTTTGGGGTCTGTCCTCTTTATGTAGGGAAATATTGAATTAGGACTGTTAGAATAATTGGTTTCTTTAAATTAAGTAAATTAATTTTCAAAATAATATTTGTTTAATTAGTCACTAGTTCTTTTGGAACCATGACTTTTCAATTTGTTTAACTAGAGTGCTTTTGATTTAAGCCTTTTCATAACTTGAAATGACAAAGTTTATATTTTGATTAAATAATCAATGCATCATTGATTTATTAATTAAATGCATAACTATATAAAATAAATATATTTTATAAATAAATAATACCAACCTTATTATTTTTACGTTATTAATAATATCATTAGCCTTGAGGCTTTTATGCATGTTAACCATAGGAAACTACTATTAGTTAATTTATGCTTTAAGTGGTGATGCTGTCTTTTATGTATCTTCACATGATACTTCCTTTTAATCTTTTTAAGGATAGGGTCCACTTCTTTGGACGGTCTCGGTAAGCTAGGATAGGCACCTCTAGTATCTCCCTTTTTGCACGTCAGATTCCCTCATTTTAACATGGTAGTTCCCACAGTACTTGATGATGGATAGAAAGATGAATCATTTAGTTAATTAAATAATTGTGATGAAGGTGCTCTTTAGAGTCTTTCCGACTCAACACTTGGAAATTTCCGTAACCCTGAGTGCTCTTCAGAGCCATTTAACTCAACACTCCCACATGGGCGTTACTCTAGTGAAATTTCAGAGTCTCTGCTCAACACTAGTGCTAGAATGCGGTTGTGAGGCACATCTAGAATATTTAAATGGCCTCGGATCCGGTATTTGTTTTATCAAGCTTGGAGTGCTCCAGGGTTTATGCCCAAAACTCAATGTACATCAGGGCTTACTCCCAGTACATCATATTTTCTCTAGGTACATCGGGACTTTCGCCCAGTACGTAGGTAATTTGTGTGTTTCTGAGTCCACGCTCAACACACCACATAAGTCAATTATGTCATTCACATCACTGCAAAGTATGTATGAAAAAGGTCAACTCAGTATATTAGTTTTTTGTACCCACATCAAAACATAATCAGAGCATTGGGGCCTCCTTGCCCAGTATATAATCGAATAATGAAATTCAGTTAGGGTCCATGCCCAATATGTCTGTCTACAAAAGAATACATCATAGGTGCTGGGGCCGTGGCCCAATAGAACATCATAAAACAGTTAGTCCAAAATTCGGGATATTACATTAACATATTAGATTGAATATTTGTGATGCATATATTTTTATAATAAGCAAAAGAGAAAATTATTGCAGAAGATGGAGAAAATACCGTAAAACATTCATCCTCGCCAGAATGCAACACAGACTTAGCAATTAAAAGACGTTGAGGAAAAGCAGTGAAATCGATCCTAGAGGAGATGCAAGTTGATCCCTACAAACCATGAGGTGGATTTTTCCAGCATTGGACTGAAAATTAATTTGGGACTAGCTGGAAGTCGACAGAGAAATTCTGGCCTAAATCGCAATTCGGAGTGCTCCAATCGCAATTTTGGTGATCTGAGTAGTTTTAATTGGTGATCTGTCTAGTTTTAAAATTGGATAATTAATCTATAATAGACAATTCCAAATACTAAAATCCAAAAATTACGTAAATAACCATTGCTAAAATCCTTTGTGCCCAAGCAAGGACACTTATCTTCCCAACAAATGAACAAAATCATTGACACTCACTCGATTTCAGATTTCATTATCATTGGCAGTAAACTCGAGGATACATTAGCTACCGAATTTTCAGATTTTAAAAATATATTTGGTTCAACTATGAAAAGTTAAGATTAATATAGTTGGTAAAAAAGTTATTTTATTTATTTATAAGTTTGTTTAGATTCAGTTATGTTTGAATGACATTGTAGAAAGGAAGGGGCTATAAATTATTTTTGGATGCAAAGTTTCATGGGATACTTTTTCGTTCTTCAAAAGGAATTCTTTGTATTTTTTCATTTAGGTTTGGTGAGGGGATGTGGATTTTGAAGAAAAAAATGCATATAAATTTTGGATAAGAATAATATTTTCCTAAATGTTTTAGGGATGCTACTCTCTTCGCCCATTAGAGCAATATGGTGCCCCATTTGTTATAATGATGTCTTCACTAGTTAGGTTGTCTTCTTAGTTAGGTGCATGTATAGTTGGAAGACACCTTGTTTGGATTGTTGGTAATGTGTTGGATATTGGTCTAGCTAAGGGTTCGTGGGTAAAGCTCTGCAGAAAACATTATTAACCAATAGAGGTGGTAAATTTCCATTGCCACCTTATCAACTTTGTCCCATATTATATGCAATGACATTTGTAGAAATATATTTGTTAATCAATGTATCTATCATAACTTATTTTAAATAAAATAAAATTGTGGCAATTTTTAGAGGATAAAATAAAATTGTGGCAATTTTTATATGATAAAATAAAATTTTGACTTTAAACACATATTATGGTATGTAGTGTTGAAATCCATTATTGAAGATATTGTTTCACAAAGAATTATATATTTCTCTTGAAAAAATGGATAGTGAGAGGCGACCACAAAATGTAGTCCAATCTTAGGTTTTTTTTCTGGATGTTTGACAAAACCAAAAAGGTGTTTCAAGCTTGAGACTAAGAGTTGTGTAATAAATAAATGTTGTTATTAGTGATTATCGAGGAATACCAAATGTAATGATCACTCAATAATAGATTGCACTTGAAATGGTCCCTAAGATAAATCACACAAAACTAAGGATTAATTGGTTGTTACACGTTCCAAACAGTACATTAACCTATGAAGGATCCTAACAATAATTTTAACAAGGGCTAGGTGATGATGAGAAGATCTTGTGTATTGAGTCCCCTCCATATTTTTTTCCATATGATCTCCTTGAACTAATATAATTTTCTAGTATAAATAGACCTCAATAGTTTCCAAATATATTCAAATTATCCATTTAGCACAAAGTACGAGCGCTTGAGTGTGAAAATTAATGGTTAGCATACCCCCCCCCCAACTTTAAGTGTCCAACAAATTCCCTAATTAGCTAATTGGAATCCTCATACATTAAATGAATCCCACGTTGATGTGCAAATAGTAGCACATGGAATGCTCAAAAGCCATTTATATGGAATCGGGTTAGGAGGTGATTCCAACAACCTTTTTTCTACCCCATTTAGATTAGTGTTTCATGTAGTCCCTTCTCTTTCTCATTATTGTCAACTCTTCTAAGCCTCCAAACCTTTCATCAAATCCATACTAAATGGATTTTACCACTATCAATCTCTCGATGCCCATAGATAGTATTTTTCCTTCTCCATTCCCTCTTGTCAAAATTTAAGAGAGAAGCATTTAGCAAATTCCCATAAGTATGCAATGTGAACACGGCCTAGTTTATGGGATTTCTACATATTAATCCAATAATTGCACTGTAGATGATGGAATGAAGGCTGAAATCATGCAAAAGTCACTACTTATGGAAAGAGGACTAGACTCTAGACACATCATCAATTTGGTGTCTTGCTAGGATGTCATCATGATCAATAGCACTAAATTGATCTATATGTATTTAGACCCCCTTGTCCATGTGGGTGTAGAACTTATGAATAATTTGGTATAGTCTTCAATGCATATCCATTGAAGGTTCGTGTGACGTATCTACAACTAAACTTGTGAAGATATCAAGAGCTATCCTATGCATATTTTAGAACATAACTTGAGATGAATTTATGGTGCAAGTCGTGTTTAGAACCCTGGCATAGAACCGTTGACAAAAATGCAAAATTGAAGTGTTGAAGAAGTTTTGAATCCTAGATGTGTGATACACGCTGTAATGATTAATTTGTCACAATGAATCTTGATTATGTGAAGACAAGTGATCATATTAAAAAGGGGAAAGATGAGAAACCTCTTTTCACAACATTTGTAGCCAAAAGTGAAGAAGTATTTGATAAGTCCCATGATCTTCAACAGATTCCTAAGCATAAGCCTAGGAGAAGTAGATCAATCTTCTTGACAATTTGCAGCAATAAACTTGAAAGTTTCAAATATATGTATGAAACAAATGATTGAGGGAAGATCAAACTGGCATAAATCAAGGTTCAATGGGAGGCCATCTGCCATCCTATCGAGGAAACTATGGCAATTGAGACTAAAACGTACAAGCTACAATTATAGCAACGTGTTGAGGATACAACATGCCCATGTTAAATGATTTTGGAATTTGGCCTCCTCCTCCTCCTTTATCTGGCTACAAGGCCTTTTTCAACAAGGATTCTTAGGAGCATGGTTTTTTTTGTGGTGTTGGGTCTCTCATTATTTAATTTAGAGTTGGATCGTCACTTTAAATATTTATGGTTAAATTGCAGTTGATCAGGACCAATACGAGAGGAGAGCTATTAGCGCTCTAGCCTATCCTTTTTTTTTCTAATTCTCAACATCTTTCTTTACACCATATTGTTGGTGTCTCTAAACTTGTAGTTGATTGGGTGAAAGGTCTATGCTCTTTAAAGGTGATGGAGCTCTCATCTTGGATGGCTCATGTTAATATTCTACTCAAAGCCATTCCTGATGTCTCTATCATGCATATCTTCAGGGATTTCAACACACATGCACACGCTTTATCCAGACGTGGTCTTGTGGCATCAGAGGGGTTTATTCATTTTGACGAGTGGTGCAGGGGTCTACCTTTTTCCATAGACAGTTTTCATGTTTTTGGCTCATAGATGGAGACCTTTCTCCTTGTTTCTATTTTTTGTACTTAGTTGTTATATATACCTTTCCTATTTTCTTTCTGGTTTGTTTCCCCATTGATGACTTTTCCATCCATCCACATTGTTAAAATTTAGTAAAATATTGTACAAATTCATTATCAAAATTGTAATTTTCCATTCTCAATGTGACACAACTAAAAATTACTAACATAAACGGCTAATTCACATTAATCGTTGTTAGCTAGTCATATTTATATTCCCGTGACTAAATTAGTCATTTATGTTAGTCATTTTTATTTTAGTCACTTGTTATCTAGTCACATATATTTTATCATGTGACTAAATTAATCATTTTTTGTTGGCTTATTTAAAATTGCTCAATTTTAGTCGTTTATCCCTTGAAAAAACAATGGTCACTAACTTTTTTAGTCGCTTAGTCACTTATCTCTCATTTTGTACTAGTGTCTCAACACATAACCCAAGTGCCATGACTAAATAGTTATGTCGATGGCTAGCAGAAATGAAATTACTGAATAAGGTTTATGCAGTAAGAATTTACAGTTGTTTAATTGAAAGCCCTATTAAAATACATTATTTAACCTATAACAAAAATGAGAATAGAAACATCATTAAATAGGAAATAGAGGGTAAACCTCTTACCTGAACTATACTTGAATGGGTCTCCTTTAACACCTGCACACCTCAAACACTAATTAATGGAGAATATTTATGCCTAGATGACCTGTAGAATGATGACCAAATAAATTTGGAACTGCCACGTTCCTCCAAACCTTGACCCAGAACCGTTCCTAGCTCTAAATCGGATCTCCCCGAGCTGGCTCCAACATGCAATAGAACCTAGAGAACCTAAGGCAGACAGCTGAATTCAATTCAATCATGGTATATTCCTCTTCCAGGTTTGTAGGGACAAATTTTCTCTCTTGCTACCATAAAGAATGATAATAAGATAGATGATCCCCTCATTGGAAAATGGTCTTTGTATTTATAGGAAATCTTTTGGAATTGGAAGTTGAGTTGATAATATTATTTTTAATATTAACTTCAGTTTGACTCTTAGTTTGAATTATAACCTACAATTAAAAGGTTTATTTAATTATAAACTTTCAGTTTTGTTTAGGACTCTTACCTTGTGTAATATCCCTTTTTCAAATTTTATTAAAATGCCCAATTTTCCACTTTTTTTTCCAATTTCGACCTTTGACTAGTTTTACTGTTTTGACCTCCAAATCAACCCAAATGCTCCCAAATATTCTGTAGGAGTGTATGAATGGTATTTAGACTTGAATATAAGGTTCAGGGATGTTTTATGGCCCTCCAAATACTGCTGCAAACTTGATTTGTATTCTGATCAATATATGTAATTTTGACTAGTAATTTGTGCATCAAATCCCCCTCGGTTAACACTGCAAATGGCCTTCCAAATGCCTCCAAACTCCCACAAATTTATGAACAGAGGTATATAATGTGTTAAGTATGTGATTAAGGTATCATATGCACCATTAATTGATTTTTAATACTATTCTAACTCTCTCACATTCAACAGCAAAAACCCCCAATTCAACCCTTGGGGAAATGGCACTATTTCACCTCCCAATACAACTAAACTGAGTAAAAATGCTTCAAATGCTCAAGTACAGCACATGAAACTTGTAGAATACATCCATGGCAGTATATTTATCACAAATATATCATAGAATCATCCATCCATTCGAAATAATCAACATTATAGTGTCATACATCAATGCATTGGGGAAATGGACATTGTTTGCTCATTAATCAATAGTTTTGCATACAACCAGTGGGTATTTCAACCTGAGACTTTCTGAATATGAATAAAAGAGGATATGAAGCTATTACAATCATAAATATATAATGAGAAGCTCTCTCAAGAAGCACAAGTGCTCACCAAAAACGTCGTCCCTCAAGGAGCACGAATATGCCTTCAAAACTGGAAACGGGGGAGAGAAAGTGCTGCACTAAACCAAACCATGAAACTTCCTGTAGATGCTACCTGCAAATACAAACTCCATAAAATCACCATGAAAGACCTGAGTGGCCTCTCCAAACACCAACTTGGATGGGAATCTTTCACCCTCGAAATTGGCTAAGGCAAGAAACTAGTCATCCACTAGCTCTCTCTTCACAAATGCAATTTTTCTCAAATCATCAAAATCCATTCTCATACTTGATTTCTACATTTTATAACCAACATTAGCCTTCAAGGGGTCGAAATCCTCTCAATAGATTCAATAATTTTCCATTTAGAAAATATTCGTCATTTGCCACTTGTCTCCTAGTTTGAACCTTCCATCTTCTCCCAAATTCGAATTTGAGTCTCTTTTGTAGTGCTCTGGTTTTTTTTTAGCAGAGCACTAAGTAAAATTTCAGAGTAATTTTTCTACTCATTAAACTTCATCAGGTGTATGGGAGTAAATTTCTAACAATTACTATGCGTCTAAATGATATTTAGTGTACTGTCGTGTTTTTATCAACCTTACATTCGTAATTTAAAATAAACAAACATATCAATATCTTCTTTTCAACAATCATGTTCTAGCATAAGAATATGTTTCACAACTTAGTAAATCAGTAAATAGCAAGTTATGCATGTTTACAGTAAGTTTTAGCATAATAATCAAATAACGTAAATAACAAGGAAATTACCTGATGTTGATGCTAACCGTAGGTTGTAGCAGGTTGTATAACCTCTTAGAAAGCCAAAATGAAGTGTCCACCCTACCGACCAACTATTATCTTGCTGGACCTTGGAAATCAAAGGATTTCCAAGCCCCCGAGCTCACAATCTGATAATCCCGAGAGCAGTGTTTACTTCGGTTCTCAAAACCTTTCTCCGTCCTTAAACTTTTCTTTCCTCCAACTTTTCTCTCCACTTCCAGTCCCCCTTCCTTCAACCTTCTCCTCCTCTATATACATTTCCATCCTCGAGAAGACCTTGGGTTTACTCCACCGCCCCAAACTCCCCCTCTCGAGCCCCTCAAACATTTACTCCTTTCACTAGTTCACTCATCCACGTCTCATTATAAAAATGTATAATTAATTACTCTCATGGAAAATTTATTTGGTTTTGATTGATGGTCGTAAGTATTTATTACGGTGGGAAATTTCACCCAAAGGTTATCCATTCGGGACAAGCTTCATTAATTACAAGTCTATTCACCAAACCTTGTATTTATTGTTATTAATGTAATTAATAAAATATTATATAAATAGTTGACCCCTTTCAACTTGGACATGGCGTGTCTTAAGGGTCTACCTCATCCGTCGAGATCACTTATCTTGAGATTTAAATTCTACAATTCGTATTGAATAATTAAATAGTAATAAACCATTTTCCATCACATCACGTTCATTCCAAAAATTGTTATCCTATTATGTCTAACTTAGAAATGTAAAATAATCACATTCTAATCATTCACTAATCAATATTTACACTTTTACCTATTTTGCAATTGTTATGACATGGGTAGTAATATTATTAAAAATAACATTAATTAAGTAATAACATTAATTAAATCACCACAAGGTAATAATAAATGGTGAATAAAAATGTCTGTTAAATCATTTGTTTATCACATGAGTACCCTAACATCTACATAGTATCGTCGTTCTTCTAAACAAAGCACCCTTAAGTGCTTAAAAAATCTTACTAATTAATTAGACAGTACCATTACCTTATTTACAACAATTCTCAGACGACCATGTTAATTGATGACACTTGTCTCAATTGTATATCACGATGTTTACCAACGAGTAATACATAGCTTAATTGACTTGTTTTACACATCTTAAATAACTTTATATTCATTATCTGAATTCGGTCAATGCATGATTAACCTAATTACTTATGACAACTTATACATTTATTCAATATGTTAAGTGTTTGTATATCGATACTAGTGTACATGTGCAAGGTGTGCATGCGTGGCCAGCGTATGCATAGATCATAAATGTACTATAGACAAACCCCATCCCGCCTATGCATACCTGCTAACTAATAGTAGTATTTACCCCCATGTAGGAGAACAAACATAATATAAATAGTATAATTACTTCAACATTCTCAGTTATTTAACAGTTAATTCTTTACGATTTCACATCATTATCTTTATCTTTACATTAGTTTAATCAATCATGTACAAGGAAGGGCGCCTACTACCACTAACTCGGAATCAAGGAATACTAAACCCCCAACAGTACTAACTAACACATCCTCCCATCATAACCTACGTCCAGCATCCTCCCTATCCTTCCTCTGCTAGTACAAAAGTGGATGTCGGACTCACCGATCTGACCACATAGAACTTGAGAGCGATAGCGTCGGCTGAACAGCGGACCTATCCTCCCCTAGCAGGCATCCGACCATCGTCATCACAACAACATGGGGAGCGTGTCTCAGCACGGCCCTCCCACGACCTCGGGTCTCATGGAAACATAGGGTGGGAAACAAATCCATCCCTCTCAACATACTGGGCCTACGCCCTTATCAACTCATACTTTGCTGCTATCGGGATTATCAGTTTGTGTTATCGTATCCTCATTTTGGCTGCTAAGGTTTACTGTATGAACCTGTTTTTCCTTTTCCAATATATATCAGATCAAGTAACTGGCTATCCCATAGCCCTTGTATCCTGCAGGTTAGTATTTTGCAAAATACAAATTTATAGAAAGCATTTCCCATTGATCGCCAATTGATCCATGTTATCAAAATCATTTTATTTCATGTAACCTTTTATCTCATCATAGATGCGTATGACATATAAAACTTCAATAATTCATATAAGAAGATGGTATCCACGTACCGAATCGTATATTTCACATTTCATTAATGAAAACATATAAACATATACTGTAATCATAAAATAAAGAAATCATATGATAATCATGACATCATAACCGCATAATATAGTAACATCATAATCATGGTGAAATCATAAAATAGAGTAACATCATATAATGAGGTCCATCATATCGTAATATAGTTTACTCAGTCGAGCTGAGTTCAACAGAATATATAAGAAAATAAAGTATGGTGTGTCTAACTGATAAATATGCCTAATCAAAATATGGGCGTTACATCTTTAGATTCCTCCAACTCCATGAGCCCCTTCTTGAGCCTATTTTTGGGGATGACATGTCATAATGGTCAGGTGTAAGAAGTCAGGTCTGAATTTTGTCATAAAATGTCATAGATGCTTCATTATTGTTGTCATAAAACTAGGGAATCTAACCCATGTGTGCACTAGTCTCCAATTTGACTCTTCCTCTCCCATGGAGGTTACTATTCCTTCCCATTTCGACTTAATATGCTCAATGCCATGTGTTATGACTTACCAACTCACCCAAGAGTGTTCACCTTCCCATGAATTCGAATTGGCAAGAGAGAGCTGCCATGTGTCATTGAAAAATCGAGCTAGTGTGGGTCCCAGCACCTCCATATGTCTCCAAAACCACTTGCCACCTATAATTTCTCTTGAATTTATTTATTCATCATATTTATTAAATGCTTGAACCCTTCTAATGTATAAATATCATTTATTATTTTCCTTATTACCATCCCACATGTGCCCATCCAACCTAGGAAACTAGTAGGATTGATGGGATTGTCTTACTATGCACTTATTTGAATGGGGACATTATAGTCCTCCCCACCCAAGATTTCTTGTCCTGAAGCAATTTCAAATTTGGATGCTGCAAAATCTTCTCCTCTTCCCATGTGGCATCTTCATTTGGTAAGTCCTTCCATTGCACTAAATATTCTTTGATGATTCTACTCCTCAACCTTCTTTCCCGTGTCTTCAAAATCTTTTCCGGAACAAGTGTGAGCTGACCTTCATCATCCAAAGGAGGAAGTATTTCTGAAGTGATGATTTGCTGACCAAGATCTTTCTTAAGACAAGAAACATGAAATACATTGTGGATTTTACTCCCTTCCGGAAGTTCTAGTTCATATGCTACTTCTCCAACCTTCCGCACTACCTTGTATGGCCCATAGTACCTTGGTTTTAATTTTTCTGCTCCATTCTTTTTGAGAGATGTTTGTTTATAAGGTTGCAACCTTAAATATACTAAATCATTGACTTGAAAGGTTCTCTCTTCTCTATGTCTATCAGCATATTGTTTTTGCTGATTTTGAGCAACCTGCAAATTGTCTTTCAAGAGCTTTAAAATTTCTTGGCTCTCTTCCACCCAATCTTTATCCTTTGGGGCTCTACTATCACCAAATATAATGTCAACAAATGTAAATGCATCATAACCATATAATTCTTTGAAAGGAGACATTCCTATTGACATATGATAAGTGGTGTTGTAGCAAAACTCACCCAAGTGTAGCCATTTTGCCCATGCTTTTTGCTGCCCTCCCACATAGTTTCTTAGGTATCCTTCCAACCATTGGTTTACCCTCTCTGTTTGTCCATCAGTTTGTGGATGATAGCTGGTACTTGGAGTCAATTGAGTTCCTACCAATCTAAAAAGTTCTTGCCAAAAAGCACCCATGAATCTACTATCTCTATCACCGACAATGCTCTTGGGGAGCCCATGCAATCTGAAGATTTCTTTGAAAAAAATATCAGCCACTTGTGCAGCACTAAAATATGATGTAAGAGCAAAGAAATGAGCAAATTTTGTCAACCTATCAACTACCGCATAGATGCAATCCTTACCTAAGGATTTAGGCAATCCGGTGATGAAATCCATGGAAATACTGTCCCATTTTTGCTCTGGAATGGGCAATGGTTGTAATAGGCCGGCTGGACATGTAAGTTCCGATTTGTTTTATTGACATGCTTTAAATTCATTCACATACTTCTGAACATCTTCCTTCAGCCCCTTCCAAAAAAATCTTGCCTCAACTGTCTATAAGTTTTGAAGATCCCCGGATGGCCCGCTAGTGGGTAATCATGTGCTTCTTGCAAAATTCGGTACTTGAGCTTGGAGTTATGAACTAAATAAATTCTTCCCTTATAATATATCAGCCCATTCAAAATCCTATAATTATCATCCCCTTTGATTCCATCCAACACATCACAAGCAAATTTGTCTTTGGCATATTCAACTAGTAGCATGTTTTTCCAATCCTTGGCAATATCCATGAGAGAAAAGGAAGGCCTTCTTGACAAAGCATCTGCTACTAGATTATTCTTTCCTTTGACATATTCAATATCAAAATCATAAGCTTGAATCTTGCTTACCCACTTTTTTTTCCTTTCATTTAGATCTTTTTGGGTGAGAAAGTGTCTTAGACTATTATGGTCAGTTTTCACCACAAACTTGCTGCCCACCAAGTATTGTCTGAATTTGGCCAATGCATGCATAATGGCCAGCATTTCTTTATCATAGATGGAGTAAAGTTTATCATGAGGCTGCAACTTTCTGCTCTCAAAGGCTATGGGGTGTTGGCCTTGCTTTAGGACAGCCCCTATTCCTCCACCTGAAGCATCACATTCCACAACAAAAGGTTTAGTAAAATCAAGAAGTGCAAGTATGGGACAACTACTCATTACCTCTTTCATTTTTTGGAATGCTTTTTCAGCCTCTTCATCCCACTTGAAAGCATCCTTCTTAGTCAAATCAGTGAGTGGAGAAGTCAACTTGGAGAACCCTTTCACAAATTTTCTGTAGTAGGTGCATATGCCAATAAAGCCTCTCAATTCAGTAATATTTTTTGGTGATGGCCATTCCAAGATAGCCCTGATTTTTTCCATGTGTACCTTCACTCCTTCTTGCCCAATAATGTGCCCAAGATACATTAGTTCTTTCATCCCAAACTCACATTTTGATAATTTAGCAAATAAGGACTCTTCTTGCAAGATTTTCAACACAATCTCTAACTGTTGCAAATGCTCTCCCATGTTTTACTGTAAATGAGAATATCATCAAAGAAAACCAAAAAAAAACTTCTTAGTTTCTTGCAAAATATCCTATTCATACATGCATGAAAGGTGGCTGGAGCATTAGTTAACCCAAAAGGCATGACAAGAAATTCAAAGTGGCCAAAATGACATCGAAAAGCGGTCTTTTGCACATCTTCATCTTTCATTCGAATTTGGTGATACCCTGATCTAAGGTCAATTTTTGATAAGTATTTGGCCCCATGTAGCTCATCCATGAGCTCATCAATCCTAGGAATAGGATACCTATTCTTGATAGTCTTTTTGTTCAAGGCTCTAAAATCTATGCACATTCTCAATGTTCCATCTTTTTTCTTCACTAGCACTACTGAAGAAGCATAAGGGCTAGAGCTTGGTCTAATGAGCCCCAACTCTAGGAGTTCTTGGATAGCTTTTTCAATCTCATCTCTAAACCTTTTAGGATGTCTATAAGGTGGTATCTGAATGGGTGACGTACCCTCCTCCAAAACAATACTGTGCTCAACCCCCCTATCTGGTGGCCTACCATGTGGAAGGTCTCTAAAAACCTTTTCATATTTTTGCAAAAGTCTCTCTATCTCCTTTGGGTGTTTGACAATATTTATAGTTGGCTTGGGAGATGTAATATGACATTCAGCAGCCCATTCTATATCCCCATGCCTCAATATAGATCTCATGCTATTGCAAGTCACTACTTGATTTGGATAAGTGTGTTGCCCTCTTACAACTCTTTGTACTCCTTTTGAATCTTGGAATTTCATTTCGGGAATTTGATAATTTACTGTATTCTCTCCTATTGAATACAACCATTGCAATCCCAAAACCACATTAGTATCAGCAACATCAACCACATAAAAACTATCAACAAAAGTATAGTTACCTACGGTGACTTGCAGCTTTGGAACCCATGTTTTGCATTGCATTGTGTTGTGACCGGGAATGACAACTGTGAAGCCATCAAATGGTTCAATAGGTATCTTTCTTTTCTCTACCATCTCTGCATCAATGAAGTTATGAGTGGCTCCTCCATCTACCAAAATTGAAGTTCTTTGTCCTTGTACCACACCTTTGCATCGGATAGTATGATAGCGAGGTACTGCTGAAAGCACTGCCATTCTTGCTTTGTCCGGTGAAGGTTGATTTTCTTCTTGTCTTTCCTCTTCTACTGCTGTCTCATATGCCTCTTCTTGATCTAAAATATTTCCATCTTCATCCATGCCCCCATCATACCCCTCATTATCAGAAAATACTTCTATGTATTGAGCCTTTCCTTTGGTACATTTGTGCCCCGGTGTCCATGGTTGGAAGCATGTGAAGCATAGTTTCTTTTTTCTAAGTTCATCCCTGTTTAGTCCCTCTTTTTTATTCCTCTCAAATGACTCTCTTTGCCAAAGTTTCTTATCATATCCTTCCCTTTTCCAAGGTTTCTTTTCAAATTTATAGCTAGCCTTAGGAGGAAATCTCGTTCTAGGAAGCACATTTTGGAGATCCCTAGTCAAGCTCATTGCATCTTTTAATGTAGTTGGCTTGTGGAATTTGACCAAACCTCTTAAGGGTTCAGCCAAACCTTCAGTGAACAGAAATACTAATCTTCCCATAGATACATCAGCCACCTTGACTGATAATTTTTGAAAGTCCAACATATATTCGGTAGGGGACCCAGTTTGCTTCAATTGAGCTAGTTCTTTGAAAGGCAATTCTGGATCTTTTTGTTCAAATCTTTCTAGTACCCTGTCAACAAATTCTCCATATGTTTTAACCTGATTATGACCCAAAGTTTTCAGCCCATGAAACCACCATTCATTGGCATCTCCTTCCATATGCAAAATGGCCATTTTTAATGCATCATCTTCCAACATAGGATTCAGTTGAAAATATACATCCAATTTTTGCACCCAAGTGTTAGCAGAATTTTGAGAAGAACCATCAAAAGTAGGAAGTGACATTTTTCCAATAGCACTATTCAATTTTTTGTTTTGGAATGGACTCCTATTGTCTCCCTTCATTTTAATCTTTTTCATAGCATCAATGTAGTCACTGAGTGGTACACCTCTTTTACACTCTTCATTCAAATCATTCCAATCATTTACTAGTTTCTTGTAATCCAATTCAAGATTGGGCTCTTCTTTGGGTGTGAGGAATTTAGGTGCAGTATGCCTTTGTGTGCTTTGAAATTCATCAGGTCTATTATGAGGACCTGTACTTGAGAAAATATGCTCATTCCCTTTCATCTTTTCCCCTGAGTGTGAACCACTATTATCTCCTATCATCCCTTTGCCTGAAAGTTGGCTACCCAACAATTCGAAACCTTTCATCATTTGTTTATTCATATCTAGCATAACCATGGTAAGTTTTTCAAAACATGGTTTTAAGGCTTCAATAAATTCCTCCTTATGTCTTAATTTTTCCTCCTCCTCTCTACCCATTGTTTTAGAAAAAAACTCTTTTTCTGCTACTATCTCTTCTTCAACCAAAACTTCTTCAACTACTGATTCAAAGGGTGGTGTTTTATTTGTTTGGCTTCTTGTTAATACCATCAGGTTCCAAGACCATGCTCTGATACCACTTGTAATATCGCTTTTTCAAATTTTATTAAAATGCCCAATTTTCCACTTTTTTTCCCAATTTCGACCTTTGACTAGTTTTACTATTTTGACCTCCAAATCAACCCAAATGCTCCCAAATATTCTATAGGAGTGTATGAATGGTATTTAGACTTGAATATAAGGTTCAGGGATGTTTTATGTCCCTCCAAATACTTCTGCAAACTTGATTTGTATTCTGATCAATATATGTAATTTTGACTAGTAATTTGTGCATCAAATCCCCCTCGGTTAACACTGCAAATGGCCTTCCAAATGCCTCCAAAATCCCACAAATTTATGAACAAAGCTATATAATGTGTTAAGTATGTGATTAAGGTCTCATATGCACCATTAATTGATTTTTAATACTGTTCTAACTCTCTCACATTCAACAGCAAAAACCCCCAATTCGACCCTTGGGGAAATGGCACTATTTCACCTCCCAATACAACTAAATTGATTAAAAATGATTCAAATGCTCAAGTAAATTACATGAAACTTGTATAATACATCCATGGAAGTATATTTATCACAAATATATCATAGAATCATCCATCCATTTGAAATAATCAACATTATAGTGTCATACATCAATGCATTGGGGAAATGGACATTGTTTGCTCATTAATCAATAGTTTTGCATACAACCAGTGGGTATTTCGACCTGAGACTTTCTGAATATGAATAAAAGAGGATATGAATCTATTACAATCATAAATATATAATGAGAATCTCTCTCAAGAAGCACAAGTGCTCACCAAAAACGCCCTCCCTCAAGGAGCACGAATATGCCTTCAAAACTGGAAACGGGGGAGAGAAAGTGATGCACTAAAACAAACCATGAAACTTCCTATAGCTGATACCTACAAATACAAACTCCATTAAATCACCATGAAAGACCTGAGTGGCCTCTCCAAACACCAACTTGGATGGGAATCTTTCACCCTCGAAATTGGCTAAGGCAAGAAACTAGTCATCCACTAGCTCTCTCTTCACAAATGCAATTTTTCTCAAATCATCAAAAGCCATTCTCATACTTGATTTATACATTTTATAACCAACATTAGCCTTCAAGGGGTCTAAATCCTCTCAATAGATTCAATAATTTTCCATTTAGAAAATATTCCTCATTTGCCACTTGTCTCCTAGTTCCAACCTTCCATCTTCTCCCAAATTCGAATTTGAGTCTCTTTAGATTCCTCCAACTCCATGAGTGCCTTTTTGAGCCTATTTTTGGGGATAACATGTCATAATGGTCAGGTGTAAGAAGTCAGGTCTGAATTTTGTCATAAAATGTCATAGATGCTTCATTATTGTTGTCATAAAACTAGGGAATCTAGTCCATGTGTCCACTAGTCTCCAATTTGACTCTTCATCTCCCATGGAGGTTACTATTCCTTCCCATTTCGACCTAATATGCTCAATGCCATGTGTTATGACTTACCAACTCACCCACAAGTGTTCACCTTCCCATGAATTCGAATTGGCAAGAGAGAGCTGCCATGTGTCATTGAAAAATCAAGCTAGTGTGGGTCCCAACACCTCCATATGTCTCCAAAACCACTTGCCACCTAGAATTTCTCTTGAATTTATTTATTCATCATATTTATTAAATGCTTGAACCCTTCTAATGTCTAAATATCATTTATTGGTTTCCTTATTACCATCCCACATGTGCCCATCCAACCTAGGAAACTAGTAGGATTGATGGGATTGTCTTACTATGCACTTATTTGAATGGGGACATTACACCTTGTTCCTTTTTGAACTAATTATTGTAAAATTTATATTTTGTTTATTTATAATATACATATATGTAAAATCCATTCATGTGGATTTATAGACATTACTTTATATGAATTTGTGTGTCTTTTAATATTCCCATATATTTCTTTATATATAGTATCTTTGCATATATATTTATATAAGTAAGTATACATAATACTTTTGTACAAAAGTGAGGCTCCTTTATAATTACTCACTTTGATTAATTCAAGTATAGCATCATAACTTTGATGCATTAATTAAATAAGGTAGACTCTTTTGACAAGGCCTTTGGTGGGTATGGATGGTCAACTAGGTTAGGTACCCCTAGATTCCTTTGTATGTTGGATTACCTCATATTTCATGGTAGTTTCCTCAGTCCTTGATGAGAGATGAGTAGTGATTCAATTTAGTCAAATTAAATAAGTATGATGACTGGTGGTGCTATTCAGAGCTTAATCTCAACACTTTTACATGGGCGTTACGCTAGTGCAATTCCATAGCTCCGTGATCAACACTAGTACTAAGATGTATTTGTAAGATACACCTAGGGATACAATGGGCAAAGATCCGATGCGGGCCAGATTTTATGCTCAACATCAAGTTGGAGTGCTCCAGGGCTTATGCCCAACACTCTATGTATAGCAGGGCTTACACCCAACACATAATAAAAGTCATTTATGTACATCGGGGCTTATGGCTAGTACATAGGTCATCCATGTGCTCCAAAGCCTACTCTCAACACATCATAAAAGTCAGTCATGCATACCAAAACTTTGCACAGTAGATAACAAAGATCATCTCAGTATATTAGGGTTTGTACCCAATCACATAATAAACATCAATCAAGTACATCGAGGATTCATGCCCAGTACATAACAATAATCTGTATCTGTCAAGGTCCATGCCCAAATATGTATATCTATAACCAAGGTAAGTCATGTGCATCGGGGCTTATGCCCAACATATATAACAAAAGTAAAAATATGTGCATTGGGGCTTGCACCCAGTCTCTCTATATATATATCATAAAAATAAATCGTATGCATTGGGACTTACACCCAATATATAACATAAAAATAATCAACAAAATTCGGGATATTACATCCCTCCCCGCTTAGAACAACATCGTACTAGTGTTCTAGGTACTAGAAATGAAATCATGAAATAAGGAGGGGTAAGCCTCCTTCATGGTGATTTCATTTTCCCAGGTAGCCTCATCAGGCCCAAAGTTCCTCCACTGCACTTACAGTTGGATGATACTTCATCTCCTAAGCTGTACCTCCCTCTTATTTAGTATGTTGAGGGGATCTGCCATAAAATCCCCCTCGGGTTCTACCTGTAATAAGGACCAATCAATCACATGCTTAGTATCATAGACATATTTATTTAATAGAGATGCATGAAAAACATTATGAAATTTTACATGAGCTGGTAAGGCTAATTCGTATGCTACTAGCCCCTTCTTGGCCAGTATCTGAAAGGGTCCACAAAATCTGGGGGACAACTTTCCACATCACCCCAAGCTAAAAAAGATCCTCTTTTCCTTCACTTTTAAGAAGACGTGTTCACCAACTTGGAAATATTTTTCCTTTCTTTTCTTATCCGCATAACTCTTCTGGCGGTCCTATGCCTCTTTTAGGTTCTGTTGTACTTTGGTGACTAACTATTATAGTTCCTTTAGTAAGTCTGGCCCCAACATGAGTCTGTCTACCGGGCTATCTCATTTCACCGGTGTCCTAAACTTTCTTCCATAGAGTACTTAGAAGGGACTCATCTTGGCAGAGTTCTGGTACCCTTTGTTGTAAGAAAACTTTGGGAGGTGCAAATAATCCTCCCATTTTGTGGGGTTGTTCATAACATACATTCTAAGCATATCTTCTAGGATTTGATTTACTCATTCTGTTTGTCTGTCAGTATGTGTGTGGTAAGCGGTATTGAAGTTTAACTGTGTCTCCAAACTAGAGAACAAGGATCTCAAGAAGTTACTGGTGAACTTTATGTCTCTATCTGAGATGATTGCCTTGGGTATCCCATGCAATCAGAAGATTTCTTTCATGAATATGTCTTCAATGTGGACAAATTTGTAAGTAGACTTCACTGGTATGAAGTGTGCCACTTTAGATAACTTGTCTAGGACACTACAAAGATGGAATCGTTATGTTTCTTACTTTTTGGTAACCACGTAATGAAGTACATATTGATAACCTCCCATTTCCACTCAGGAATGGGTAGTGGTTGTAGTAATCCTGAAGGGTGTTGATGTTCTGCTTTGACCAGTTGGAACTCCTGGCACTTAGCAATGAATAATGCTATGTCGGCTTTCAACTTAGGCCAGAAAAAGTGTTTCTTTACCATTGATATCATCTTCTGATATCTCGGATGTCCTAAGTAGGGTTTCTGATGAAACTCTGTTAAAATTTTAGGTCTAATGTCTTTGTCGTATGGGATATAGAGTCTCTCCTTCGACCATAACAATATTGACTCGTTGATGCTATATTCCTTTTGTTGTTGGAATAACCTACCCTCCTGAATCTTTTTAAGGTTTTCGACATAGAATTCGTCATTCTACTTTCCATTCTAATCCTATCGTGCACGTCCGAATCGGTTTGACTTACTGTTACCTCATATAACATGTGAGCTCGTCGACTTAAAGAACCGACGATCTTATTCTCCTTTCCTTTTATGTGTTTTAACTCGAAGTGGTACTCGCTACGGAAGGCTAACCATCTGGCTTGACTACCATTTAGGTCAGGTTGGTCAAATAAGTACTTTAAAATCATATTTTCTGTCTTTAACAGGAACTTCTTCCCCATAAGGCAGTGTCTCCACATCTTTAACACATGGATGATTGCGGATAGTTCGCGATCATGCGTGGGGTAGTTCTGTTCGTGTTATTTTAACTTTCCTAACTCAGAGCAGATGGTGAAGTCATTCTGCATGAGGACTTCACCAAGTCCCTCTTTGCTTGCATTGGTGCAAACAACGAATTCCCCATCAGGATATGCAATCCGTAGTATAGGTGCACTAGTCAAAAGTTGTTTTAACCTTTGGAAGCTTTCTTCGCATTTGGTTATCCAAAGGAATTTGTTTTCCTTTTCCTGCAAGGCAGTCATAGGACAAGCAATCCGTGAGAAGTTCTCAATGAACTTTTGGTAGTATCCTGTTAATCCTAAGAATGACCTTATGTCATTCATGCAACTAGGTGTAGGCCATTCCTCAATTGATTTAATCTTCTCTGGGTCGACCGCTATCCCTTTCTCTGAAATGATGTGACCTAGGTACTATATCTGTGGTTTGTAGAAATCACACTTTCTAAACTTAGCGTATAGATGGTGTTCTCGTAATACTATACGAATATGTTCTTCATGTTCCTCCTTACTTTTAGATTAAATCACTATTTCGTCGATGAAGACTAGTATGAACTTGTCCAAGTATTGACTAAAAATACTTTTCATCAAGCACATAAAATTTGCGGGTGCATTTGTCAATCTGAAAGGAATTACCACAAACCCGTAATGGCTGCATCGGGTTCGAAAGGAGGTTTTACTAATGTCTTTGTCACGGATCCTTACTTAGTGATATCTGGATTGCAGGTTGATCGTCGATTAGATCTTCGCTCCTCCGACTTGATCAAACAAGCCATCAATCCTAGGGAGTGGGTATCGGTTCTTGATGGTAAATTTGTTGAGTTGATGGAAATTGATGCACATCCGCATTGTCCCATCCTTCTTCTTGATGAAGAGTATCAGTGCCCCCCAAGGAGACACAATCGGTCGGATGTATCCTTTTTCGATCAACTGTTGTAACTGTGGCTTGAGCTCCACCAACTCTAGTGCGCTCATGTAGTAATGGGATTTATAAGTTGGTACTGTCTTGGGTGTTAGTTGTATGGAGAAGTCTAAGTTTCATTTGGGTGGTATCCCTGGTATTTCCTCGGGAAATACATCTTTCAACTCTACAAGAACTGGGAAATCCTTCATCTTTTGTTCCCTATCGGCTTCTATGGTTTGAATGTTAACTGCAAAGAGTTTACAACCCTTCCTTATGCACTTCTTTGCTTGTAAGGTGGATATCTGTTTGATGAAAACCTTCTTAGGTATGACTTGGATATTTATTTGATTTCCTTGGCTATCCGTGCATAGTATTGACTTGTTCAAACAGTCGAGAATAGCATGGTGTTATTCCAACCAGTCCATGCCTATAAGTACGTCATACGATCCTAGTGGTAAGATATTTAAATCTACCTTAGTTGGGAGCCCGTTCAAATCTATCTTGCATTCCTTAACTAGTTCAAAGACTTTTCGTTTGGTACCGGTGGCTAGTTGTACCAGCCATGGTTTCTCGTGTTTCTCTCGGTTTAACTTACAAGTGTCGACAATCTTGGGGGAAGCATAGCTTCGGCATGCACCTGGGTCGATCAAAACTGAAATAGTTGTGTTTGAAACCTTACCTTCAATTTCGACCATAGTGGCCTGGTGGTCTGCTTGTCGGCCGTCAAGTGTTGCATAAATTCTTGGTGTTCTTTTCGTGTCCCCTACCGTTGGGTTTCCTTGTATGTTGTGTAAAACCTAGTCTGTCTTGTTGGGACAATCTCTAAAATAGTGGGGCCCTTGGAATTTACAGCAACTAATGGGTGGCGGGGTAGCTTTCGCTCCTTTGTTAAAAACTTGTCTGTTGGTATGTGGTGCAGGCACATTTGGCCGTGCACATGGTCGGTTGAAATTTATGTTGGGCAGGAAACTATTGTTTTGTTTCCGGTATGGTGGTGGCCTAAACCCTGGACTTCGGTTATCGGCAAAGGACCTGAATCTATCTTGAATTCTATTTATGTTTTCATTTGTTGGTTGTCCATGTTCATAGCAGATTCTAGCTTTGTGCAATGTTACGTCTAGAGTTTTAGGCATGTCGAACTCAATTTTCTCTCATAAATTGGGAGGAAGGAATCCCAATAATTGTTGTATCTCGACCTTTTCATCTTTTATGTATGGTACATAATGTAGTAGATCCATAAATATGTTGATGAAGGATTCCATTATTAGGTGGCCCATCCTCAGTTCATGAAATTCTTTGATCTTTTTGTCAAAGAACCGTTATGACATGTACTTGTCTTGGAACAACTTGCTAAAAGTGCTCCATCTGATATCTTTTACTTCATATCTTTTTGTATGTTTTACGTCTCTCCACCACCTGGATGGCTAGCCATGCTTTCTTCTCACTGAAATAATTGTGCACTCGGAAATATTTATTCATTCCTAACAACCACTCTTTAGCCTTCTCCCCAGTATTCATTTCTCCTTCATATGTTGGGGCTCTAATTTTATGGAACTCTCCCTGCAAATTGTCATCATTTTTCTGGCTTTTCTTGTAAGGGAAGGGTGAACCATTATCACTGGACGAGCCTTTATAGTCCTCTTCCATGAAATTAGGTGTGTGTCCTTCTTGTCCCTCCTCTTTAGGACTACTGGATCTTTTTGTATGACAATAGTTTCTTTGGATTTGTTTGTTGAGTAGTTGGACTGTCTATGGGGGTTTACCCCTGTCAAGCTCTGAAGTAGAGCTTCATTGATTGCTTGTTGTTCTCGTCTTTCATTCATGTTGTCATCTCTAAAACTCTGTAATTCTGCTTATAAAATTTGTATTGAATTCATTAAGTCTGAATTCAA
The DNA here is from genome assembly GCA_027924585.1 of Larix kaempferi. Lineage (NCBI taxonomy): Eukaryota > Viridiplantae > Streptophyta > Pinopsida > Pinales > Pinaceae > Larix > Larix kaempferi. The sequence continues at coordinate 4,133,831 of BSBM01000432.1, forward strand.
TTCCACCACGAGTTCTTCTTCTCAGGGTGGGGAATTCAAGTTCCCATGTCTACTACTGTTCTCTTCTGTATTCATAATTCATATTGTATTTTGTATCTGAAATGTTTAGTCAGTCAGTAAAAACAAAAATTCTATTGAAATACATTTATGCAACAAATGTTTTGTAGCGAGCCAAAGATCTCTTAGTGTTGTAACTGGACTCTAATACCACTTGTAATGTCCCTAAAAGTATAAAAAAAATAAAAAAAAAATATGAGTGGGATATTATTGTCATTTGGAACCTAATGTTTACACAAAATTAACTTCAGCACGGAAAATAACTTAATGTGAAAGATACTAGAAAACTTGACCTAGTTTCTTACCGTCGTCTAACACATGATGGTTTGTCATTCTGCTACTTTTTTTAGATCATTGGTTCATGTATTGATGTTCTTGTACCCTGCATTAGTGTTTATGTTTCGTACTGTTGAATTACTTTATATTTCATGGTAAGTATTATAGATTGATGTATACTTAAGCTTGACTTGGATTTGCAGTAAGTGATACTTCTACTTGTTTCTATTTTATGATTACTGTTTGTTTCTTTTCTTTTTATTGAGAGGAGGTTGATAGAGCCTCGGGTCTTACTTAGCTCTAAGTGATCTAAGTCAGATTTCATCCTACTTGTATGTAGGTTCCCTAAGGAGGTCTAGGTGAACAACTTGTTTGGAAGGAAAATAAACTTTAGTTTTAAAAGGAGGGCTTCATCCCATGGTTTAAACTTTGATAAAACTGTACCCAAATTACTTGTGACCAAAAAGGTAAGTGTCCCAATCTATAGGCGTTGGTAGAAATTCGAATGGTAGTGGTAGTAGCTGGGGCATTAAATGAAGCCCATGTGCTAGTCACGAGTTTGGAGTCCATGTTGGCTTCGGAATGTAAGACCCTATCACATTTCGACATTGGATTTTTGTTGTTCTGCATTGGTTGTGTGTGGGGGGGTGGAGCATCCAGGGCTCTCATCCTTCACCATTGTTGGGGAAATGCTTTACTTGAGAATAGAACAAGGTCCTTGCAGCAACATTGTTGATGGGAAGGTAAGTAGTGGTAGTAGCTGGGGCATTAAATGAAGCCCATGTGCTAGTCACGAGTTTGGAGTCCACAATGGCTTGGGCATGTAAAACCCTAGTGCATTTTGACATTGGGTTTTTGTTGTTCTACGTTAGTTGTGTGGGGGGGTGGAGAGTCCAGGGCTATCAGCCTTTGCCATTGTTGGGGAAATGTTGCACCTAAGCGTAGCACAGGGTCCTTGTAGCATCATCGTTGATGGGAAGGTAAGTCGTGAAATTCCCAGCTTTTACACTATAACTTAGTATTGTGTTTTATTACTTACTGTAGCATGTTTTTAATCTCCATATTTTTTTTGCTTGACAAGAGGGTCTCGCTGGAGTTTTGAAGGTGCAGTTTAGTTCTTGCGGGGTATACCCTATCGTGGATGCTGAGCATCGTGGGTCCTGGTAAGCCCTGAGCACTTTGAACATACGCTTTCTATGGTGGGAATGTGGTTTGAATCTGGTGATGGTTTTGTTGGCTTTGTTTGGGAGTTACAAGGCGTTTTGTGAGCCACTCTTTTATGTTATAAATACTCTTTAAGAAAATAATCCAGTGTTGACTATGGATATGTAAGCATGTGGGAAAATTTTGCTTAATGTTTTAGGGTTTGGGGTTTAATGGTGAAACATGTCGAGACTGTGTAGTTGAATTAGACTCTCTAATATCATTTTTGATAAATAAATCGTATACTGGTTTATACATATGAAAGTCTTCGTTCTAGATGGAATTCTTGTTTGTAAGTTGGACTACTCTATGTTTTTCTTTAAAATGAAGGTTGTTGTGTTGGTATCCTGAATCGTAGCATTCTCTTTTGTTAGTTTAATCTGGACATATATTACAGTTCTGTAAAAACATTGATCCTCTATGAATTTTAATAATTAATATTTACTTTTGGTTGTGAATAATGAAATCGATTTGAGTTTAAAAGAAATATTTATGGGGTTTGAAAATACTGTCTATAGCTAACGCTTTCCAATTTTGAGCTTGTGGGTTTGGTTACAGGATTCGATCCCAACCTGTATAATTCTAAAGTGCGCAAACTCTGTTTAAATAAAGACATGCTTTGTCTTCTTATTTGGTTTGGCCACTCCTAAAGGCTATACGAAATGTATCAACCTATCTACGTGTAAATTAAGATGAAATTAATTTTAGTTGTTTGGATTGGTTGATAGCGATTTAGTTTGATAGAACTTGATTGTTTGGTTTAGGTTTAAAATTTTGTTTGATACTTGGCCCAACGCAATAAGAGTTGATCTCATCATGTATATGCTTCTTGATATTTTGTTCTACAGTTATTTCTTTAATTTAATTAACTAGGCTGTAAAACAAGTCTTGGCTCTACCTGTGGGTTTTCCGTGGTTTAATTTAAATGTTTTTTAGAAGCGTGGCTTTCCAGCCAACGCTGGGTTCTATAGTTACCAAACTATAATGTTGATGGCGTGAATTGAGCTAGAATTGATTTACTGTTTTGGCATAACACGATTTCGTAGAAGAAGAGTCTAGGGTTTTAAGAGGAAAAGCTAATTCGATTTCAAGTTTGAATATATGATTAGTATTACTATTTAAATTTAGTTTAGCATGTTTTGTTTCTAGAATGGTTTGAAGGTTTTAATTATTACAATTCTATGTTTCTATTAAAAAGTTTAAAAGTTGTTTGTAAGAGTTTTTATGAGTTGATTTGAGGGATTTAATTTTCTAGGTTTTTAAAAATAAAGTGCATAGAAGAAACTCTATCTTAGAACTATTTTAAGTAGTAATTAAATAAAGATTACAGAACTAAGAATTGTTTATAAAAGAAACTCTCAACACATAAGCTAGGTGCCATGACTAAATAGTTATGTCGATGGCTAGCAGAAATGAAATTACTGAATAAGGTTTATGCAGGAATAATTTACAGTTCTTTAATGGAAATCCCTATTCAAATACATTATTTAACCTATAACTCAAATGAGAATAGAAACATCATTAAATATGAAATAGATGGTAAACCTCTTACCTGAACTATACTTGACTGAGTCTCCTTTAACACTTGCACATCTCAAACACTAATTAATGGAGAATATTTATGCTCAACTGACCTATAGAATGATGACCAAATAACTTTGGAACTACCGCGTTCCTCCCAACCTTGACCCGGAACCGTTCTTGGTTCTAAATCGGATCCCCTTGAGCTGGATCGAACATGCAAGAGAACCTAGAGAACCTGAGGTAGACATCTGAATTCAATTCAATCCTTGTATAATCCTCTTCCGAGTTTGTAGGGACAAATTTTCTCTCTTGCTACCATAAAGAATGATAATAAGATAGATGATCCCCTCATTGGAAAATGGTCTTTGTATTTATAGGAAATATTTTGGAATGAGCAGTTAAGTTAATAATATTATTTTTAATATTAACTTTAGTTTGACTCTTAGTCTGAATTATAACCTATAATTAAAACTGTTTATTTAATTATAAACTTTCAGTTTTGTCTAGGACTCTCACCTTGTTCCTTTTTTAACTATTTTTTGTAAACTTTATATTTTGTTTATTTATATTATAAATATATGTAAAATCCATTCATGTGGATTTATAGACTTTACATTATATGACTTTGTGTGTCTTTTATTATTCCCATATCTTTCTTTATATATATTATCTTTACATACATATTTATATAAGTAGGTATACATAATACTTTTGTACAAAAGTGAGGCTCCTTTATAATTACTCACTTTGATTAATTCAAGTATAACATCATAACTTTGATGCACTAATTAAATAAGGTAGACTCTTTTGACAAGGCCTTTGGTGGGTATGGATGGTCGACTAGGTTAGGTAGCCCTAGATCCCTTTTCTTGTTGGGTTACCTCGTATTTCGTGGAAGTTTCCTCAGTCCTTGATGAGAGATGAGTAGTGATTCAATTTAGTCAAATTAAATAAGTATGATGAATGGTGGTGCTATTCAGATCCTTTCTCAACTCAACACCTTTTTAAGTAATGTAAACCCTAGTGCTATTCAGATCTTAACCTCAACACTTTTACATGGGCATTACGCTAGTGCAATTCGAGAGCTCCTTGCTCAACACTAGTACAATGATGTATTTGTAAGATTCACTTAGGGATACAATGGCCAAACATCCAATGCTCCAGAGCTTATGCTCAACATCAAGTTGGAGTTCTCCAAGGCTTATGCCCAACACCCTATGTACATCGGGGCTTACACCCAACACATAATAAAAGTCATCTATGTACATTGGGACTTATTCCCAGTACATAGGTCATCCATGTGCTCCAGAGCCTACACTCAACACATCATAAAAGTCAGTCATGCATACTAGAACTCTGCACAGTATATAACAAATATCATCTCAGTATATTAGGGTTTGTACCCATTGACATAATAAACATCAATCAAGATCTGTCAGGGTCCATGCCCAAATATGTATAGCTATAACCAAGGTAAGTCATGTGCATCGAGGCTTACGCCCAACATTTATGACACAAGTAAAAACATGTGCATTGGGGCTTGCACCCAGTCTATATATATCTATTATCAAAATAAATCATATGCATTGGGGCTTACACTCAATATATAACATAAACATAATCAACACAATTCAGGATATTACAATAAAGAACCTATCTGTAATAGAAATTGGTTAAAACTCTTATGCATTCATCTCATCGAGATAGCAACAGGAATGATCTTGAAAGATTAATGATAAACAATAAAACCATGTTAAGTAAATAAAAACTTAAGTGTAATATAATTTTCTGGAACCCCAATTGAAATTTATAGAGGTAATAGCATTTCATAGTCCACTCAATCTGCAAATCAAAAAGTCCGAATGCGGAATCACTAAAATTAAACAATGAAAAATTGAAGTTCCGCAACCCGCAATTATGCATCTCACTGAATCCGCAATCGGAAGGTTAGAATGCGGAATTGCAAAAAAAAAATAATTGGAAATTGAAGTTCCGCAACCCGCAATTCCGCAGTCCACCAAATACGAAATCAGAAAGTCGGAATGCGCAATCACTAAAAATAAACAATCGAAAGTTGAAGGTCCTGCAACCTACAATCCATGATGCAGAAGTCGGAAATGTGGAAACGGTTGAAACTAATCCTTATAACTGAAGGTCCTGCAACCCGCAATCCACGGTTTCGAAGTCGGGAATGGGGAAACGATTGAAAATCATCCTTATAACTGAAGGTCCCACAACCCATAGTCCGCAATGCGGAAGTCAGGAATGCAGAAACCTTAACTTCTTACAATTAAAGTTTATGAATGTATATACGTTATCATGGCTTGTCTTGTTAATTAGTTTCATTTATGAGGAAGTGTTATATTAATGGTAATAATTGTATGATTGCACTCACATGCATTGATGGCATGCTATATTAGTTGTGAATTATGTTTGTGGTGGCATATTTGAATTAAGGACAAATGTGTATAGACTAAAAGAGTAAGTCTTTAAAATGATCCATATTAGGTTGAAAGTTTAGTGGATTATATGGTGCTAAATACTCATTATATTAACCATGCATGGTGAAGAAAACGAGTGTATTGAAAATTAGTTTACCCATAATGAATTGTTGTAGAACCTTAGTGAAAAAATGAATAGTTTACTCATAATGAATTATTGTAGAACCTTAGTGAAAAAATGAATAGTTTGAGTATTATATCAATGATTGAACTTCATGCGGAAAAATGGTGTATTGAATAGAAATATCATACTCTTGTCATTGGGATTGAATAACCTTATAATCTTGTGGCATGGATTATGTTTAAATTAGATTAACCGTTAAGATTAAATTTGGAAAACTCATCTCACATGATGAGACCTAAGTTAAATGTATTTATTTATAATTAACAAGTATGTGTAACAATGAGGCTAATGTAATTGTTTATTCCGTATTCAAAGGGAAAATTTGTATATAACAAATTTTCCTGAAAATTATAACTTCAAAATATGGGTATGTTAAATACCTCAACTAAAGGAATTTAATATTTTAGTCTAAGAGTAAAATCCCTTGTATATAACTATGACTATTAGGTCTTCGATTATTTTCTCCCTACCATTTAAGAATTGACAACATCCTTGCATATAATCTACCTTACATACTTACAATTCCTGAACAAGCCAAGGACTACATCCTTGCTACGCTTGAATATGAAAATGTGGTGACTTATTATCAGATTATATAAATGAAGAGATTACTTCTCTTAAAAGGATCACTATATAACAGCGAGGAATTATATAGAGATCTGTCCTCAATATATGCATAGATCGCATACTAATAATTGTGTGTAAATTGCATTCTCTATAGATGTGTGTAGTAATTAAGATACAACTTCTATTAAAATGACTTATGAAATTTCCAACAACTATATACAACGATCACTGGTATGCAGAGATCGATAGATAACTATAATCAAACCTATAAACGCAAAGATCGATGTATAACTATAGATAACTGGTTATGATATTCGAATCAACCAAATTAACAACTTATAGTAGACATAATATATATAAACTTGGACTCGATTACACTCAATATCGCCCAGATAAAGTACCAGACAGTGGTTTTATACTAACATGGGTTGGATCCTTCAAGGAATCGCACCGATATTTCATGTCGTCATCAAATTAGCAAACATCGTTTACAAATGTCAAGGTCCACATATCAAAGGTGGAATCGATAATTAGCCATTGCATGTAGAAGCCTTGATAATGAACAGGTTCTCAAAACAATATCTATGCTAACAACCAGTCTGTCATAACCTCAAATCTGGTCTCTACAACAATAGAAAAGCACAATTAATGGGTGCCTCTCTTATAGGAATACCCTCTCCTATATACTCCACAAACAAAATCGAGCAAATCAATAAAATGGGTACAATTCTTATATAGATGTGCTTCTCCATATTTACACAGAACCATAGTGCACATGGATCGCATTTTTCAGATCGAGTAGAGTATTATCACAACAATTGATATTGTGCGTGATCTCATTACTCTGTCAAGGTATTGCGATGTGGCAGGGTATTAACACAACCATTTTTATGGTGCAGTGATCGCATTACTCTGTCAGGGTATGACGATATGCCAATTATCACAACCAATGATACTGTAGTGATTTATTTACTCTGTCGCGGTATTGTGATGTGGCAGTTATCACAACCATATAGTGCAGAGTGATCTCTTTACTCTGTCGCGGTGTTGCGATGTGGTAGAGTAACAAAAACGGTAGGTCGATTCTCCCACAGGAAGATCGCCCATGTTCCACAAATATAATGTACAAAAATCATTTTTTTTTTAATACAATGCATATATATACGAATACAGAGAATCAAGGATTATTTACCGGAGCATGAACGCGAGATCATACATCATTTTCCACGGACCTTTGATCCTACTCTGTCACTAACGGCTTACTCTAGAACCTATACCGAGACCTCACCCACGATGCGATTCCTATCAAATGACAAATCATAGATCCTATCATGCACTATGAAAAATTCCATAGTGATGAGTTCACCCCCTCCTACGTCACGATCCTAAAAATATATACTGAAGGTTTTCCTGCTCGCCTTGGGGAGTCAGTCTTGCTCAGAGGGAATTCTCCCCACCACTTGTGAAAATGAAACTTGTCAATCTTCACAACCAATAATGGTTGTATCCTTCGAGTTAGGTTTAAGAACCTAATCCAGCACAATTCCCCCAAATTATTAAGGCTGGCTCTCTTATAAGGATACTCCCACCCCTCTTAATCCCATGACAACCTAACCACTTCTTTTGTCGAAGTGATTTTCGTAAATACTTGTCTAACAAGGAATCTACCCAATCTAAACTATATATCTACGTATGCCTATTTCCCTTGTATTTATATAGTAATGGTCTTTTCTCTACATAACTTCTAGAAACCATATACATATTATAGTTTCAATTATATCTATACTTATGTTTAACACTATCATATCATATATATATATATATTTGTACTTAAAATATGAACATACAAATATATCTTGATATTTATACAACACACTTATTGTACAAATAGTTCTTAATGACAACTATACAAAATAAATCTTCCTCCTTCCCTATACAAGGTGAAGAAGGAAACAAACCTTAGGCTCCGTTCCTATTTAGAAATTTCAACAATCTTTTTAGCTTCCATGTTTTGTCGGAACTAAGGTAGTAATCATATATAAGATGATTCCTTGGTTTTACTAAGACTAGTCTAGTAAAATTTTAGTTTTTAACGTAATATTTAGCTCATAGGAGTTCACTACAAGCTTGCGAACAATAGTTTATTTGCTTAGGATTAACATTTTTTAAGACTATACTTATGACCTTAGGGTAATCATGTAATTAGTTACAAAGTGCTTATGGGCACCAAGATGACTTCCATCATCAAAACCCTAGATTCTCATGGATTCCTAGCGAGTCCACCTCTCTCCCCTAGTGGATTCTTTTGCCCCATCATTTAGTTGCGTCAAAAAATTCAATATCCTAGGTCTATAATCAACGGTTACAACTTAGGAAATAAATAACAACACCTACAAGCTTTTCTGGTGTGGCCTTGGCCTTTAACTCCTCACCAGAAACAACTACATAATTGCATTTTCAGTTACAAAAGAATAAGGGTAAAGAGAGGGATGTTACATCCTTCCCCCATTAAGAATAATACCATCCTCGGTGTTGGTAGTCGTTTATCTCTTTATTGTTGAACTTTAGTCGTCTTTGAGCTTCTGTACCTCCTGCATGTCGTGATTTTTCTCCTTCCTTTCTTCACTTTCACTTTTACACAACCATACACGATCTTCCAAGCATAAACATTCCATTATTTTTCAATTTTAATTTAGAATGTAAGCAACAAATCCTTTTGTAACACACCATTGTTGCTATTCATGGAACATTTTCCAATCTTTTTCATTGAAATTTTTTCGCTTATCATCATAAGGCCACATAATACGTGATTATTTTCCAGTATAAATTGAAAGAATGCATAAATAAACAAGAATTTACTTATATTTTGGAGGATTACCTTCACTTCCAAATCTTAAACTCTTAGCTAGCTTTTGACTTGCGAGCTAGCTTTTGACTTGCGATAAAAATACGCTTCATTCACAAATTAGTAATATTATATCATATGTTTTCAAGCAACAATCTCCAATTTGACATTTTTCCTTGTCCTTGGATGATTTTCGGATTACATTTAAGTATTATTTGCAAAAAATTAGGGAATCTAATAACTCATTTACTTGGAAACTCTTACCCTATATCCTATTGCTATATCATGGAGATGAAAGACTTCAACGACACTTTTCTCAACACAACAACACTTTGCTGAACAAAAAACTCTCCCTTGATATTTGTAACCAATATATACGTTGTCTTATGGGCTTTAAGATTTTGAGATTACTCCTCTTTTGATTGTGAGTCAAAAGTTTTCCATCTCAAAAAACATCAAACAACGTCATGTTTTGCAGATATTATTTTAATTTTGTGTGCCTAGGTCTTGCCATTGATGATCATTGGCTCTTTATTTCTTCCACTCAAGCTCGCTTGCTTGAATCTAGAAATTTTCCACTCAAGCTCTCTTGCTTGAGTCTAGGAATTTTATTTTAGCATAGTAGAGCTGGATCATCAATTTTTCCACTTGGTGTTTTTCGTTTTTGATATTGTCTTTCCTCGTTCAATGTCATTAATAATGATGATATTATTTTTGGTCCACATTTTTTGTCATTCACAATATTTGACTACTTGCGACACATAAACTTGGTTCTTCTTGTCGCTTCATTTCCATCTCCTAGTCCTCTGAATTTGTTACATCTTCATAGATAGAATAGTTATACTCATCACTACATCATTGATTCATCAATAATATGTTCACCTATTTATCGATCAACTATTACTCATTAATATTTCATATGCTTTAGTGATTTAACTATCACTAGACATTAGTATTTAAGTTTGATCTTTATTCAAACCCTTGCAATAAAATCACCATATTTTATGCACAATCATTTATATTGCTCTTGTTTTCAAGAAGTCCCACAGATACTGACGATCTTCCACAACGACTTGTTAGTGCAAATTTTCATAGTCTAAATTTTAAGAAATCCTTCTCTAAACATTTTTTTTAGTTTCCATATAATCTTATAATCAAAACACATAGAGTACAAACTTGTCACTCATTCCCAAGTGATATAACTCTAGTATCAATAAAAGATGGATTATAATCAACATCCCATTTTGATTATTATTTTCATTAGTCATAAACCATGGACAAAATCCTGCAATGTTAGTACATCAACATTTATTGTTCCTTTTCATAAAATATGTTTTCTCATGGAGTGTAGTAACTTATCCCTTGATAAATTTACAATCTTTTCACTAGTGCCAATTTATAATGGCTATTCTATTCAACAATTCAAACGTTTTATCTTTTGTTTTCATAATAATATCGTATGTCTAGGGTCTTAGTAGCTAGACACCCGTGTCTGTAATTGTATATATCAAAACAGTTCTAGATCAAAATTTTATACTTCTTTCTGAGTATATTTTAACCCAAACTCCATTATTCAGTAGATAAACATAATGCTTCAAAAAAAATTAAAGCAAAACGAAATTACTACCTGTAAACTCACAGTTTTCAATCCAACTGATTATTTTCACCAATGCAACAAACCATTTCAGCATAGCATTCAATATATCCCATTGGTTACCTCTTGGATAAATTGAAGGTTTAATTCGCCGAATCCCTTCCTCCTTTGTGCATAAAACAAAAAATCAAATTGTTATTTCAACAAACTTCATACTTTATTACTTCATGTTAAGCCCATATAGGCTCGAGTGTTGCAACATTAGCTTTGATACCACTTTGTAATGCACCCAAAGTCATCGGTTTTGTTCTGAGGAAATGGAGTGTAAACTTTTTCCTTCTGAATACCTAACAAACAAATACGTCAGTCTATTAATACCACTCATCATAATTAGATGTTCCCATTTATGCACATAGATTTATTCAACTTCGGATTCACCATAGTCTATAATCTCGCTCAATATAAAACATACTTAATTCCTAGATTATATGAATATACAACCCAACTTGATGCTTCTATTCCTTTAACCTCAATTAATCACATGAGTAAAGAGACGGTAATTACCTTCCAAGTCAACCCTTGGGAAATAATAGGAGCAACATTTGCATAGTTCATTACTTCACAAAATAAATCATTCATCATGGATATCTTTATAACTTATTAGTCTTCCATGCATCTCTATATTCTTACCATGCAAGTCAATTTATATATTTTATATAGCACTAATCAACATAGTCTAATATTTTTACATGATAACCTTTTTTCTATCACCCAACTTTGAACATAATAGTCATCATCTCAATGTACTACATTATCTATCTATATTTCTTCTACATGGATTTCCATTTATAAAAGTGTAACACATAGATTCAATATGTCAATCATCTGGATATACTATATACATCTTTTATCAAATAGAATACATTATCATTATTACCGATCTCATGAGCCAATCTAAATACAATATAAGACCATAGACACCAATTATCATTATGATAAATATACCACAACATTTACATATCAGGATAATCCATGACAATATACGTTCATATTATTGACATCTAACAATACAACATTGAAGAATGCTTATCTGGTCGGTTAGACTCGAGCGACTAAAATTATGACTGCAATTTTCCTCCCAACCATTTGGCACACTGTCCGGTGTATATTTCTGCCATGGAGAGGCCACCCCTGAGCTGGAAATGAATCCACGGGGTAGAGATTTATATTCTTAAGGACTTCCTTATTCTTGTATAACTTACTTAACTAAGATTAATCTTCCTTACATTAGCAACCTATTTAGTTTGATAAAGGGAAATAGGGTTAATACCTTCCTCCATCACTTACCTCAGCTAAAGGAATTTAATATTTTAGTCTAAGAGTAACATCCCTTGTATATAAATATGACTATTATGTCTTTGATTCTTTTCTCCCTACCATTTAAGAATTGACAACATCCTTGCATATAATATACTTTACAGGAATAATTACAAATCCCCAATCCAAGGACATTCTTGCTTTGCTTTAGTATGAAAATGTGGTGACTTATTAATAGATTATATAAATGAAGAGATTACTTCTCTTAAAAGGATCACTATCTAACAAGAAGGAATTATATAGAGATTTGTCCTCAATATATGCATAGATCGCATACTAATAATTATGTGTAAATTGCAAATAATTATGTGTAAATTGCATTCTCTATAGATATGTGTAGTAATTAAGATACAACTTCTATGAAAATGACTTGTGCAGAGAACACTTACTTACTGTGGTTCTCTCAATCAAAGATAAATTAAATAATTCAGACATAGATCATTACAAATACTATACTTGTGCAGAGATCGCTTTACTACGAATCTCTCTTGTTTAAACAAAGGTCATAATAAATGAAACTCTGTCAATCAACTTGTGCAAATATCACTTTACTACGACTAGAGTATGAAATTTCCAATAACTATGAATATGACGATCACTTGTATGCAAAGATCGATATATAACTATAATGAAACCTGGTTATGATATTCGAATCAACCTATAAACGCAAAGATCGATGTATAGCGAAATTACCTGAGATCGAATACATTGTAGGGACCATACAATGCATAGCTACTACTTATATGGAGAGAATGATTAGTTTAGAATTCAACCATATTAACAACTTATAGTAGACATAATATATATAAAATTGGACTCAATTACACTCAAGATCGCCCATATAAAGTACCAGATAGTGGTTTTATAATAAACATGGTTGTATCCTTCAAGGAATAGCACCGATATTTCATGACATCGTAGAATTAGCAAACATCAGTTATAAATTCCAAGGTCCGCATCTCAAAGGTGTAATCTATAATTAACCATTGCATGCAGAAGCCTTGATAATGAACAGGTTCTCAAAACAAGATCTATGCTAACAACCAATATGTCAGAACCTTCCTCTTAAATCTGGTCTCCACAACAATGGAAAAGTAACACTAATGGGTGAGTCTCTTATAGAGATACCCTCTCATATATCCTCGACCAACAAAATCGAGCAAAGCAATAAAATGGGTACTCCTCTTATAGAGATGCACTTCCCCATATTTACGCAAAACCATAGTACACAGGGATCGCATCTCTCAGATCGAGCAGGGTATTATCACAACAATTGATAGAACCATAGTACTCTGTCAAGGTATTGCGACGTGGCAGGGTATTAAAACAACCATTTACATGGTGTAGTGATCGCATTATGTTGTGAGGGTATTACGATATGTCAACTATCACAACCAGTGATAGTGCAGTGATTGCTTTACCTTGTTGTGGTATTGTGATGTGGCAGTTATCAAAACTAATGATATAGTGCAGAGTGATCGCTTTATTCTGTCACGGTGTTGTGATGTGGAAGAGTAACAACAGTTTTGCGTCGATTCTCCCACAGGGAGATCGCCCAGGTTCCACAAATGTAAAGTACAAAAATCGTTTATTTTGTTAATACAATGAATATATATACGAATATAGAGAATGAAGGATTATTTAACGGAGCACGAATGCGAGATCAGAGATCATTTTTTGCTGACATTTGATCCTACTCTGTCATGCATGGCTTTATCTGGAACCTATACTGAGGCCTCTCCCATCATGCGATTCCTATCAAATGAAAAAGCAGAGATCCTATCATGCACTATGCGAAAATCCATTGTGATGAGTTCACTGCCTCCTATGTCATGATCCTAAAAATATATACTGAAGGTTTTCCTGCTCTCCTTGGGGATTTCGTCCTGGTAAGAGTGGAATATCCCCACCACTTGTCAAAACGCAACTTGACAAATATCACAACCGATAATGGTTGTCTCCTTCGAGTTAGTTTTAAGAACCTAATCCAGCACAATTCCCTCAAATTATTAAAGCTCCGCTCTCCTATAAGGGGATTGGAACCCCTATTTCTCTCACAACAACCTAACCACTTCTTTTGTTGAAGCATTTTCCATAAACACTTGTCTAACAAGGAATCTTCCCAATTTAAACTATATATCTACATATGCCTACTGCCCTTGTATTTATGGAGTAATGGTCTTTTCTCTACATAACTTCTAGAAACCATATACATATTATACTTTCAATTATATTTATAATTTTGTTTAAAACTATAATATATTTATATATTTGTATTTAAATTATGAACATACAAATATATCTTGATATTTATACAACACGCTTATTGTACAAATAGTTCTTAATGAGAACTATACAAAGTAAATCTTCCTACTTCCCTATACAAGGTGAAGAAGGAAACAAACCTTAGGCTATATTTCTCTTTAGGTATTTTAACAATCTTTTGTTGGAACAAAGGTAGTAATCATATCTAAGTTGATTGTGTGAGCACCTGATTTGTGCTAGATGTTTAGAGGGGTTTTAGAAGATCGAAAGGTGCCTATTCATGAGAACAACCAAGGAAGAACTCTACTCATAGCCCACACGGCCCAAAAATCAGAAACTCGAGGGTTTGTGCAGTGGTTTTCATCCAGGGTGGAAGCAGTCGTGGAATTCCAAAGTTGAAATGATGGTCAGTGGATTAAAAACAAAGAGATGCGCCCTTGGTGTATAATGACCCCTTTGGACAACTCAGATCAAGAGCGTGTAAGATCGATGGTCACAGGCGCCCTCCGCGATAGAAGTTGAAAGTAGGCGCAAGCATTAACCAGTGGGCATGTTAAGGTCGATCAATCGTCAGTAGAATGGATTGATGGCTAGGAATGTGTTCGCATATTTAACCTGCACGGAGAAATACAATGAGCAAATCTGCAAACTTTTGGTAGGAGGGTGTAAGTTTGGATGACCAGGATCCATTAGAGCTCAAATCTAGGGTTGCAATTTAGTTCGCAAATCTTACTTGTGCAGGTGATCATTGGTCCCAAAATCTATGAACACAAGAGGAACACCACGCCATCCGACGGTCGAGGTGAAGTTAAGGGTTAAATATCTACGATGTTGGTTTGTTCATGGTGTTGGAGGCTATGTGGCATCTCTACTGCAGGTAAATAATGGCCAATGAGACCATAGCCACATTAGCACTGTCGCATACCCCTCCCACCTATCTGAAAAAGCCTCGTTAGGAGTGTTTCACGTCAACTCACACCTCTGTCATCATTCCTACTCGCTTGGGAAATCCATTCATACCATCACGTTGAGGGTAATCGCGCATCGCTTCTGTCGCTATCAGAATTGTTATTGACAGGGTCCTGATACTTGCTAAGTCACAACCATTATATGAGAAAGGTGGAAAAGGCCCTTCAGTGTATGTATCTTTCGGTTAAAGCCCAATCATGGAGAAGGAGCAGGGAGTCGAGGTCGTTTTCATGCCAGAGCAGGCATGGGATGAGGTGGAGGAAGAGCATGTTCATTCACCTCCTGTAGTGTTTTACCGCGTGGAGGAGAGTTCAATAAGCGAGCCCGAAGAGCATGAAATCCGACAGGTGTACAGGGAGTCTCAGCATCGAAAGAAGAAGAAAGTGGCCCGAGAGGAGCAGCAAGACACTCGCAAAGCCGTTGAGATTCTCCAAGACTTCATCCTCTCCACTAAAGAAGCGCCACCTCCTCCTTAGAAGAAGAAGCACAGGTGGAAGATTCCCTAAGGATAGAGGACTTCTTCGATCAGCAGGGCTAGTTGAAGACTCAGGAGTGAAGGTGGTAGCTTGTTCCCTAGTTTTTCTGTAGCCTGTCATATCAATATATTTTGAACCAACTTTATATGTAATATTCCTCAATTTTTGAGACTGTTAGGGTCTGTGGGCCTGATGATAACGCATGTGAGATAAATCATGGCTGACCCGTTAGCAATCACTTTCATTTTTTAACTCGTTGTCAAAGGTGGTGAACTGGACCCTGTAGGTGGCAGCACAGTTTTAACTATTTTTGTTAGTCAATTTGAGGCCAAGGGCCTATAAATAGCTATGTAATAGAAGAGAAAAAGGTTGGAAAATCAATGGGCTCAGGCCTGGGAGAGATGAGCTCTGTTTTTGAAGCATAACCCTTAATAGAATTACTGTGTCTGTGGCTGATTTCGACATAGATTCATGTGTTGTTTAGTTTACATTCTGTTCCCTTCTTCTTCTCATGTGGATTTGTTTCCTGTTATTTACTTTCATTATGTTTTATTTTTTCATATCTAGAATGAGTGTGTAAAAGTGCATAATTCTTCATCACAAGCTCTCGCCATTGTTTTTCAGATATCCACCAAGTATTTTCTCTAAATTTGACATTATCTCATCTATGATTGATGCTCATGTCAATGGACTGTTCATCTCTTCTTCCTTTATCACCAAGCAAAGCATTTTGACTGTAAATGGATGGCTATCTTTCCTCTGTTTTGATATTCCATGTAACAACACTATTATTTGGTTTATTTGTTAGGTTTTGACTCCATTGCCCAATGCTTTCTCTCACGATTATCTTATGTCCAAACTTTCAAAACCAATTTGTCCCATCAGAAATCTGACATTCTAAATATGCTTTGAATTAATATCTTGAGTAAGAAGGCTGTGTGTTTATCATTGATTATTTTCAGTTTTCCTTGAATTTAAGAGAGATCCCTCTCTTATTGCATTGGGTCAGAAGTGCAATCTCAAGTGGTTTTGTGGTTACCCCACCTTGGCCTTTTCCCACCACCTTGGGGGTCATTTTGGGTGCTAACATATTGGCGCCACTGCTGGGGAGTGAAATTCCTATCATCCTTGGGCAAAACGACAAAGTTTTAGATTTGATTGTTGATGGTGAACAACAATCAAACATTGAAAGGGTTGTATTATTCACCTAGGGACTCCACTCATCAAGATTTTAGTACGAAGGTGACTCCACTAGGAGGATTGGCGGCTCCACTGGTGAATGTTGGCGACTCCATGCTAGAATTTAGATGTTGAAGATCCTATGGTGACTCCCCTGGGGATGAGATCAAATGTATTAGACATGGAAGGACCAAGATCCAGGTATGACAGTATGAATTCTCTTAAAGAGGTCTTGTTCTTTTGCTTTGGTTTCCTTTTACCTTTGTGTGTCTATATCAGAATATTTATGCTTCGCGGAAGGGCTCTCAGTCATGAGAGATTTTCTTTTGTGTATCCTTCACTCGACCTTGCAGATGTACATTCTTCTTTCATTCCTAGGCCCGATCCTATTCCTTCTTTTGAGCCTTGTAAGGTCCTTGATCAGTCCTGCAAACCATATGAATGCAAGGCCAAAGACATTCTTCCTGCACATCCTCCTCTACCTTCCAGACCTCAGCACAGATATAGTCCTTTAAAGATACCCCCTGTTATCCATGAATATCCTCCCAAATACCATAGATACCTCCCTGTTTTTGATGGAGAAGATGGTACTCTCACAGCTGAAAGACATCTTCAGCGTTTTGAGCATTTTCTAGACCGTTTTGAAGTGGAACATGAGGATGTTTGTACGAGGACTTTTGCCCAATCCTTCCAAGGAAATGTTAATAAGTGGTTTAGTCATTTGCAGCCTAAGTCTATTGATACATGGGGGGGGGGGTTCCCATGTCTTCCTAGAGTTTTGGGGTGAAAGAAGACCTCTGGACAAAGTGCTTTCTGATTTTTATTCCATGATAAGGTAGGAAGGGGAATCTTTATCGGATTTCAACAAAAGGTTTGCAAGATTTTACTATAACATGCCAAAGTAAATTCATTCCCTGGAAAATGCTGCTAAGCTGCAGTATGCCTCTATCCTTCCTACTGAGTTATCTTTCCTTCTGTTGGAGAGAAAGTCTCGCACATTGCTGCATATGTTCATTGATGCATTGGAGGTGGAAGACAATCTCAGGATGTCTAGAAAGGTCTCAGAGCAATCCAATGAAAATAAGATTGAAGGGGGACCAGAATCTGAGGAGGGACATGAGCAGGAAAACCCTATTTTATTTTCTCATGGTGAGAAAAGAGATGGGAAACCCAGCCATGCGTAGGAGGAAGATGGTGATGGTTTGTTTTATGTGGATTGCACTCAGCATGTTGAGAGTTCTATGGTGCATAATTTTGAAGGAGGGCTAGGTACACCCATATATGATGAGTATAGAGATGAAGATGTCATAAGCCTCCTAGAGGTGGATGAGAAAAGGAAACCCTCGTGCAATCAGTCCCACTATAAAGAAGAGCTAGCCGTGGAGAGGAGCCAAATTACAACTCCTGATTTCATCATTAAAAGTGAGGGAAATAGTGGGCTTGAGGGTGAGGAAACCATGCTTCTCGAATCTGAAGTATTCGCTAGAATAACGAGGATTCTTAGATCCATGAACAAAGAGTGCTTAAAGACCCTGCATGAGGAGCCGCGCCCTCATCAAAGCAAAAAAGGAAGAGACCAATGGGAGTTTCCAATAGGCAGAAGTTTTTTCGTTGGAGGAAATGGAAGCTGATTGGGAGATCCAGGAAGAATTTATTGAGCCTGACATCCCTTTTCAGCAGGATGACCAGATAATGGATGTGTTGGGGGGAGATCATGGATGACCTGACCTTTACTTGATCCTTTTGAAAACCAAGGTGACTTTTCTTTTGAAGCATCATAGCAGAATCAGGTTTTTAACCCAGGAATTCTAGGGAATCCAAGAGAGGATGATGCTGATGGCTCAGGTATCGAAATACCCCTTCATGTTACAGATCTGCAGTCTCAGTGGTGGGATGTGTTTGACTCTGATTATTTCAATCCTACTAGGTTGTATAGGGATCCAAGCATACATGAGTTCTAGGCCCCACTCAAAGTTGGCCATAGATATTCAATCCCTATACTTGATGGGAGTGGCAAAGGGAATGAACAGGCTACTTACTGCTCTTTTGAATGAAAATTTGATGCGCTGCAAGTAGAGCTGCCGTCTAATAAAGGGCCTAGGGAGTTTCAGTTGAAGCAGCTTTGTCCTGTCAGAGGGAGGGCAGAAACATTTGGAGGATATCATGCCTCTAATGACCCAATAGAAAAGTATATGGAAATATTCTTTAGTTGGGGTAAAAGGTTTTGTTTTTGTCAAAAAGATCACACCTATCATCAATACCTTTTGCCATTATGTTCTTATCCTCTGACTTTAGTTAAGCATGATGTGGGGTTTTTCTATGGGATCAGCTGCAGGATTGGTTGCATTGTCATTTTCATATCACTTGATATGACATCCATTTCAGTAGCATAGGGTAGAGTAGTTTTGTGCATAAATAAGCTCGGCACCCCGAGCATATTTCACCAGTTTAGTTGCATTCTGCATTTTAGTTTTCAGTTTGTGTTTCGTTTTTCAATAAAGAGCTACAGACAACTAATTTTGTGATAAAGCAGAGCGCAATGGATCAGGCACTGGGTCTACGGGGTTCTTTGCTACCTCACAGGGAGGAGAGCATCCCCAATAGGATCCAGTTGTTAGAACTTGATTTGTGCTAGATTTTTAGAGGGGTTTTAGAAGATCGAAAGGTGCATATTCATGAGAACAACCAAGGAAGAACTATGCTCATAGCCCACAGGGCCCAAAAATTAGAAACTTGAGGGTCTACGCAGTGGTTTCGATCTAGGGTGGAAGCAATCATGGAATTCCAAAGTTGAAATGATGGTCAGTGTATTAAAAACAGAGAGATGCGCCCTCGGTATATAATGACCCCTTTGGATGGCTCAGATCAAGAGCATGTAAGATCGATGGTCGCAGGTGCCCTCCACGATAGAAGCTGAAATTCATTTAAGCGTAGGCGCAAGCATTAACCGGCAGGCATGTTAAGGTCAATCAACAACCAGTGGAATGGATTGATGGCTAGGAATGTGTTCGCATATTCAACCTGCGTAGAGAAATATAATGAGCAAATCTGTGAACTTTTGGTAGGAGGGTGTGAGTTTGGACGACTATGATCTGTTAGAGCTCAGATCTATGATTGCAATTTAGTTCGCACATCTTACTTGTGCAGGCGATCATTGGTCCCAAAATCTGCGAACACGAGAGGGACACCACTCCATCCGATGGTCAAGATGAAGTTAAGGGTTAAAGGTCTACGATGATGGATTTTTCATGGTGTTGGAGGCCATGTGGTATCTCTACAGCAGGTGAATGATGGGCAATGAGACCAAATCCACCTCAGCACCACCATATACCCCTCTCACCTATCCGAAAAAGCCTCGTTAGGCGTGTTTCACATCAGCTCACACCTCTATCATCATTCCTACTCACTTGGGAAAGCTAGTCAGACCATCACATTGAGGGTAATCACACATGGCTGTCGTCATTGTTAGAATCATTATTGACAAGGTCCCGGTACTTGCTAATTCACGACCATTATATGAGAAAGGTGGAAAAGGCCTTGTAGTGCATGTATCTTTCAGTTAAATCCCGATCATGGAGAAGGAGCAGGGAGCCAAGGTGGTTTTCATGCTAGAGCAGGAGTGGGCTGAGGTGGAGGAGGAGCATGTTCCTTCACCTCCTGTAGTGTTTGACCGCATGGAGGAGAGTTCACCAAGCGAGCCTGAAGAGAATGAAAGTCGACAGGTGTACAGGGAGTCTCGGCATCGAAAGAAGAAGAAAGTGGCCCGAGAGGAGCAGCAGGACACCTGTGAAGCCGTTGAGATTCTCCAGGACTTCATCCTCTCCACTAAAGAAGTGCCACTTCCTCCTCCTTTAGAAGAAGCACAAGTGGAATATTCCCTGATGATAGAGGACTTCTTCGATTAGTAGGGCTGGTTGAAGACTCGGGAGTAAATGTGGCATCCCGTTCCCTAGTTTTTCTATATCCTATCATATCAGTATATTTTGAACCAAGTTTATATGTAGTATTCCTCAATTTTTGAGACTGTTAGGGTCTATGGGCCTGTTGATAATGCATGTGAGATAAATCATGGTTGACCCGTTAGTTGTCGCTTTCAATTTTGTAACTTGCTGTCAAAGGTGGTGAACTAGACCCTGTAGGTGGAAGCGTAGTTTTAATTGTTTTCTGTTAGTCAATTCGAGGCCAAGGGCCTATAAATAACTGTGTAATAGAACAGAAAAAGGTTGGAAAATCAATGGGCTCAGGCCTGGGAGAGTTGAGCTCTGCTTTTGAAGCATAACCTTTATTTGAATTACAATGTCTTTGGCTGATTTCGATAGAGATTCATGTGTTGTTTAGTTTACAGTTTGTTCCCTTCTTCTTCTCATGTGGATGTGTTTCCTATTATTTAATTTCATTATGTTTTCTTTTTTCATATCTGGAATGAATGTGTAACAGTGCAGAATTCTTGATCACAAAGTTTGGCTGTTGTTTTCAGATATCCACCAAGTATTTCCTCTAAAGTTTACATTGGACTCATCTATGATTGATGCTCATGTCAATGGACTATTCATCTCTTCTTCCTTTATCACTAGGCAAAGAATTTTGACGGTAAATGGATGGCTATCTTGCCTCTGTTTTGATATTCCATGCAGCAGCACTATTATTTGGTTTATGTGTTAGGTTTTGACTCCATTGCCTAATGATTTCTCTTACGATTATCTTACCAAACTTTCAAAACCAATTTGTCCCATCAGAAATCAGACCTTCTAAATATGCTTTGAATGAATATCTTGAGTAAGAAGGTTGTGTGTTTATCATTGATTATTTTCAGTCTTCCTTGAATTTAAGAGAGATCCCTCTCTGATTGCATTGGGTCAGAAGTGCAATCTCAAGCGGTTTTGTGGTTACCCCAACTTGGCCTTCTCCCACAACCTTGGGGAGAAATTTGGGTGCTAACAGATTTCTTGGTTTTACTCAAAATCGTCTCGTAGAATTTTAGCTTTTAACCTAATAGATAGGCCATAGGAATTTACTACAAGCTTGCAACCAGTAGTTTCTTTTCTTAGGATTAAATTTTTTTAAGACGATACTTATGACCTTAGGGAAATAATGTAATTAGTTACTAAGTGCTTATGAGCACCAAGATGACATCCATCATCAAAACCCTAGATTCTCATGGCTTCCTAGCGCATTCACCTCTCTCCCCTAGTGGATTCTTTTTCTTATTCGTTTAGTTGCGTCAACACCTTCAATATCCTAGGTCTATATTTAGCAGTTACAGCTTAGGAAATAAATAGAAACACCTACAAGGTTTACTCGTGGGGCCTTGGCCTTGATATCCTCACCAGAAACAAGTACATAATTACATTTTCAGTTACAAAATAATAGGGTTAAAGAGACGGATGTTACATCCTCCCCCCCTTAAGAATAACACCATCGTCATTGTTGGTAGTCTTTTATCTCTTTATCTTCAACCTTTAGTCATCTTTGAGCTTTTGTACCTCCTACATGTCATGATTGTTCTCCTTCATTTCTTAACCTGCACTTTTACACAACCATACAATATCTTCCAAGCATAAACATACCATTGTTTTTCAATTTTAATTCAGAATGTAAGCAATAAGTGCTTTTGTAACACACCGTTGTTTTTGTTCATGGAAAATTTTCCAATATTTTTCATTGAAATTTGTGCTCTTATCACGATAGCGCCACATAATACATGATTATTTTACAATATAAATCAAAAGAATGCATAAATAAACAAGAATTTACTTATGTTTTGGAGCATATCCTTCACTTATGACTCTCGGACTCTTAGATAGCTTTTGAATTGCGATAAGTAGACCCTCTGTTCACAAATTAGTAACATTATATCATATATTTTCAAGAAAAAAATCTCCAATTTGACATTCGTCCTCGTCCTTGGATTATTTTCGAATTACATTTAAGTATTATTTGCAAAAAATTTGGGAAGGTAATAGCCCATTTACTTGGCATCTCTTACCCTATGTCCTATTGCTATATCATGGAGATGAAAGACATCAACAACACTTTGTTGAACACAAAACTCTCCTTTGAGTTTTTGGGACTTCAACAACACTTTGCTAAACACAGAGCTCTCCTTTCATATCGGTCACAAATTTATACGTGGCCTTATGGGATTTAATATTTTGAGCTTACTCCTCTTTTGATTTCCAGTCAAAAATTTTCCTTCTCAAAAAACATCAAACAATGTCCTGTCTTCCAGATGTTATTTTAATTTTGTGCACCTAGGTCTTATCATTGATGATCACTGGCTCTTTCTTTCTTTCACTCAAGCTCCCTTGCTTGAGTCCATGAATTTTCCACTCAAGATCTCTTGCTTAGGTTTACGAATTTTGTTTTGGCATAGTAGAGTTGGATCATCAATTTTTCGACTTGGTGTTTTCTCTTTTCGATATTGTCTTTCACTGTTCAATGACTCATTAATAATGATCATATTATTTTTGGCCCGCATTTTCTATCATAAACAATATTTGACTACTTGCGACACATAAACTTGGTTCTTCTTGTGGCTTCATTGCCATTGCCAAGTCCTCTGAATCTGTTACAACTTCACATATATAATAGTTAGTATCAACATTACATCATTCATTCATCAATAATAGGTACACCTATTTATTGATCAACTATTACTCATAAAAATTTCATATGATTTAGTGATTTAAATATCACTATACATTAGTATTTAAGTTTGATCTTTATTCAAACCCTACAATAAAATCACCATATTTTATGCACAATCATTATAATGCTCTTGTTTTCAACAATTATTGCAGATACTGGCGATCTGTCACAACGACTTGTTAGTGCAACTTTCCACACTCAAAATTTTAAGAAATCCTTCTCTAAGCATTGGCTTTAGTCTCCATGTAATCCTATAATCAAAACACATAGAGTACAAACTCGTCACTCATTCTTGAGTGATTTAACTATAGTATCAATAAAATATGGATTATAATCAACATCCCATATTGATTATTATTTTTATTAGTAATAAACCATGGACAAAACCCTACAATGTTAATGCATCAACATTTATTGTTCTTTTTCATAAACTTTGTTTTCTCATGGAGTATAGTAACTTATCCCTTGAAAAATTTGCAATCTTTTCACTAGTGCCAATTTATAATGGCTATTCTATTAAACAATTCAAATGTTATTTCTTGTGTTTTCTTAATAAAATCGTATGTCTAGGGTCTTAACAACTAGACACGTGTGTCTATAATTGTATATATAAAAATACTTCTAGATCAATATTTTATACTTCTTTCTCAGTATATTTTAACCCAAATTCCGTTATTTAGTAGGTAAACATCTTTAAAAAAATTTAAATAAAAATGAAATTATTACTTGTAAACTCATAGTTTTCAATCCAACCGATTGTTTTGAGCAATGCAGCAAACCATTTCATAATAGCATTCAATCTATCCCATTGGTTACCTCTTGAAGAAATTGAAGGTTTAATTCACAGAATTTATTCCTCCATTGTGCATGAAACAAAAAGTAAAATTGTTAGTTCAAAAAGCTTCATACTTTCTTACTTCATGTTAAGAACATATAGACCTGAGTGCTGCAACTTCAGCTCTGATATCACTTTGTAATGCACCTGAAATCCTCATTGTTGTTTTGAGGAAATGGGGTATGAATTTTTTCTTTTTGAATACCCGACAAACAAATAGTCAATCTATTAATACCACTAATCATAATTAGATGTTCCCACTTATGCATATAGATTTATTCAACTTGGGATTCACCATAATATATAATCTCGCTCAATATAAAACATACTTATTTCCTAGATTACATGAATATAAAACCCAACTTGATGCTTCTATTCCTTTAACCACAATTAATCACATGATGAAAGAGAAGGTAATTGCCTTCCAATTCAACCCTTAGGAAAGCATAGGAGCAACATTTACTTAGTTCGTTACTTCACAAAATAAATTATTCATTGTGGATATCTTTATAACTTATTAGTCTTCCGTGTATCTCTCTATTCTTACCATGCAAGTCAGTTTCTATATTTTATATAGCACTAATCAACATAGTATAATATTTTTACATGATAACCTTTTTTCTATCACCTAACTTTCAACATAATAGTCATCATCTCAATGTGATAGATTTATCTATGTATATTTATTCTACATGGATTTCCATTTATAAAAGTGTAATACATAGATTCAATACATCAATCATCTGGATATATTATATACATCTTTTATCAAATAGAGTACATTATCATTATTACCAATCTCATAAGCCAATTTCAATACAATATAAAACCATAAACACCAATTATCATTATGATAAATATACCACAACATTTACATATAAGGATAATTCATGACAATATAAATTCATATTATTGACATATAACACTAGAACATTGAAGAATGCTTATCTGGTCAATTAGACTTGAGCGACTGAAGGTTTGAATGCAATTTTCCTCCCAACCATTTGGCACTCTGTCTGGTGTATATTTCTGCTACTGAGAAGCCACGCTTGAGCTAGCAATGAATCCACTAAGGTAGAGATTTATATTCTCAAGGACTTGATTATTCTTGTATAACTTATTTAACTAAGATTAATATTCCTTACATTAGAAACCTATTTAGTTTGATCAAGGGAAATAGTTTTAATCCCTTTTATATCCCATTATAGGATATCTATCCTCTTTTCAGACCAAAGCTGCACATACTAGAGCTTCCAAAGACTTCAGACAGGGCACAATTACCCAGGTGTAGCACCCCTCCTTGTTCTATGGGAAAATCGTCTCGAAATTTTAGAGAGCATGAATGTTGAGCATGAATTCAGGTCATGAGTAAGGGAGTGAATGTTGAGTGTGAATGCAGGTCGTGAATGTTGAGCGTGAATGCTGAGCATGAATTTCAAAGAGCGTGAATGCAGGTCATGAGGAAGGGCACACTGGATTTTTTCAGAGAGCGTGAATGTTGAGCCAGGAATGGAAACATAGTGAAGCGATGAGGAGGGAGCAATGGCTTCCAGAGGGCATTAATGTAGACACAGGGAGTGGAAAAAATGTAAGGGGAGACATGCATATAAAGGACATGAAGAGAGGATCCTACAGGATGTCTATCATTCCGAAAGGAAGCTTTGAAAAACCTAAATCCTAGAAGCAAGAGAAATAGGAGCAGAAAGTATGTTTCTTGATAAGCCTGTTTGTATTAGATGAGAGGTTCACCTTTTATAATAAGGGACCTACTTATTTACATAGTAGATGTTCTAATACATTTTAAGAAAACTTAGGCTAGGGTTATTACATGATCCCCTATTTCTACTATGGGTTGCAAATAATACTAGCTTCTTTGTGGCCCAATTGCTCCCTATTTAGATCTGGAAGTGTCCGTGCTTCCATGAGAAGATGAGGAAACCTACATTGCACAATATCATATTTCATCCACTTTTTTTGAGATGGAATTTGTCCTTCATGTTCCAAAAGGTAGGAGGTGTATTCCTAGTGGTGAGTAGAATGGGTCTTGGTGTCGAGTATAGTATCCTTGGACAAAGGAAGCTGGAAGTCCAGAATATTGTCCACGGGATGTAATTATGACTGGTTCATCCAAGAGAGGATGCTCAAATAATTTCATATGATTTGCATTGATGAAATTGTGGATTCTGAGCTGAAGGAGGTCCAACTCATAGGCATTTTCATTAATATTTTCTAGAGATCTGTAGGGGCCATATCAAAGTGGATGTATTTTATGATGTTGTCCTTTGAATCGTTTCTTATCCAAATGTAACCAGACTCGGTCTCCAGGTTGAAAGGAAATGGATGTCCTATGTTTGTCATGCCTTTGCTTTGCGCGTGCTTGGGAATCTTTCAGAGCTTCCGTTACCTGAGTGTGGCGATGCGCAATTTGTTGAAGAAACCTTTGATCTAGGTATTGTTCTCTTTGTTGATGATCTATACGTTGGGGGTCCAACGTGAGGGGAAGCTCAGCTAGAGAAGCTGGTTGGAAGCCTAAACATAATTCAAAAGGATAAAAACCTGTAGCAGAGTGTGTGGCCCTGTTGTAGCTATGTTTAAGAATATGTAAATAATTGTCCCGCTATTTTCTACATCCAAAATGAGTACAGAGAGCATGTACCAGCACGCGGGTGACTACCTTTGTTTGGCCATCCATTTTAGGGTAGAAGGATGTGGAGAATTTAAGCTGATGTTCGAGCAGTGCCCATATTGTCTTCCAAAAGGAACTCAAGAAGCATGAGTCTCGATCTGAAATGATGTTGCTTGGTAGGACATAATGAGGCCACACATCTTGGAAATACAATTATGTTGTTTGAGAGGTTGTAGTGGTCTTTGTGCAAGCCATGAAGAGGGCCATTTGTTTAAAACCACATACTACCACCCAAATTGCATCATGTTTTCATTGGGTGGTGGGTAGTCCACTTAATAAATACATATAAATTGACTCCTAGGGCTTGGAAGGTAGTGGGAGTAGCTGATATATGCCATGCTTTCTATTTGATGGTTTTAATTGAGAACATAAGGCGCAGGCTCTAATAGAAATGGCATTGGAGATGTTGAATGGTCTTATTAGTACCAAAGTGGCCTCCACATGCAAATGCATGAGCTTCTTTAATGAGCAGTATACAATCATCGTAGTGTGGGACACATAGAAAATTTAATTTGTAGAGCCACCCATCACAGATTGTGTAGTCCAAGAATGGAGTCTGATTGATAACTGTAGGGTCCTGTAATGCAGCCCATATTGCTTGAAATTTAGGGTCAATAGCATACTTATCTTTCGATGTATCATAGGTATCACAATGAAACTCTAGTAGTTGGAGCACTGGAGTGGGTGGCCTGCTGAGCAAATCGAACATCTTGTTAGAGGTTTCCTTCTTGTATCTAATAACCAGATGGAATTGATGAATGTAGGCTCCCCATTTAAGATGCCTTTGTTCTTGTATCTTGCATAGTGAATGAATGAAAATCATTGGATGGTGGTATGTATTTAGAATAGTCTCCTTTCCCAACAGATAATGGTGCCATTTCCTGAGAGCTTGCACTAGGATGTAGAATTCCTTGTCATAGGTGCTATAGTTTCTCTTAGCATCTGAAAGAGATTCTGAGTGGTAAGCAATAGGATGTCCTCCATGTTTAATCATTGCGCCAATAGAATATTGTGAGGCATCTGACTCAATCTCAAATGGTTGAGAGAGGTTTGGAAAACATAGTACTGGGGACAAACATAGAGATTCCTTTAGACTAACAAAGTTGCGGGTGGCTTCTTCATTCCAAAAAAAGGTGGAATTTTTATTGGATAGCTGATGCAAATGAGGAGCAATCTGAGAGAAATGTAGAACAAACTTATGATAAAATTTATGCCGCCAAGGAATCTTTTTAACTCGCTAGAAGAAGAAGGTGTTGGACACTATTTCAATGCTTTGATGCAGGAAGGATCAGGCTTAATACCTTCTGACTCAACTAGAAATCCTAGATAAGGAACTGAGCGCTAGCCAAAATATGACTTCTTTTCTTTAACCTGCAACTTATGTTCTCTGAGTATTTCAAGAACTTGACGAACATGTTGAAGGTGTGTTTCCCATGACTTACTAAAGATCATAATGTCACCTAAGTAGATAATCACAATGTGACCCAAGTGCTTCCTAAAAATATCATTGATGAGCCTCATGAAGGTGGCGGGTGCAAATTAGTCAAGCCAAAAGGCATGACCTTCCACTCAAAGACACTGAACTTGGTCTTGAATGTTGTCTTCCAAACATCTACTGGGTTCATTCAAACCTGATGGTATCTTGCTGTCAACTCCAACATAGTGAACCATTTAGCACCTTGTCGGGTGTCAAGTAACTCCTCAATCCGGGGTAGGGGGTAGCGGTTCTTCACCATGGCCTTGTTAAGGGCCCGATAATCAGTAACAAGGCACATTTATGGGGTGTCTTTCTTTAGGATTACGAAGGCTGGGGAAGCACAAGGAGAAGATGATGTTTGAATGTGTCCTAAGTTGATTAGTTCAGTCAACTTCTTTTCAATTTCCTCCATTTCCCGTGTGGCAAGGTGGTATGTAGGTGCATTGGGTAAAGAAACACTCGAGATGAGTTTAATAGAATGTTCTATGTTGCGAGAGGGGGGGAGTCTAGTAGGGGGTTGGAACACATCGGAAAATTATTGGAGGAGAGGAGGCATGGATTTTGGGATGGGATGAGTGGTGTTGTTTAGTTGAATGGGGTAGACTAGATAAAGAGAGACACATTGGTTGATATGGACATGAAGGAGTTTTTATTTTGTTAGATTGAGTTTGGGTGGGGTTGTGGTAAGGATATAGGTGTGGCCATCCTTGGTAAGTTTATACTAAAGATATTTGGTTGTATAAATAGCATTTCGTTGGTCCTGGTAAGAGAGGCCGAGAAGTAGGTCAGCACAATCTGATGGGATACATCACAGAGTACAAATTATTTAAAATGACTGATGGAAAATGTTACCAGGCATCGATGAGAAACCAATAGATGAGAACCATCCTTTTGGACCCATGCTAGATGATATGGTTTTAGGTGAGGTGCAGTGGGTATATGAAGGTGCTGCACTAGCTCTTTGGAAACGAAATTTTTTTGGCTGCCGTTGTCCATGATGAGCAAGGACAATGAATTTTTTGATTTGGAAGTTATGAGTAAAGAGGGGTAGGGTAGACGAGTTGGAGTCTTCAGATGTCATTAAGATCAATGAGGGATTTGCTTCAGTATGATTCTCAAGAGAAACCTCATCAATTTCCTCTAGAGGTTGGGATGAAGTAGTTTCTGTGAAGAGATTTTTGTTGGTCTTGAGAGATTTTAAAACTTGACAATCTCAAGTGTTGTGGAATTAGTATTTTGGAAGGAACACCATGGTGTATTGGCATTTTGATTGGTAGGATGAGTGGAGGGAATGTGAGATGAAGTATAAAGTGTGAGAGTTTGTGAAGTAGAGGGATTCTGGTTGGGACAGTATTGAGGAGTATGACCCCGAGGAGCTACCTTCCTTTCATCTTCCAATGCTCTTTGAAAGATTTATCTAATGTAGAATTTTCAAATAAATCAAGTTCTCTATGGAACTGAACCAATAAAAAAGAATTTAATTTAAGGATTAATACCTCTTCTAGTTCTGGAATGTGGAGCATAAGTCGAATCTTGGAAAAGTATTTGATATAGGCTTGCACCCCTTGTGTAGGTAGTTGGCGGAGTTGGTGTCAGCGGATCCATACAGATTGAAGATACCCAGGTAGGTAAAAATGATCTCTCAATTCTTCACACATGAAAGCCCAAGTGTTGATCGGTTGAGAAGAAGAAGACTCTACTGAGGCTCCAATGTCTATTACCAAGGTGGTCTTTTTCTGCTCTGTTTCCCACCAAGTTTTAGGAAGTCCTTCCAATTATAACGCTGCAATCTGTAGCTTCTCTCTTCAGTAAGGTCTGTGCAAGTCCTGAAATAGGTGGAAAGGCTGCAGATCCATGAATCAACAACTTCTCCATTGGTTTTTCCAATGAACTTAGGGATATGGAACCGAGTATCTAACTGGAATGGATCTGGGTGGGTCTGTTGTTGCATCCTCATTAACTCACTAAGAGAAGATGCGAGGTCTTGGACTAGATTACAGGCATATGAATCAGAATCAGTGGCCGATGGATCTCTTCTAGGAGGAATCTTGTGGAGTATGAAGGATTGGATGCCAAATTTTGGAGATAAATCTGTTTTATGCTCTGTGTTGAGTACAGAGGGCGCAATGCACTGGGGATGTAAGCTTAAGAAACAAAGGAATTACTAGAGGGAAAAATATGTGGACATGAATATCTGTGAATATACTCTATATGGTGGAGATATGTGAGATCCTTGGGAAATAAGATCTCTGAATCCACCATCAACTGTACAAAACCCTGAGAAGAATGTGAGATCTACTAAACATCGTGAAAAAACTCAGAAAAGAAAAGATGTTTGAAACCCTTATTGTAGATCTTGCTCTTATGTTGCTTCTTCTTCGGATCTCGGAGCTCTGATACCAATTTATCTCCCACTAGAGGATATATATACTCTTCTCAAAACAAATATGCACATACTGGAGCTTCCCAAGACGTCAGACAGGGCACAATTACCCAGGTGTAGGGCCCCTCCTTGTTCTATGGGAAAATCATCTTGGAATTTCAGAGAGCGTGAATTCAGGTCATGAGTAAAGGCATGAATGTTGAGCGTGAATGCAGGTCATGAATGTTGAGTGTGAAATTTGAGCGGGAATTCTAAGCATGAATGATGATCATGAATTTCAGAGAGTGTGAATGTTGAGTGTGAATGCTAAGCATGAATGCAGGTCATGAGGAAGGGCGCACTAGTTTTTTCTAGAGAGTGTGAATGCTGATCTAGGAATGGAAACGCATCACATCCATGAGGAGGTTGCGATGGATTCCATAGGGCGCTAATGCAAAGACAGGGAGTGGCGAAAATGTAAGGGGAGACACATACAGATAGAGGATAGGAAGAGAGGAGCCGCTAGGAGTTCTATCATTCAGAAAGGAAGCTTCAGAAAAACCTAAATCCTAGAAGCAAGAGAAATGGGAGCAGAAAGTACCTTTCTCGATAAGTTTGTTTGTATTAGATGAGAGGTTCAGCTTTTATAATAAGGGACCTACTTATTTACATAATAGATGTTCTAATACATTTTAAGGAAAATTAATCTAAGCTTATTACTTTATCTCCCATTTCTACTATGGGTTGCAAAGAAGACTAGCTTCTTTGTGGCCCACCCTTCCTCCATCACTTACCTCAACTAAAGGTATTTAAGATTTTAGTTTAAGAGTAACATCCCTTGTATATAAATGTTACTATTATGTATTTGATTCTTTTCTCCCTACCATAGGTAAGAGGGTTAGTGTAACCAAAGTGTAATAATACCTCAGCAAATGGACAAGGTATATTGTTGCAAACAATCCACCTTTTATAATGTTTAATAATATATTAATATTGATAGTTTAGATTAGCAAAAGTTCTCCTTTCGACTTAGCACCATCATGGTAACTTGATACGGACATCAAGACTTTGTAGTATGCTTATTATATTTGATAAAAAATAAAAATTGATGATACATCACATATGGTATCAGAGCTAATGGGTTTCAACACTGGCCTTTTTTGGGCTCAACACACAATTTTTAAACAGTTGAGAAGCTAACAAATTAATTATTGAAAATTTATTCTTACACATAAGAAGAAAATATATATTTTATGTTGCAGGTAAATGGCGTAAGTGCCCCCTAATGAAGGGACATAACGCAATGGAAAAGAAATTATGGAAAAAAATATTTGGGTTGACTTAAACGGACGCAGAGGGGGATAGTTTGAAATTATGCAGAACATAAGAACATCACAAGAAGATTTTCAGAATTTTAAAATTGATAACAAACAAATTTGAAGAACGCAATAAGAGTTAAACTAATCCTTACTGAAGAAACTATCATAAACTAAGCTAATAAGCATAACGGGCATACTTCCAGTAATAAAAAGATTAAAACCTCAAAAAGAAAAATAAGAAACTATACAACCTCCTCATGTGAATTTGAGTTTAAAAGTAATAGCTTTACTAGTAAAGAATCAAATTTAGGAGGTTCCATTAGTGCCAGTGATGGTGGTCAACATAGGAAAAAGAAAAAGAGGAAATATAAAAATGAAATTATTGGAAAATTCAAGAAAATAGAAACCCCTACATTTGATGGGGAAGTCAAAATTGGAAAAGAACCTTAAGCTTGGGTATCGAGAATGCCTAAGTATTTTCAAATTTATGATTACTCTGGGAATTTAAAATAAAAAATAGCTATTTATAACTTAACTAGTAAAGCATATATATGGTGGAAAGACCTTAAGAGAGTGAAAAGAATTAGTGAATGGAAGATAAGCTAGAATTTTTTTAAAAAATATTTCAAAACATAGTATTTATTTGAACAATAGTACGAAGGAAAAGCAAAAGAGTTTTAAAAGCTAAAGCTGGGTGAAATGAATATGAATGATTCTTACAGTAAATTCTTGGCATTATTAAGATATGTGCCTTACATAACCAAAGAAAAACCAAAAGTAAAATGTTTGCGTTGTTTTCCTACTTCCTATAAAGATAGGATTGTGTTTGACAATCCAAAGACTTTGGATGAGGTAACATGCACAAAGCAAAATTATCTTTTAAACAGCTAAAAAATAAAAATGAACACTCTAAAACTTATCAAAGGAAATAAAAATATGATCCAAGAAGGAAAGGTTTTAGAAAAGTTTAGAGGAGAATAAAAATTTTATCAAGGAAACACTTTTAAGAACAAACAACCTTATTAGTTTGATAAAAAGTAGAAAACCATAGGATATGAAATGACTAAAAATACTGTAAGAGAACCTTTAATGTGCTGGGGATGTGGGGAAAATCATTTTTATAGGGAATTCCCACATAAGAAGGAGATCAAAGCCATCTAGACCACCTAGGGAGCTACAGCTGTGGTGGATATAACCAAGAATATCCTAAGAATCAATGTCGCATTGGACAACAAACAATCAGATCATCAATCTTACATGGTGGATATCGAGGGTAAGTTACTTGACCAACCTGTTTCTATTTTAATAGATCCTAGAGATAATCTGAGTTATATATCACCTACATTGGTAGAAGTTATGAAGTTGAAAAAGGAAAATTTTGAAAAATCATGGTTAGTTCAATTGGCTACCGATACGATAAGAAAAGTAGCAAGTTACATTGAGAATTGTAAATTGTTCATGAAATATTTTGAAACTTCAAAAAGGTTAGATATTTTACCATTAGTATCTTATGATACTTTGATTGGTATGGACTATTTGGAAAAACACAGTCATTCTAGATTGTTATAATAAGACTTTTACATGTGTTGATGAAATGAACAATACTTGTCTAATAAAAGGAATCCCTAGAGATGTCACAATACGTGAAATTTCATCCCTAGAACTGACAAAGTGTGCAAGAAAAGGCTATAAATTGTTCTTTGTTCATATAATTAATGATCGGGATAAAAATAATAAACTTAACATACAATATTTCCTATTATTTTAAGAATATAAGGACGTATTTCCGGAAGAAATTCCAAGGTTACCTCCAAAAAGAGATATTGATTTTACTATTGAACTAATGCCCAGTTCGGTACCAACATCTAAAGTTCTGTATAGAATGAATACCATTGAATGAACTTAATTAAGAATGTAGTTTAAAAAATCCTTCTTCAAAAGAAATATATAAGGCCTAGTGTGTCTACGTGGGGAGCACCGGCTTTATTTCTAAGAAAGAAGGATGGGACTTTAAGGATGTGTATAGATTATAGATAACTAAATAAAACGATAGTTAAGAATAGGTATCCATTACCTTGTATTGACAAGCTCTTTGACCATGTCTGAGGAGCAACATTATTCTCGAAGATGGATTTACGATCCAGATACCACCAAGTAAGAATTAAATATGAGGATATTTATAAAAATTCATTTCGGACATGGTATGGACATTATGAGTTTGTAGTCATGTCCTTTGGGTTGACTAATGCCCAAGCCTCATTCATGTGTTTAATGAATAGTATTTTTAGAAAATAATTAGACAAATTTGATTTGGTATTTATTGACAACATCCTTACTTATTCTAAGAATGATGAAGAACACAAAGAACATTTAAAAATCGTATTACAAACTTTAAGAGAACAACAACTATTCTCAAAATTTAGTAAATGTGATTTGTATCAAGAGAATATCCATTACTTAGGTCAATCAATATATAAAGAGGGAATAACAGTTGATCTTGACAAAATCAAGGCTATTACGGAATGGCCCATTCCTAAAGATGTTTCGTACATCCGATCTTTCATGGGAATAAGAGGTTATTATAGGTGTTTTATTGAAGGGTTTTCTAAAATAGCTTACCGCATAACATCACTGCAAAAGAAAGGAAATAAATTGATTTGGTTTATTAAATGTCAAGCAAGTTTTGAGAAACTTAAACACCTTCTTACAACAATGCCTATTTTTAAAATAGCTTATCCTTGCAAGGATTTTGTTGTATGCACTGATGCTTGTAAGAAAGATTAAGGTGGAGTGTTACTACAAGACAATCATGTAATCAACTATGAGTCAAGGAAGTTAAAATATCATGAAAAAAATTATGCAACTCATGAATTAGAGTTAGAATCTATAATACATGGGAATGTTCAAGCTAATGAGGGTCACTTTTGGCACATTAGATGCAATAGAAAACTGAAAAATCAGGAATCCCTCAACTTACTTGGTTTTTTTCAGATACTTACACAAGATATCTTGCATTGAGTAAAAAATATGAAACGTAGGAAATTGACCCACGCTTCCAAATATATAAGTTTTAAGTATTGAAAATTTACATAACTATGTCAAATTAATTTTTTTTCTAACAGTCACTCTTTATTATTTTGGAAAATTATAAGGTATATGTTTTGTGGGTGCAGCCTTTCAGTGCCTAAATGATGGTTTCGGGCTACAAAAATTAGTAAACATGTATAGAACCCATACGACTAGTGCAACACTATTTTTCCAAAATTAAATATTTAATTCTTTTTTTTAATTATGTAAGTGTTCAAACCTCAAGAATGGTACACCAAATGTGGATGCAACCTTTGAAGGTCTTAATGCAGTTATTTCGACTTGTATTTTTTATATCATGTAGAGGTCGATGTCTACTAGTGCAGCATACAATGTTTTTTAAAAATGGTTGTGAAATGAAAAAAGTTACCGAATAAACATTAACAACATGTTTTTTAACTTAAGGAGTGATGACATAAGAAAATTAGGAAACAAATAGAAAACTTCAATATTTTTTAAAAAACAATACATATTTGGAATCTGCATAAAAAATGCTATCTATTCCTAAAATTTCGTTAATAATGGTCATGTATGTCATGCTGTAGAGAGCAGTGAAAAACATGCATATTGAGAAAAAGGGTGGAAATGCCTAATTATCTATGGTTTAGTAAATTCTATAGCATAGGTTTGGTAAGTCTGAACCAACCACATAGTACTGTGGCTGACATGCGGGCGCGGGAGGAGGGGGTGATTAGGTGCTCTGGAACGGGCACACATTCTATTTAAATTCAAATATTTTGATTGACACGCGTTTTTGTATGTACAAAACGCGCGCGCATTATGTACATGCAAAATGATCATGTGTTTTGTATGAGTGTTTTGTATGTACACAACGCGCCTAGGTTCTTAAATTCAAAAAGTTATTCTTTTAAGTGTTGAATAAATTTATATACCCACTACTCCCTAACCCCTCCTCTCCCTCTCCCTAATCCCTACCACTCTTAATCCCCCATGCCTCTATCTCTCTCATAATCCTGTCACTGCTAACCCTTGCTCAATATCTACCCTTCTACACCTAATCCTTTCTCACTCTCTCCCCTCCTACACCTAACCCTTACTAACCCCCTCTCTCTCTATCTCTTCTGTACTCCTCCACAATTCCCTATCTCCCACCCCTCTCTCTCTTCTAACAACCTGACACCCTCCTCCCTCTTTGTCTCTCTATAACCCCTTAACCGACCCCACCACACCCACACCTAACCACCTCCCCTATCTTAATGTCTCTCCTACTCCCCATACCCCTCACCCCCCTCTCTCTATCCACTCCTCCTCGTAACCCTTACAAACCCCCTCTCTTACTCTCTCTTCCCTACTTCTACACCTCTCTTTCTCTCTCTAAACCCCGTCTCCCTCTCCCTAACCTCTCCCCAATCTCTAACCATCCTACTCTTTCGATCTCTCTCCTACTCCCCCTATCCCTAAACCACATACTCTCTATCTCTCTCCCCTCATCTCCCTAGCCCTTACTAACCCCCTCTCTCAGTATCTCTCTCTCTTCCCTACACCTGCACCTACCACTAACTGCATTTCCATATCTCTTTCTAA
This sequence comes from Larix kaempferi, assembly GCA_027924585.1. Lineage (NCBI taxonomy): Eukaryota > Viridiplantae > Streptophyta > Pinopsida > Pinales > Pinaceae > Larix > Larix kaempferi. The sequence goes on from BSBM01000432.1 coordinate 4,170,747, forward strand.
CACCCTACAACTAACACCCTCTCCTCTCTCTCTCTCTCTCCATCCTCTCCCCTCCATAACCATTACTAACCACCTCTCTCAGGCTCTCTCTCTCTCTCTCCGCCTCCTAGCACCTTACCACTAAATAAACCCCCCTCTCCCACTCTCTCTTCTTTGCTTCTACACCTCTCTGTCTCTCTCTCTCTCTAAACACCCTCTCCCTCTCCCTAACCACTCCCCCATCCCTAACCATCTTACTCTTTCTATCTCTCTTCTACTCCCCCTAGCCCAAAACCCCCTCCTCTCTATCTCTCTCCCCTCCTCTCCTTAGCCCTTACTAACTCAGTCTCTCTTAGTCTCTCTCCCTTCCCTACACCTCCACCTACCTCTAACCACACCTTCCATCTCTCTTTCTCACTCCCTACAACTAACACCCTCTCCTCTCTCTCTCTCTCTCTCTCTCTCTCTCTCTCTCTCTCTTTCTCTCTCTCTCCCTCCTCCCCACCCCTAACCATTACTAACCCCCTCTATCAGTATCTCTCTCTCCCTATCCCCCTCGATAACCCCCCTCCTATCCCCTTACCCCTAGCTAACCCCCCCCTCTCACTCTCGCTTCCCTGCTTATACACCTCTCTCTCTCTCCCTCTCTCTCTAAACCCCCTCTCCCACTCCCTAACCTCTCCCCATCCCTAACCATCTTATTCTTTCTATCTCTCTACTACTTAATGTATCCCCAAACCCCCTCCTCTCTATCTCTCTCCCCTCCTACCCCTATCCCTTACTAACCCGGGCTCTCTCAGTCTCTGTCTCTTCCCTACACCTCCACCTACCTCTAACCCCACCTCCCATCTCTCTTTCTCACTCCCTATACCTAATACCCTATCCTCTCTCTCTCTCTCCCTCCTCTCCACCCAAACCATTACTAACCCCCCCCTCTATCTCTCTCTCTCTCCCCATTGCTAACCCCCCTCCTAGCCCCTTACCCTTAACTAACCCCCCCTCTCTCACTCTCTCTTCCTTGCTTCTACACCTCTCTCTCTCTCTCTCTCTAAACCCCCTCTCCCTCTCCCTAACATATCCCCAATCCCTAACCATCCTACTCTTTCTATCTCTCTAATACTCCCCCTATTCTAAAACCCCATCTTCTCTATCTCTCTCCCTTCCTCTCCCTAGACCTTACTAACCCGGGCTCTCTCAGTCTCTCTCTCTTCCCTACACCTCCACCTAACTCTAACCACACCTCCCATATCTCTTTCTCACTCCCTACAACTAACTCTCTCTCTCTCTCTCTCTCTCTCTCTCTCTCTCTCTCTCTCTCTCTCTCTCCTCGACCCCCCTAACCATTACTAACTCCCTCTTTCACTCTCTCTCTCTCCCCCCTCGCTAACCCCCCTCCTATCCCCTTACCCCTAAGTAACGCCCCTCTCTCACTCTCTCTTCCTTGCTTCTACACCCCTCTCTCTGTAAACCACCTCTCCCTCTCTGTTGGCTTGGTTTTGAAACCAAGCTTAGTGCTATGGGCACCTGCTAACTAGTAGCAGCAGTCTCAATATTAAACAAAAACAATAAACTAAATCTAAACTAAACTAAACTAAACTAGCATGTGCATTTTTAAATTAAAAAACAAGAACAAGAAACATAAGAAATAATTTTTGTATTGAAAATGGGGGCAAGCAAGTGCTTGAAATAACAATACCTCCAAGTGATGAAGGTTGTTGAGTAGCTCCAATGGTGAGCAGCTCCAATCTCCAATGGGTCCTTTCTCCAAGGTTGCTACAATGGCCAAAAAATTAAGGGAGATTTTGGCAGCATGAGGATAGGAATGTGGATGGATGTGAAATGAGGAGCCCCTACCACATTTTTATAGGTTTTGGTGGTGGGGAATACCATTTGTGGTTTTGTGGAAACCAATGGTATTGACCAACATGGTTTAGGTACTTTTCCCTCCTTTTTCTTTTTTTGAATAAAATTAATATTTTTATTCCCTTTTTAATATTTTTGGAAATTTTGGACCCTTTTTGAGGGTTTTTTATGCTTTTTTAGGAAAAATAATCTTTTTGAGTGGGAAAAGGGGTGTACTAAGGTCTTTTGGTGACCTTTTGTTGGTTTCAGAGGCTCAAATGGTGGAAAAGTGGACAAATGGGTCATGTGAATAAGGAACTGAGCTAGTGAGCACTTTTTGGGTGTTAACAGATTGCCCCATGATGTGTGAGGGCAGGAGCTCATCATATGGCTGATAGACATCATAGATCTTTTGTCTTTTTTCTGGGGTTTTGGGGAGGAGAAGAAACCGATTGGAGATTGGATCCGCAGCCCTTGGAAGCTATAAAAAAATAAAGAATATTACATGGCCTCAATATGAATGAGGAATAATCTCTGATAATGGACGAGGCAGGCATACCCATGCTCGTATCAAGACATATACATAACAATTAGTCCCAAGAAGGGGGATCTAATACATAAAAAAATTGATGGTACATCATAATGGTCCAGAGGGTACATTATTGTGGGATGTACTCATGATCATGACATGACTGATTTCAATATCTGATACACTGGAATAACTGATGAACTGCTGAAACTGAAGGTGTCCAACATCTGTAGGGACGCAATGACTATGAGCCATCTCTGGGAAGTATATGTGACTGTATACTCGAGGGAGTATAAAACTGGTGTACATCTGAATACTGTCGCCATGCGCAACCCGGATATCTATAGAAAAAGTGTAACTGGTTGTATCCATAGGTAGACTCTCAAGTGTGGAGGAGTCAGGAGGTATCCGGGGTCTTCAACTAATAATTGAGCGGACCAATGCCCTGTGCGAGTCTCAACGATGCGATCAAGGAGTTGAAGTCGAGCATGTGAGAAACAACCATTTGGAGAGGCACTGAGGACTCTTCTCGAAATGATTCATAGGCACTCATCATAAATGGTGATGAGTCCAAGACACAGGGACCTCTAGGTCTATCCTCTGGAATAAATTTGGTTGTCATCGACAGAGGGAGACCAGCAACTAACAAGGCAATGATGTTTCCTTGATAGGAGCGCAAGGTGTAGAACTGAAGTGTGGTAGTACTGATGGTAGGACTGACATACTTGTGGGGATGGGAAGTAACTGGGGTCATATAGTGGGTAGAATCAAACTTCCTTTGTTCAGAGCATGATGACATGGTTGACCTGGCAGCATAGGGAACTGACTTGTAGGTGTGGGTATCATTGCTTTTAAGGACTGAAGGGTATGTATTGAATCTGGGGGGGAATCAAGTTGATGGGTGTTGTCGAGGGATTCTCAAGGTGACATTCTGCAGAATACTCCGAACAAAGGAGACCAAAATGGGGAAGCTGCAATATGAGTAGACGTGATCTGTCGTGGCACTGAGAAGCACCGTTGGTTCCTTCTTCGTAGTTTTAATGAGCTCCAAGAAGGTATAAAAGTGTGCTCTAAAATGGTACTGTCCTGTGGATTTGTGAGCCCGGGACTGTTCGTGCTCATTAGTGCTTTCATTTTTAAGGAGTCTGAAAACTATAAGAAGACTCTGCAGTGGTTATGACTACTGTCCTGTTAGTTTTATGAGCCCAGGATGGTGATTTCTCGTGGTCGCTTTCATTTTTTAGAGAGTCTGAAAGTGGTAAGTGGACTCTGTTGGTGTTCTTTTTCGTAAGTTACTCTCCAAGGCCCGAAAAAGCATAAAATGATGCAGATGGAGAACTCTTCTAGCCGATGTGACTAGAGTATTCCTTTTTCGTAATTAGTCTACGAGGTTCGTAAAAGGGGTAAACTTATACCAGGTAGATGCCCTTTCAGATACGTTTAGCGAGCATGAAAGGAAGTAAGGTTGCTCGGCAATCTTTTCATTGTTTTAGGAGTCAGAAAAGAGCTTAATAGAAACTCCCTAAGTGCCTTTTTTCGTAAAAGGGATTGCTCGGCCTGAAAAAGGGATAAAACTATACCGAACAAAAAGGGATTGATGGAAGCGAGAAAAGGTCTCAAGCATCATCGTGAGTGCGGAAAACTGAATCCGGTGACATAAAGATTGTCAAAAAGGGTCAACGGCCATTGTGGCATGCAAACCAAGGTGATGGGTGACATTTAAAAAATGCCTGAAAAATCTGGAGGTGAGAGCGAGAAATGATCTCAAGCATTGTCACAAGCACAGAAAACGGAATCCGGCGATATAAGGCATGTCAATAACGGATGACGGCCAATGTGGCACGCAAACGGAGGCGACGAGGGGGGCATAGAAAAATGCCTGACAAATCTGGGCGTGAGAGCGAGAAATGATCTCAAGTATCATCACGAGCACGGAAAACTGAATCCGGTGATATAAGGTTCATAAAAAATGGATGCCGGTCGATGTGCCACGCAAACCGAGGCGATGAGGGGGGCATGGAAAAATGCCCAAAAAATCTGGAGGTGAGAGCGAGAAATGATCTCAAGCATCATCACAAGTGTGAAAAACTGAATCCGACGATATAACACTCGTCAAAAATGGGCGACGTTCGATGTGGCATGCAAACCGAGGCAACGAGGACGTCCAAAAAATGGTCAAAAAATGGACCTGATGAAAATAGGAAAAGGAAAGATTATCATGAAGTTCTCGCTGTGCTGATTCCAATGGTACCAACGGTTTGAGAAACGGACGTCGTATGAGACCGGAATGGCTGTTTGAAAAATGGTGGAATTTCTATAAATAGGGCGTGGGGCCCATATGACGTGTCATTGTTACGTGGGAGTTTGGCAGAGCAGTCAGAACTCTTTCTCGATTTCTGGGAGATTTGACCATTGGTTTTCGATTCTGCGAGTTTCAGGTAACCCTATTTGCCTTAGCCTTTTCAATTATGTCTTTTTTGTTTGGCGGCGGGCCCCCGAAGGTCGTATATCATGGGTTTCGGGTCTCTTCCCATGATGAACCACACGGGTTTTAGGCTGACAGTCGCGATGTTCATCGCGACTATGAGGTTGGAACCCGCGATTTTCATCGTGAGTTCATGGGAGATAGTCGCGATGTTCATCACGACTGTCTAGCAAATATCTGCGATGTTCATCGTGGGTTCTTGAATGGAGGCCGGATGATCCGCAGAGGCATCAGAAGTAGGAAAAGGATCCTTGAACCAGTCGAATTTAGTAGGAAGGAAATCTTTGGACTCAACTGCAGATTGGGTAGCGGTGGTAGATGAAGTCTCTTCCGGGAGGGAGTATGGACGATGGCGCATGTCTTCCCAGGGATAATTAAAGGCAGTAGGAGCCTCTAGAATCTCTCCATCATTGCAGGAGCTTTGAGTGGTCAAATCAAGTGATGAGGTAGTGGTAGTCGAAGAGATCATGTAAATGGTGTTAATCTCTCCGGATGAGGATGATGGGGAAGGGTACATCTCCTCGATGAGGGGAGGAGATATTTCTAAGTCGACGTTGTTCAACTCATACAACGCTGCTCTGTAATCTAGGATAACAGGACAGTGATGTGAGTAATGGTTGTAAACACCGCATATGGCACAAGGGTGGTTAGTGCGCAGTGACTTGTCACGAGGCTTGGGATTTGGGTCGAGTTTGACAACCGGGATGTTGGGGTCGTCATCCAGCATTTGCATGTGTTCCTGTAATGCAGGTAACTGTGGACACTGATGGGTTGGATGGCCTAACTCATCACACAACGAGCATTTTGGAGGAGCATGGAATACGGGGGGAGGTTTAACTGCCTTGGGTGGGGGTACCGCAGTGTATGCTTGTGGGCCTCTTCCCCCAGTGGGCCTAATGAGTGGAGGGGGATTCGTTGATGACGAAGGAGTAGTGATACCGGGAGGTGGTTAAGTAGAAGTAACAATGGGTTGCACCGGTTGCAGGATGACATTTGGTGTCGACAGAGGAACGGGAAGCGAAATATACCACACGGGTAATCCCAATGTTAACCCAGGCAGACTAAGGGTAGCCATAACTGGAGTGCTTACTACACCCGAGGGAGGGAATAGAAAGGGGATTGTGTGGATGGGTGTAACACCGATGTGACTAGGGACCAATGGTGGTTTAGGGAACAAGGGTGGTTGATTACCGGGTGGTTGTGTATTCTGTGAAAGAGTACAGAGGTCAGCGACGTGGGTCTCCGGTGACGGTGGTGGAATAGATTGGAATGTAGAAGTCATCGACACCTCGGAGTAAAGTCTAGGTCCTATTGAGGAAACGAACAAGGTAGTTGCACCACAAACAGGTTGTTCAACCATTGGGAGAACATTTTCAGGTGTGGCGGGGGCCTTAGGATCGTAGTAGGTGAGTTGGTCGACCTTGACCACACGTCCCTCATGGGGGAACTGCATGGTACGAAAAACGAATGAGGAAACAGCCCACATGGCATACATGTAGCTGCGGCCAAGTAAAAGGTTATAATCGAGTTGTGTATTGATGACCTCAATGTCAATGAGCACGGTTTTACCTGCTAGTTGGACGGGGACATTGGCTAAAAGACCTTGGGGTTGAGGCGAACGGCCATCGTAGGCTCGCAATGCAGTGGTGGACTTCTAGAGAATAGGGGATCCCAACTTCTGCCAAACGAATGTAGACATGACGCATGGAGATTCCCCTTCATCGATAATGCATCGATGGATGACAAGATTCCGAACGGAAATAGAAACTTGGAATGCTAAAGTAGATGGTAAGCGTGGTTCGAACTGGTCTGAATCGAAGGCGATCAACTGTGAGTCATTGGGGTCAATGGCGCCAATGGTAGAGAGAAAAGTCTTGCGCTGTGAAGGACAGTTTTTCAAGACCTCTAAAGAAGACATGGCTGCAGGATACTGGGCTAAGTCATCTACAATGTTGTAATTCGACGCAGCACGAGCATTGGGATTATTGTTGATACGACGAAGTGGGAAGCAAGGTGCTTTGGAAGCGCCATCAAGTGGAGCCGGAGGTATACGTAATGTTTGATCTGTGGGATTAACATTAGTGGTCTTGTCAGCGGGAGGGGCTTCAGAAGTGGAGCCATATTGGTTCCGACGGGTTTGGAGGTTGGCATCGGCGGTTGACATCATCAACAAGTGGTGAGTACCTGAATCAAACATGGGTTGATCAGGGGCTGCATAGTTGATATGTTGTGGTGGCACGTTTCCCTGAGGGGGAGCTAACGGCTGAGTGTTCACTACACCTTGGTTTGGAAAGGGGTTTTGCAGCACCAAAGGTTGATGTTGAGGTGGCGGAGGGTTGGGTGGCGGCTGAGGAGCCGCTTGCCCTTGACGATGGGCATTGTCGGTCCAAAGTTGCCGAGCTCACTCCAAATGTAAGCAAGCATGCGTGTAATGACCATAAACACCGCAAATAGAACAAGGATGGTTTGTTATGAGGTTACTGTTTTTAGGCTTCCCGGGATTACGATTCGGATTCCGGTTGGGAGGAGCAACATTGCTATTTTGCAGAGGATTGGGAGGTGGAGGACCTTACTGTTGTTGTTGGTTATTACCGCGGTTACGGCCTCTTCCACGGTTCTGTTGCCCACCCTGGTTATGCTGGTTGGATTGGTGCTGGGGCTGGTTGTGCTATGTGTACACTTGCCCTTGAGCAGTGGGAGGATTTTGGTTCTCCGTAGGTGCGGGAGCATGTTGTGGTGGATAATAAGCTAGTGGGGCTGGAGGTGGACCAGTTACCTGCTGGGGTTGTTGGTAACCCTGAGCTATTGGAGGTGTTGGGTTAGCTATCATAGCTTGCTGTGGGTAGTACACTGGTTGAGGTGCAGCTAGGGGGGTGTATGGAGGTGGTGCATGACCAAAGCAAAGAGGTGGACATGAAGGTCCATGGGTATGGTGGTGATGTGCCATGGGAGCATATGAACTGGTTGCTCCAGATTGATATGTAGCCCGCGAAAGGTCGGGACCATGGCTAGGATGTGCAATGAAAAAGGGTTGGGGATGCGAGGCCATACGACCAATGATGCCATCAACGGCATGGGATTCCCCCGGCGCATCATGTTGGGATGACTCGCCCCGAGGGGCATCTGGTATAATGGTATACAGATAACTCGACTGGGCGTAAATGAGGTCAAACTGTTGGTCTTTGAGGATGGCCTCTTCTTCAGACTGGGGTCGTTCGGATGCCACATCCTTCGCAATGAGAGGGAGGAGGGATTTGAGAAACCAATCTAAGAAGATACGGTCGTCTAACTTGATTTTGCAGAGGCTTCGACGTCGACGCCACTCATGAATGTGGTCAGTGATGTGGGTGGCCGTGTTCTGTCTGCAAGACAGTAGGATCTCAACTCCCGCATCATAGTGGACAGGTAACTGGAAGAACTGCAGGAAGGTTGAGGCAAGGGAGGTAAAGGTGGCATGCGTCCCATGGGGCTGCTCGATATACCACTTAGCTGCAGAGCCAGTGAAGGTGCGCTGTAACAGATAGAGGCGGACTGAGTCACCCACTATGGAGTTGGAGGAACACCATAGATGGAAGGACATGATATGGTTCTGGGGGTCCTCACCTGCCTTGCCCTCAAACTTAGGGATGTCAAAGGGGAGTTTGGTGGGAATTTGAGGCCATGTAGGATCGTGTCTGATAGGATCATTAGTGAGCCTGGCTAAGTCTGGTAAGTTCAGACTCGCCATATATGGTAAGCTAGTAGATAAAGTGACTGGGATCAGGACATGCCTAGTCATGGTGGTATGATGTAGGGGTACAGTATCGCCTAAAGGTATGCTAGGTATTGAAGGTATGTGTCCTCCAATAGGTGTGGTCTGGTATGGGACAGCGCTTCCAAGTGCAACATGGGTTACACTTGGGTTAGGAATAGCAGTAGGGATTCCTGGGATAGGGTTTGTGGAAACCAGAGGGGGTGTGACCCCTATGTTGGGCATACCCATAAAAGGTGGTGGCCCTGTGTTGGGAATTCCTATAACAGGAGGTGGCCCTATGTTGGGCATTCCTAAATGTGGAGTGTCAGCCATATTAGGCATACCTAGGGGGGTGGTGGTTTCCATGGATGGCACCATAGCAAAAGGGTCTGTGGATGTCTCACCTATGGTGCTGGTAAAGAGTGGGTCAAATGGTGTTCCAGCCATAAGGTTGGTTGGGAATAACGCAGTGGGGTTTTCAGATTCTGCCTCAGAATCAGATGTGAAGTGAGGCGTGTCAGAATCAGATGACTTTCTGGTTGACCGACGATGTGTCGAGTCAAGGGATAAGGCTCGGCGTTGGTGACGTGGCGAGCCAAGTAGACTGAACTATGGGAGTTTTCCCTGAAGACGACGAGAGCGTCTAAAATTCTCAATGGTGAGAAATTAGTTTTTTGTGGAAAAATCTTATGTAAAAAATGGTAATGTATAAAAAACTCAAAACCCTAATGCAACCAAGGGTGCAAGAAGGGGAGTGAAAATGAAGGCTCTCAGGCCAAAAAATCAACCTCAAAAAGGCACTTATTATAGTAGCTGTGCTATAATAAGTGGAGGGATGCAAAAAATGGTCAGAGTACCAACATGCAAACAACTTCTAGAAAAAATAGGTGTAACTAGACCAAAAGTGGATTGTATCATGCAAACACCTAACTAAAAGTATTGTGAATCAACAAACTATATTCTCTGCAAGGTGATGAAATCCAAGTCAGACAATATTGAGTGTTGAGTCAACGGCTAGATATCCCCCTACTAGGAGGGACACCGGGTAATCAATCCTAAAGAATGGCTACTAGGATACTCCGTTCATGACACGTCGAGAAAAGGTAAATCTGTCGTTTGGTCCTTTTATCACAATATCCCCATACAGGGATATCCCGAGAACTATGAATGGTAGCCCTTCAGTTATTGAATGGATTTTGGTATTCCACTCAGGCTTCCGGAACCATCCTCGCGACTTCAACCCTCCTAGGGGAGAGGCCTTCCCATAAACTGGTTGTGACCGTGCCAATAAATACTAGGAGATTTTGGCTCCCCAATGGACAACTTCTATGTCTCAAATGTAATAACTGAGGGGTGTTATTGGAACACCTATCCCCTCAATACTACCTAGCTACAAAGTTCTTTTAGTGTTCCCTAAGTGGGGTTAAAAGTGGGTTTGAAGTTAGGGTAAGTTTTAAGGCTCAGTTTAAATTATGTGTTTGAGTGGGTGCACGTGTGATATTTTAAACTGAAATTGAAAAAGTAAATGCTAAGTATTCAAAAAACAAAGGATCTTTTGAAATAGAAAAGCAAATAATATGACTTTTTCAATAAATGGAAATTAAATGCTTTTCAAGGACTATTCAAAAAACAAAGGATCTTTTGAAATAGGAAAGCAAATAATATAACTTCTTTAAGAAATAAAGGGATTTCTTTTTCAAAACCTGCTATGGGCAAAATATTAAAGAAGTAAACAGCATAAATTTTTAATCTAGATAAAATGCAAAATAAACCCTTCCTTCAATTTCTGAAAATTTTTAAAAAGACTTTTTCACATGTGCATTCTAAATAGTAAAATTTTCCTATGGCTGTAAACAATGCTGGAATCTTAGTACTGTAAAATGTGCTATGTGGCAGAAAAAAAAGTTAAAAATTAATTTTTTAAACGGATCAGCCGAATGAAAAAATTGTCATCGCGGGTTTTGATAGAACAGCCGCAATGGACCACGCGGGTTTCTGTCGCACAGTCGCGATGGATAGCGTGGGTTTCGGCCGCGAAGCCACGAAGGACCGTGCGGGATTTCGTCACACAGTCGCGATGTGCAGCACGAAAAATGTCCGCGAAGCCGCGATGTGCAGCGCGCTAAATGACCACGAAGCTGCGGTGAACCGCGCAGAAAAAAGCCACGCGACTGTTGGGCAAAAAGCCGCGAGGCGAAATCCGTATGCGGACGCTGAAAAATGAACTCGAAAATTGAGAATTTCGGGCTGTTAATGGCTAAAAAATGGGCCAAGATCTAGAACAACAATGGATCTGCTGTCTAGAGTGGCAGATCTATGAATTAAACTAACTAATATTATCAAAAAGTAAGATATAAAGCAAAAATGAGATCTAAAGATTCAAAAGCAGCAGAGACGCCAAAAAACTGTTGGCTTGGTTTTGCAACCAAGCTTAGTGCTATGGGCACCTGCTAACTAGTAGCAGCAGTCTCAATATTAAACAAAAACAATAAACTAAACTAAACTAGCATGTGCATTTTTAAATTAAAAAACAAGAACAAGAAACATAAGAAATAATTTTTGTATTGAAAATGGGGGCAAGCAAGTGCTTGCAATAACAATACCTCCAAGTGATGAAGGTTGTTAAGTGGCTCCAATGGTGAGCAGCTCCAATCTCCAATGGGTCCTTTCTCCAAGGTTGCTACAATGGCCAAAAACTCAAGGGAGATTTTGGCAGCATGAGGATAGGAATGTGGATGGATGTGAAATGAGGAGCCCCTACCACCTTTTTATAGGTTTTGGTGGTGGGGAATACCATTTGTGGTTTTGTGGAAACCAATGGTATTGACCAACATGGTTTAGGTACTTTTCCCTCCTTTTTCCTTTTTTGAATAAAATTAATATTTTTATTCTCTTTTTAATATTTTTGGGAATTTTGGACCCTTTTTGAGGGTTTTTTATGCTTTTTTAGGAAAAATAATCTTTTCGAGTGGGAAAAGGGGTGTACTAAGGTCTTTTGGTGACCTTTTGTTGGTTTCAGAGGCTCAGATGGTGGAAAAGTGGACAAATGGGTCATGTGAATAAGGAAATGAGCTAGTGAGCACTTTTTGGGTGTTAACACTCTCCCTAACCTATCCCCCATCCCTAACCATCCTACTCTTTCTATGTCTCCTCTACTCTCCCTAGCCCAAAACTCCCTCCTCTTTATATCTCTACCCTCCTCTCCCTATCGCTTACTAACTCAGGCTCTCTCAGTATCTCTCTCTTCCCTACACCTCCACCTACTTCTAACCACACCTCCCATCTCTCTTTATCACTCCCTACAACTAAAACTCTCTCCTCTATCTCTCTCTTCCTCCTCTCCCCCCTAATTATTACTAACCCCCTCTCTCACTCTCTCTCTCTCTCCCCCTCACTAACCCTCCTCCTATCCCTTTACCCCTAACTAACCCCCCCCCCTCTCTCTCTCTCTCCTACTCTCCCCCCTCTCGCTCTCTCCTAATATCCATTCCCCTACCACTAACCACCCCCCATCTCTAGCCCCTAAGCCCCTAACACCAAATCCCTATTTAACCTCCTATCCCATAGAAACTATTAAATAAGGTTTTGATGAAAATGCAAATTGTATAGATTACCATAACGTTTTTGGATGAAGAAACGCTCGTGAGTTTTGTGACAATAGGCGTTATTTAGCCGTGCACCAAACATATTGAATGCCCAGGATTTTTTTAACATTCAAGAAATGCATGCGTGTTTTGTGTGTCCATAACGCTAGCGTGTTTTGTTTGTGCAAAAATTCAGCAGAATACTTTGCCTATTTCATACCCAAAATTTTCATTTTGACTCCTCGTCTCCCCTACAACGCTGCAAAAAAGCTTCAAAATTTGTGTTCACAATCAACATTCAACGCAATTGAGGAAGCTTGACACTCTATGTTCATAATCAACAAGCTTGAAGATGATTCCACAATTAGCATTGGGAATTGAGGATTCTACATTCACAATTAGCAAGATTTAAGAGGATTCTACATTTACAATTTCAAGCTTCAAGAGGATTCTACATTCACAATCATTAGAGAGATTTTGAGGGTCAAAAAATGGCCTCCTAAGAGATGTAGTAAAAAAGTATGAGATATATTAAAATATTACGAGTTAGGAGTTTTATGGGGTAGGTATATATGACAAGTCACCTCCTACACTATTTTCTATGCACAATATAAATAACCATGGTTGAGTTACTTTTCAAAATTCACTAGAAGTAGAATTAATAAAATAACTCTACATTGATGTGACTAAGATTCATTGTAAATTTCCAAAATATTATTGTCCTTTAGAATTTATTTGTCTTGAACTTGCAAATGAAATTAAATAATAAAAAACATTTTTTAAATTTATGTTGACTATTCATATTTATTACTTTTCTCATCAATTTAATATAATGTGATTTAATTGAAAATTTATTTACATGTAAAATGTTAATAATATTATTATAATCTACATTGCATTATTATTATTATTATTTATTCATTAAATCTATATTAGTAAATTAATATCAAAATCACAATATATATGTGTGTGTGTGTGTGTGTGTGTGTGTGTGTGTGTGTGTGCTTATAAATTAGTTTGGCATTATAATATTAAATAAAATGGAGTGAATATATAATTAAAAATTAAAAATATGAAAATGAAAAAATATTATTTTATGAAAAAATGTGAAAGGAATATATATATATTAGTTTGACATTATGATATTAAATAGAATGGAGTGAATATATAATTTAAAATTAAAAACATGAAAATGACAATATATTATTTTATAAAAAAATGTGAAATGACCTTCTTTATGAATTATGAGTACTTTACTTGAAAATGACAATAATATTATTTTATGAGAAAATATAAAAAACATTCATTATGAGTACTTTACTTGAAACTGACAATAATATTATTTTATAAAAAAAATGTTAAAGGACTTTCATTATGAGTACTTTTTTTTATGACTTAAAAGTACTTATACCACCACCTTGGTTAACTACGGGTTTTCATCCACCATAGAAAAATTGACAAATAAGCATTCTTAACTCATGCAATGCCATCTCAACCATGGGGGATGATGTCATCTACTAGAATGTGATTGGTTGATTTTTATAGTACATTTTCTTTGTTTTGAGGCCCATTTTTTAGGATTCCACGGTCACAATTTCAAGCAAGCTTGAGGAATCTATATGAACACAATTGAAGAAGAATCTACATTCACTATTGAGCAAGCTTGAAGAATCTATATTCACAAATGAATCATTTTCTATAATCACAAGTGAGGTAGAAGTTACTTTCACATTTGAGAAAGCTTGATGAATCTATATTCACAATTGAGGAAGTATCTATATTCACAATTGAGCAAGCTTGAAGAACCTATATTCACAATTGAGAAAGAATTTGGATATTTGAATAGTTGAGAACACCTCTAGAATCTATGTTCTTAGTATTGCTCATTGTGTTCATGGGGAATTCACACAATCGAAAAATGAAATCAGCAAGGAAAAAGACGCCTCAAGAAACCATGGAAGAAGTTAGAGAAAATAAAAGATTGGACATGTGGAATCAAAGGCATTCCATGGAAACTCATCCAATTCCAACTGTAGATGATGCCATGGTCGTTCCTACCCATCCACCTCAGTAAAAACGGAAAAAATCACTAGAGGGGTCCTCAATTTCAACAACATTTGATGAACAAGCACCCCGTGGCACTAGTCAAGAAGTAAAACGTAGGTTCTCATCGAGGGATGATGCAATTCCCACATCAAGTCAACCTTAGAATATGGTAGTGAATGACTTGTTGGGTAGTGGTTATACAAGTGACGAAGTTAGAGAGGCATTGAATGAAGTATTTACAATGGAAGAAGCAAATGTTATGGAGACCGTCCAAGAGAAGTTCTAATTTCCCACATCCAACTACCAAAAAGAGAATGAAATACAAGAGGCGCATATTGAAATGTCGGAGCGTCCTAGTGATGTTGTACATGCTCCAGTTGCAACACCCTTACCTCCATTAGCAACTGCACGCCGAAGAACTCTGAAATGTATGCAGGTTGATGAAACTCTCATTAGTTCACTTGAAGGTACATTGTCTAAACGTGATATTTCTTATCAAACTTGACAAATACTTGATAACTCTTTTGATTCTAAATGTGATGGGGACAAGTGAAAATTGTTTTTATCATTGTTAAAATCTTGGTCTATGGATGTTGTTAGAAGAATGTTAAGGATAAAGATGACCAAAAAGTTAGAACCAAGTTCTCATATTGTTAAAAGTTTAGTAGATGCATTTAGTACAATTGGAAAGAAATCTCGCTGAAAGGATCTCAATGTGGCTTGTCGTGTGTTATCACAATCAATCGTGAACAAAAACACTAGGCACTTTGTTTTCTTAAACCTACCTCCAAAATGATTAATTTGAATGTGAAGACACTTCGTAGGTATTGTGTTAGAAGAGAACAACTTGAAACCGGTCAAACATATGTTTGGGCCTTCATTGGCAGGTTGCCACGCTCTGATATGAGCTCATTAATGCGATAAAGGGATTAGTACAAGATTTTTGGCATGACAACACTAGACCTTCTTCCAACCAAAAATATGTATTAAAATTGAGAAGGGGTTCAAAGGATCGTGGATCTCACATTAAACATTTTCTTGATATGACACAAACATAATTATATGAGAGATTTAGGAATGAACATAACGAACTTAACTTGGGCCAAAGATACTTTGAAAAATGCAAACCATGTTATGTTAAAATAAACACAATTCATAACACATGTTGTTGTCAATACCACATTGAGTATGGTTACTATTATGACACCTATACATATATTTTTCATGCATTGCATAACACTCTTGTGTAGGAATGCTCAACTACATTACCACCGATGACATGTAGAGACTTTATTCATAGAATTTTGTGTAGCAGGCCAAATGATTGCACATTTTATCAAAAAAATTGCATAGATGGGACATGCCCAGGGTGTGGTGTATTGGAATTATTGGAAAAATGCATACATGTGACCGATGAACATGAACTTGGGAGGCAGGAGGTGAACTTGCAGTCATTCAAATATGTCACGTATAATATTAATGGAGGGAACGGAAGAAAAAAATACAATTGGTCACTTCTCAGGTTGGTAATTATTTATTGAATACTATTTTTTCTTCAAATTGCAATTTCATATGTAACAATCTATTGATATATGTCTTTATTGTTGATCTACCAGGTACGGTTTTGCGACTTCATGGAGGAATTCTTTGAAAAGACACAATAGTATGTAAAGCATGTACATGTGGCTCATTGGCAAGATGAGCAGTTTAGAATGTACAGGGATACATTTCCTATTGGGACTATCTTGCCAGTGGTCGATTTTGCAGAAAACTACACTCTTCAACCACAAAATGAGATTCAGAGTCAATACTATCACTCACACTAGGTCAACATAATGGTTCATATCACCTATAGACATGGGGAAGATAGTACTTACGACAACATGGTTATATTGAAGGAGTATAACTTCTACATAAGTGATGTCAGGTGTCACGACTTGGATTTTGTACAACATAGCCTTCAAATTTTCTACAATCACTTGAATGATAGCAGTATACAAATGGAAAAACATTGGATTTGGTCTAACGATTGTGCAGGGAAATTCAAAAATTCTTGTGTCTTCCAATGGTTGTGTATGCTCCACAAAAGGCACAAAGTGCCACATATTTGGAGCTATTTTGAGACCGGACATGGGAAAGGTGAACATGTTGGAGCAAGTGCATGCATCAAGACTGCATTACGCAGGAATGAAATGAAGTTCACAAATGTATCACTCATCCGAGATGAAAAAACCATCATTGAATGGTGTAATTGATCATTCATGGGGGAGGGATAAAGAAGGAAGGAAGATAACTCAACCAGGAAAGAACATGTACATATATATTTTTGGGAGGTGGTGGATGTAGATAGATCACAGTTATATGAGTGCAATACCATCCAAGGAACTCATGCATTTCATTCAGTTAGAATGTCGGACAATGCTATACTTCAAATGTGGACAAGGAAACTCTCATGTTTTTGTTCTCCATGCAGTAGTGGTGAATGGGACGAATGTGAATCCATGGATTGGGTTGATAGCTGGGACCACGTATCACTCCCCATTGGTCGATGGATAGCTACAGAATTATACCAGTTGGAGGAGGAGCAATCAAGTATCTCACTAGACTATGACCACATATCATATCTCGTACAACTAGGTTCGATTAATATTTTAATATTTTTTATATTTTTGACAACTAGTTGTGTCTATTTAGTTGTGTATATTTTTATATTTTTGACAACTAGTTGTGTCTAATTATTTGAATGAAACGTTGGCACTATATTTTCTCCAGGGAACAAATACGCAGTAGTTTTCCTGAGACACAATGCATGGTGCACCGACTATTGGCTAGCATGTTGCTTAGAGGGGAAGCAAACCCTAAATGTCCCATTATGGGAATATGAGGTCAATGATTTTACTATTGGGTCGATGGTTATAAAAGGAGAATATTTGAACTAGGTTTTCCACTCAACAAATAGAAAAGGGTATACATATGAATATTATAGACCAGGTGAGATTGTATACCACTATACAAACTTAGTTATTGGCACAAACCTCCAACTGCAAACAATGCCAAGGAATAACTCATCAAAGGAACGATACTTATTTCCTTACTCCAAGCACCAGAGGTTAAAGGAAACCCTTACTATTCGAGGTGGTCCTAATGGTCTAGTCGAATGACCATAGGTAGGTAATCTGGTATTTGGTTTGCATGTTTTATTGTGTACTATGTTATAGGTATGTGGTGTACATGTGTGCTATGATTTTGTTTCGTGGTCTCATTGAGTATTGACATTAATATTTTGACTATTGCAACCATAAATTGATAGCTTGATATATTGATAAGTTGCACAGACTTGGTACAACTTGATAAATTGCACAAGTTTCGTCATGGATTTGTTTTCCTTGTTTTTTTGTCCCATCTAAGTAAACCATAATATATACATCCTCATGCCCATTTTCATACTCACTAGCACCATCACCATCTCCATGCTCATTATCACTATCTCCATTGTCATTGTCGCCATCACCATGCCACCATGAACATCACCACCGTGATATTCCTACCCATGTTGTCACCATCACCATCCCATTTTTCATCATAATATTCTCATTCATCATACACACAAATATAACCGCTACATACCTAATTTAGAAACCTAGAAACCTAGAAGGAAGGTTTAATACTTGATTCTCTTGTTTTCCTCCCCCAAGTAGAATTAAGGAATTGAGACTTATCCAAGACGCCCAAGACTTGATCATGGTGTCCATATTCAACTTGAATTCGAAATACTCCTATCAGAGGGATTCTGTCATGGTGTTTGAGCTCAAGAATGTTAAGTTTGGAATTAAATCCATTGTCCCCCCAACCATGTTTATTCCTCAACAATTATTTATAGTGCACAAAACCTACTAATGGAACTTGTATCCTAGTTAGATGTTAAATACCCCCTACAAAGTTCTCGTTTTATAGTTAAAGGACTTTTCCAATGCCCTTAAGATTTAGAAATTTTAATATGATCATAAATCGCTTATTTCGTCACTTGATGATGGCTAAGGCCCCACAATGCATTCATTTTCCTATGTGGAGGTCAATTGACACATTCATGAAGGTTGAGCCTCAGAAGTTATCTTTACGCCTAAGTCTATTGGTTCCCTCCCCTAAGCATGGTAAAGGACCTAAGTCTATTGTTGGGCCCTTCCATGATATTGGCCAAGGCATCAGTACCCATATGTGGAGTAAAAAAAATATTATTGGAACCCATATCCAACTAGGGTTTTTCTCATTAAGAGGAAAATAATATTTTGCATTGAAAGGTCAAATTCCTAAAAATTTTGCATGAAATTTTATGCACAATGCGCTCATGTTGGTCTCTCCCAAACACACTTTCCAAAAATTACAACATTCAATTTTGTTGCTTGGTTTGGTGCATTGAAAGGACATGTCATTAATTGCAATACATCTATTCTGGTAGGGACATCCTCCCAATTTAATAATAGAGGTCGAACACATTTTCTATGGAGTTTAAATGGGCCTAGAAATCCTATCCAGACATTAATAGCTTGATAGATTGATAAATGGTACAACTTGATAAATTGCACAAGTTTCATCATGGATTTGTTTTCTTTGTTTTTTTATCCCATCTAAGTAAACCATAATATCCGCATCCTCATGCAAATTTTCATGCTCACTATCACCATCACCATCTCCATGCTCATTATCACTATCCCCATTCTCATTATTATTTTATTGGATTTTCTCCTGTATAGCCATCTGTAGGTGTCCCTGAAATCCTTTGGGGTGTGAGTTTAAACAAGGGCCATAGAATGGTATTATTTGATTGGATCGACAAACCATCGACTCCATTTCATTTAGGACATCAAGAGAGTGATAGGGGTGCACCTCTCCTCTGGTCCCATGGCCTAAGTGTCATATTTTAGGTCCATTTTGGAAACTAGGGTTTTGCTCAGTAAGGGAGTGTGCAATTTTTGCACATGGGGGTCAAATTTGAAAAATAATCGACCGAGTTCTTATAGCTAACATTCCCAGCTAGAACCTTCCTAGACACACTTGCAGGGCATCCCAGAACCCGATTTTGTTGCATGGTTGGAATTCTATGCCCCCGATAGGTATCCAACATGTGTCCTTGAAGGCCTTTGGGATGCGAGCTAGAATGAGCCATAGAATGAGGACCGTGGCTCGGATCGAAAAACCCTCCACTCCGTTGGATTTAGGACATCAGTATAGTTCTAGGGTTTCCCCTTTCCTCTGGTCCCATGGCCTAGGTTTCAACTTTTAGGTCCATTTTGGAAACTAGGGATTTGCTCAATAAGGGAGTATGCAATTTTTTCACATGGAGGTCAACTTTGAAAAATAATCTACCGGGGACTTATGGATAGTGTTCCCAGCTGCAACCTTCCTAGAAACACTTGCAGGACTTCCTGGAACCCGTTTTTGTTACACGGTTGGAATTCTATGCCCCCGGTAGGTATCCAACTGGTGTCCCTGAAGGCCTTTGGGATGCGAACTAGGACAATCCATAGAATGACTACCGTAGCTCTGATCGACAAAATGTCGACTCCAATGGATTCAGGACATTGGGATAGTGCTAGGGGTTCCCCTCTCCTCTAGTCCCATGGCCTAGGTGTCATATTTTAGGTCCATTTTGGAAACTAAGGTTTTGCTAAGTAAGGGAGTGTGCATTTTTTGCACATGGGGGTCAACTTTGCAAAATCATCGACCGTGGAATTATGGATAGCATTCACAACTGTAACCTTCCTATACACACTTGCAAGACTTCCCAAAAACTGGTTTTGTTGCACGGGTAGAATTCTATGCCCCCAGTAGGTATCCAATTGGTGTCCCTGAAGGCCTTTGGGATGCGAGCTGGAATGAGCCATAGAATGACGACCATGGCTCGGATTGACAAACTGTCAAATATGTTTGATTTAGGACATTGGGATAGTGCTAGGGGTTCCCATCTCCTCCGGTCCAATGAACCAGGTGTCAAATTTTAGGTCAATTTTGGAAACTAGGGTTTTGCTCAGTAAGGGAGTGTGCAGTTTTGCACATGGGGGTCAACCTTGCAAAATTTTGATTTTGATTCTAGAACTAGACATTCAAAGAGTGGAAATCAAACCTACCATAGTGCACCCTTGGTATATTGCTATGTCCTTAGTGTGCCATGTCATTTAACAACTCCTTAGTGTTCCACTATATTTGCAATTTGAGTAATTGATGTCATTTTTAAGAATTCAAAGTTCCAAATAAAAAATGGAGGTGATGTTTCATCGATGATATCCCTCTGATCATTGCTAGCTTTGTTAGATAAAAGTCACCATGAACCTTTTCCATCAAGTTATGGGGGAATACTTTCCAAATCATAATGAAAAACCATTACATCATCGTTTGTATCAATCAAGTACATTCAATTTTAAATACACTTTCATATGAGCATAATCCATCCTTTTTACAAACATAGGACCATGAACATCTTATTTTCCATCATCAAAATAACATTATCAAGGAAGATCATTAAACTAGTGTCTTACAAACTAGGAGCTTACAAACTAAGGTATAGTTGTTAGATATATTTGACCATATGTACATGAAGGGCCAATGAATTTTATTACACTTTAGTCATGCATTCCTTACCATTGTACTTGATACTTTGCCATTGATTTTAACATGCTAGAGTAGGCACACTTCAACCGAACTTCATAGATTCTCATGTATGTATTGTTTGATGAAATATTGTAGCATTGATGAAATGTGTAGCATCTATTAGACTTTCTCTTAGTTTGTGAAAATGTCATAGGCTTACATTGATGATATGCATAGCATGTTTTACATGATAGAGGTTATCCAAACATATTTCGACTTAGTTTGTTAAATTTTTTTTTTCCTTGCAACCATAATCCTGATCAATGGGTATGAACCCTTGGAGTTGACAAAAACCACAATTTTAAATTAGATATCAAATTAGCATGCATGTACTAAGTTCATTGAACTATTGAAAGATATTATAATTTTTTTCCATTAAGATAATGTTTTCATAACGCAATGGTGAGATGTTACTTGATCAATGCAATAAATGTAAGAGAATAAATATTGATTAAGATATAATTATATAAATTTCAATAGAATAATTTATCAATTTTTGGAAGAGATAAATCATTACAAGCACAAGTGGAAACTCAAGAGAAAATATGGAATATATTGTATCATGCATTGATAGCCGAATGTTTGTAATACAAAATATGACAAAGTAGTTGGCCCTCAAATGGCCTGTCAATGTACCTGTATCCCTAAGTACAACAATGTGTACATGTATGTCAAAACACATATATACAGGACTATCCAACATCAAAAATCAATATTTCGCTTGTTTTTCCCCGACTTTTCTCTATCGACCATCTCCCTAGGATCGCTCTGCATCCTAGGATTCTGCAAAGAAAAGATCATTATTTTTATCAAATAACTGCACTAATACCATACCATTAACAAACTTAAAAAATTAACTTATGGCCAAATTATTTATGGCAAAAAATCACCAAATCTAGTCAGGGTATAGATGTCTGCGGTGTGCTCACGGAAGGCCTCTCTATAGTTGTGCTATGTAAATAAAATATCATATCTCAATTAATTAAACAATTCAACATTGATCAACATGTTTGGTTAAATTGAATAAAAAGATTTGGTCATTGATGAACATCTCACCACAAGAGGAGACCCGATCAAAACCATGGATTGAGCAGAGGGGTCGGGCACTATTGCCGCTAATGGATACAATCACCAAATGGGGAAATAGTTAGACATGCATGGATAAACAATATAGTAACATGGTTAAATACTATGCGTTGTAATTGTTGAAATATTTACCTCTGTATGACTTGTGGCTGTTACAGATGCGACACTAACTGCAACATCAATGACCCTTGTTAGGTGAGGGGTAGATGGGTATCTCGTGTATCTTCTATAGAGGACATCCACAACCTGTCTAGATGTGGATCCTCTCCTATACACTTGTCCCTTTTGCACATTTGTACTACGAGGAGAGACAACTGCTGATTGTCTCCTAAGTATAGATGCTGGTGGTTACAATCAACAATTACTGACGTAGTTAGAAATGCATTGGTCAATGAAGTAGCATGTATTAACAAACTGACAATGATGAAATACATACTGATGTATTGTATACTTCAATCAATTCTAAGAAATGTTCTGCCACCCATTGTGTCTCTATGGGCACGCTATCGCTTGTATTCCCACCAGGGGGGAGCTCACTAGATGAAATCATTTCCCTCCGAGGGGGGTCTACAACCTACAATTTAGAAAATTGTAAATATTAGATCATGTAGCATTAATTAAGTAACATGTGATAACAAAATAACATGTATTAAAATAATGTCATGTTAAAATAATTACCACAATGTGAGTTGTTGTCGTTGAAGGTATGACAACATCTTGTACATCAGAAGGTTTTGTTGCATGAGCCTCTTGCCCCTCATGCCCTTCTTGTAGCAACTACAAGTTTTAAAATCATTAAAAATATTAGCAATCTATATATGTGTATAGTAAGGAAAAATAATTTACAAATGACACTAAATTGTTAACCATTTACTCATGTATTAAAATAATGTCATGTTGAAATAGTTACCTCAGTGTGAGTTGCTGTCATTGAAGGTATGAAAAAATCTTGTACATCGGACGGTGATAGTGCATGAGCCTCTGGAATATCCTTTGCATCATCAGTGGAAAATCATTCCCCCTCGTGCCCTTCTTGTAGAAACTACAAGTTTTAAAATAATTAAAAATATTAGCAATCTATATATGTCTATAGTAAGAAAAAATAATTTACAAATGACACTAAATTGTTAACCATTTACTTACCTGTGTAAAATACCCAGTAAAGGTATCATCTATTTGGACACGACCAAAGCAAGGATGGATGCATACTGTGGATGGGTGGGGCTCTCAACTGTGCTCATGATTTGCAGGTCTAGTGTCACTACTAGATGCTCCTCGACCACTAGAAGGTGGTGGCTCTACCCCACCGAAAAGTGGTGGATATACCCCACCGAGAGGTGGTGGCTGTACTCCACCCATAGATGGTGGATGCGATGGCCTTTCCTTGTACATACCTTGAAGATACGTGATATGGTGAAAAAAATCCTATACCAACAGTAGGAATGACTCCTGCGTCTTTGGGACCAACTGATGTGTAGGAGGCACATTTGGCTTGGGTAGTGGCCTGCGAGATGGATCTACTGGGCGATTGGGATCTATGTGCCTCACATTGGGATGTTGTTGAGGCATCCCCATCCCAATGCCATGGTACTCCAAGATATCAAAAGAATTAGCATGCTTCCCCAAGATAA
Organism: Larix kaempferi; assembly: GCA_027924585.1. NCBI lineage: Eukaryota > Viridiplantae > Streptophyta > Pinopsida > Pinales > Pinaceae > Larix > Larix kaempferi. Next base: position 4,194,307 of record BSBM01000432.1, read on the forward strand.
ATTTGTGTACATATTTCTCAGAAAATATAGAGGAATTTCCCTGTTGTTATGTGGTGTTACATCAAGTACCATGTACCATCGGTCCATCCAATTATCTATGAATGTTTGATATGTACAACACTCGATACAAATATGTCTTTTGTTTAAATTTGGGATTTCACCCGTCCGTGGATCTCTAAAAAGGGAAAACATATGTTGTTTTTATATCTTCAACTTCTTAACTTCTTTGTAGCTAATTCCGTCAGCATATTCTTGCCTCTTTCTTTGTCTGTATGTAGCAATATCTTGTAGTGCACCATTAGACCTACTAAAGGTATCTATCATTGCATCCAAATTGGATGCAAGCATACAGTGCCTATCATTAACAATAGTTATTGAGGTTCGAATTTCTCCGAGCCTCTCAATTTCTCCTTGGATGTTTGAATGTGCGCCCATCGTTTTCACTGCAATCAAAAAATAAAAATAAAAAAATCATTAGAAACGTATAGATGTGCTATAATGACATCTCTAAAAAATGAAAAATGTACAAAATTTGTGCAAGAATGAATATATTAAAAACATAAATATCATCTCAAAATACTATAATAACAACTACATGTAAACCAAAGTGGAAGGTGAGGATCAACTACATTTAAATCAATTAATGATCAATGGCAGAGAGCTTGTAATTCAATTATGAAGGAAGGATCGAAACAATAGGGGCCTTAAAATCACTTTATGTACACCTTTCTAGAGCCGAGCTATTGGGGAAGATGTTATTCGTCATACTCTACCTTCATAAATTTCTCTTCTATATCTAATTCATTTCATGTTCATGGCCCTTTCCTTGTTCATAATCTAGTGTATGTGTAAAGAACCTGCAACAATTAATTGATAAAATGCACAATCTATGAGATCACAGAATATTTTATTGATCACAGGCCACTTCGAGGGGGAAACCTCCTTTGAGCAATCTCAATACAAATAACTTCACGGTGCCTTCATTGGCCTCAACACAAACTTATATACTCATTCTAGGTGCCAATACTATGGGTCAAAACCATGGGACAATACAAACTATGGATCAACAAATACTACGGGACGACTTACAAAGCATATGCGTCCAACAACAATAATACAAACTATGGATCAACAAATACTACGAGACAACTTACAAAGCATAATAATGCGTCCAACAAAAATATACTAACAAAGTAAAGAGAAGGGATGACATGGGTAAAAACCATGGGACAGTACAAACTATTGATCAACAAATACTACGGGACGACTTAGAAAGCATATGCGTCCAACAAAAATATACTAACAAAGTAAAGAGAAGGGATGACATGGGTTCCTAACATCCCCTACCCCTTAGAAAAAGCTTTGTCCTCAAAGCTTTAGATGTGGAAATTGTTGTTGAATTTGAAGGAGTGGTTCCCATGTAGCATCCTCTGGTTTCATTCCATGCCACTGAATTAATACCTCTATGATAGAGAGAGAGAAAATATAACGAGTGCTCTTATTGAGGATGGCCTCCGGCTCCAAAAGGATGGATCCTTCATTATCTAGTTCGGGTAAAATAGTTTGTCCTCTGATGTTGGATCCAAGAACTTTCTTCATACAAGAGACATGAAATACTGGATCAACGTGGGAAGAAGGAGGAACTTCCAATTTATAAGCAACGGACCCAATCTTCTGAAGAACCCTATATGGCCCATAGAACTTTGGAGCAAGCTTATGACGCCCTTTGAGCTTCAAGGAGGATTGCTTGTAAGGCTGGAGATGAAGAAAAACCATATCACCTTCTTGAAAAGTGCACTCAGAACGGTGTTGATCAGATTGTTGCTTCATGCGATTTCTTGCCATGTAAATATTTTCCCACAAAATGCGAAGAATCTGATCGCGATTTCGAAGGATCGTGTCAACATCCTGAACTGGTGAACTGCTGGGGGTGTATGGAAGAAGAACTGGTGGTGCCTGAACATAAATTGCTTCATATGGAGTCATTTTAGAGGCAGTGTGGTAAGAGGTATTTTACCACCATTCAGCGAGAGGGAGCCACTTTTCCCATTGATGTTGTTGTTCATAGGTGAAGCAACGAAGATACGTTTCCAAGCATTTATTGATAATTTCAGTCTGACAATCTGTCTATGGGTGATACCCTGAACTCATCTTCAGTTTGGTGCCAGTGTGGCGAAATAGTTCTGTCCAAAAATGGCTGGTGAAAGTCGTATTACGATCTGAGACAATGGAAGAAGGGATTCCATGAAGATGAAAGATTTGGTCCAGGAAAATTTGAGTGGCTAAGGAGGCTGTATAGGGATGGATGAGAGCATAAAAATGACTATATTTGGAGAGGCGATGAACCACAACCAAAATCACTGTCTTCCCTCTAGATTTAGGGATCCCCTTAATGAAATCTATAGAAATATCTGTCCAAATCCATGTAGGTATGGGCAAGGGTTCGAGCAATCCTGGAAGGAGTGTCGTTTCACCCTTATTGTGCTGGCAGGTATCACATTCAACCACCATTTGTTGAATTGTCCTTTTCATTCCCTGCCAAAAGAAGTTATGTCATGCCCGCTCATACATTTTGAAGAACCCAGAGTGCCCTGTCGATGGAGAAGCATGGAGTTCATAGAAGATATCCTGTTGAAGGTTTTTGCTCTGGGGAAGCACCAGACGACCCTTGTATCTCAGGGAAGAACCATCCCAAGAGTAATGTAGTACAACGGAAGGGTTGTTGGCCAAGTGTTGGATGATTTGAGATAATGAAGAGTCATTGACATAGCCCTGTTGAACAGATTGCAACCAATTTGGAACAGACATGGAAATAGCTGAAAGAGAACCTTTGTCATCAAATGTGCGAGAAAGAGCATCCTCCACAATATTGTCCTTACCCTTCTTGTAAGTGATCTCATAGTCATAACCCATGAGTTTGCTAACCCATTTATGTTTTGTTGGGTAGGATACATGTTGTTCCAGGAAATATTTCAGACTCTGGTGATTAGTCTTGATGCATAAATGAGTCCCTAATAGGTATGGTCACTACTTTTGTACTGCATGCAAAATAGCCATCATTTCCTTCTCATATGTAGAGGAAACTAAATTCTTACCTAAAAGGGCTTTGCTGGTGAACGCAATGGGGTGTTCATCCTGAAGGAGAACAACACCAAGTCCATTGCCGCAAGCATCACTCTCAATAGTGAAGGGCTTGGAAAAATCGGTCATAGCTAGAGCAGGTGTAGTACACATAGCTTGTTTCAGTTTGTCAAATGCACACTCAGTAGCGTGTGTCCATATAAAAGCATCATTTTTCAATAGAGCAGTTAAGGGAGCTGCAATCTTCCCATAATCCTTGACAAACTTGTGGTAGTATCCAGTCAACCCCAAAAAACCATGAAGGCTCTTGAGTGTCTGAGGATGCGGCGAATTGTTCATGGAAACGATTTTGGAAGGATCTACGTGAACCCCTTGTGCTGAGATAATGTGCTTGAGATACTCAACCTCCTTTTTTCAAAAAACACATTTAGACTATTTTGCGTGGAGATGATGGTCAGAGAAAAGTTGCATTACAAGATCCAGATGCTGGAGATGTTCATCCCATGTTTTACTATAGATGAGGATATTATTAAAGAATACTAGAATGAATTTCCGCAAGTAGGGACGAAATATTTTATTCATCAAGTCTTGGAATGTGGAAGGAGCATTAGTGAGTCCAAAGGGCATGACCAAAAAATAATAGTGGCCATCATGTGTACAGAAAGTTGCTTTAGGGATATCATCCTCATGAACCCAAATTTGATGATACCCAGAACAAAGATCCAACTGGGAGAAAAATTGAGCACCATGAAGCTCATCAAGAAGCTCATCAACAACAGGAATTGGAAACTTATCCTTGATGGTGAGGTGATTAAGTGCTTGGAAGTCAATGAAGAGGCACCATGACCCATCTCTTTTGCGGACAATAAGAATTGGTGAAGAAAAGGAACTAGTGCTTGGGCAAATAATACCTTTCTTCAGTAAGTCCCGAACAAGCATTTCAATCTCTATTTTTTGGTGAAATGGGTAGCAATAGGGACTAATGTTGGGAGGAACAGTTCAAGGAAGGAGATGAATACGATGGTCCTCTGGCCTTGAAGGTGGAAATCCAGCTGGTTCAACAAAGACACCTGTATATCGATCAAGAATTTGTTGTAGATCCAAAGGAATAATGGAGACCACTGATGGTTACATTTGAATGGAATGGATCTGAGAGATGACACCATGTGAATTCTTCTTAAGGATTTTTTCCATGCAATGTGAACTGATGATGCTGAGAGACTCTGGTTGTAAGCCTGTCAATGTGTGTTTTGGTCCATTGGGGGAAAACTGCATCCAAAGTTCAGCAAAATTCCATAGGATGGGGCCAAGTGTGCATAGACATTGAGCACCCAAAACCACATCACATCCACCTAAGCTCAAGGAAAACATGTGAGAGCGCAAGTTATAATATCCCATAGAGATACGCACATTACGACACTTCCCTTTGCAAGGTAAGGTACCCCCATTAGCAAACATGACTTCAAAGTTGGAGTAAGGATGGATAAAACAATCAGGTTGTTTGGCGATCCACGGTCAATGAAATTATGAGTGCTACCAGAATCAATGAGTATTGTAAGAGGAAGCTTCTTGAAGTAACCCCTGACCCGCATTGTTTGGGGGGTGGTGATTCCACCTAAAGCATGGCGAGATATCTCTAGCGGGTCATCCTGAAATGGAGGGTCAATAGGTGGCTCATGAATGTCAACTTGAGCATCCATTGTAATTGGAGCTTCTTCACCAATTTCAGAGGCATGCAAAGAATCCATATCCAAGAGATAGAGCTTTTGCTGAACACATCTATGCCCCGAGTGAATTTATCATCAAAATTATAACAAAGCCCTTTTTCTCTGCATGCCTGCATCTCAGTTTCAGACAAATGCTTGATAAGAGTTGGGCAAGGAGCTAGCGGGATTGGAGGTCCTTGAGAACCCATATTTCAGAAGGGAAGAAAAGTGGGTTTGGAGCATTGTTGGGCTGCAATCTTGTCTTCTTCCAACTTAGCCAACCCTAGGGCTTCCATCATTGTGTTGGGACAGAACATTTTGACCTCAGAATGGATTGCATCCTTTAGACCAATGATAAAACAAGTCTGGTAGAAGTCATCAGGAAATCCTTCGGTGTGGTTGGCTAGTTTCTCAAATTCGGTTTGATAGTCTCTCACAGTGCCAATTTAGCGAATTTTAGTGAGGGCTCCTGTGAAGTCATCAAAAGCACTAGGACCAAATCGTTGCAGAAGGAGCTAGCAAATATCTGTCCATTTTAGCACTTCATGAGCCTTGATGTACCAATGGTACCATTGAAGAGCTTCCTGTTCCAAATGAAAGGATGCAAGTGGAATTTTGTGGACATCAAAAGTATTATGTAGATTGAAATACTATTCTGCACGATAGATCCATCCGGTTGGATTTCGGACCACAAAAATTGCTGGAAGAAGAGAACCCATTGTCAGATGAAGACTCGGACTGTCGTTTGTTTTTCATGGCTGAATGCTCAAGGTGGAGGTCGAGATATTTTTCATCCAGATCCTGGAGTTTGGATTGGATGGCTGCAAGTGCTTCCTCCATGGTTTTTTCTCCTGCGCGGGTGACAACCATAACTAGGAGTTTTTTTTTTTGAGTGGGTAGGAAAACAAAAACAGAAACTGTTTCAATAAAGGAAAATCTAGATTTGGGAAAAAATCTAATGGGTAAAGGAAAATTTGGCAGAGGGATACAAAGAAGTAGAAATAGGAAATGAACTTTGTGGTAAAATTTGAAGGCGATTGGGTGAAAGTTGAAAAAGTTATGGAAAACCCTAAAAATAGACAAATGTGGGATTTATGGCTTTGGGAAGGGGAATTTGGGATAGGGTCCTTAGGAATGAAATATGCAGAATGGGATTACAGGGGTGTCAGGGAAGTTTCAAGGGAAACAGAGTGAAAACAAGAGAGATATGGCGAAAAAATATAAAAAAAAAATTCAAGAATGGATCTGCAACAGCGTGGAAGGGATAAAAAACAGATAGATCTGCAATGGCACGGAAGTGATCGAAAACAGATGGATCTGCAATGGCGCAGAAGTGATCAGCAACAAATGGATTTGCAATGGCGCGGAAGTGACTGGCAACAGTTTTGGATAGAGGAAATCTGCGATTTTGAAGCTGAAAATAGATATGGACCCCAGGTATGCTTGGATTCATAACAGTTCAGGGGATTCACTCAGCCACCAATGTTGTCTGACGGCTTGCGTATTAGGGCAGTACCCCTCACTCCATGACTTAGGTAAAAATCATAACCGCTTTGCCACAAACGACAGCTCTTGGTTTACCTCATGGGTGGGAACTAGTCAATCAGGTAGGGGTCGTAGCCCTTTTCGCTGGCAGGTCCTCTTAATGGGCCAGCTACTTCGGGGTTCCTGTGGTACTGCTCACAATGATTTTTAGGGCTTATGCACAAGTACTTCCCATATTTAAGCGGATAGGGATTATTCCCAGATCCAGACCTGCAACAGAAGCGAAAAAAAAATTGGCATAAATTTCACCCAACGAGCCCAAAAAAGTGCTCTGATACCAGATGTGAAGAACCTGCAGCAATTAATTGATAAAATGCACAATATATGAGATCACGGAATATTTTATTGATTGCAGGCCACTTCAAGGGGTAAACCTCCTTTGAGCAAGCTCAATACAAATAACTTCACGGTGCCTTCATTGGCCTCAACACAAACTTATGTACTAATTCTAGGTGCCAATACCATGGGTCAAAACCATGGGCCAGTGCAAACTATGGATCAACAAATACTATGGGATGACTTGCAAAGCATATGCGTCCAACAACAATAATACAAACTATGGATCAACATATACCATGGGACGACTTACAAAGCATATGCGTCCAACAACAATATACTAACAAAGTAAAGAGAAGGGTGGACATGGGTTCCTAATAGTATGATGAGGAAGATTTGGTGGTGAAGTCCTCTGCATCATTAAGAAGGGGCAAGATTTTGAATGTGAGGGTTGATCTACGCTTGTTCCATGATGTAAATCTCTTATTAGTTTCTAGGTATGAAGAACCAAAACCATTGATTGAGTGTCTTGGTGGTGGAGGAGGTCAAAAAAGATGTCTTAGTTCATCTTAGTAACAAATTAAGCGGTGTGTCTACAAAGGAGGAGAACCTAGTCCCTTGGCATTTGGGGGATGGTGTAAAATCCATCATGCCATTGGGTTGGCTTCAAAATAATTGGTTGGAAATTTTTAGGGTAAAAGAATGTGTGGGAAAAAAAACATAGGGTTTGGTTGAGTCAAGTCTAGAAACCAAGCCTAGGTTATAGTCCATAGTTCCTCCTCCTATCCAAATGGTGGATGGTTTTTATTTTCCAATTTGCAATAGATGTGGAAAAAATATTGAAGAAAATTTGGTGTTGGGATTCAAATCCCTTATTGCTTAGGTGGATGAAAAATTCATTAAGGGGATTGATAGTATGGACGAATTTCAATATGTTAAATAACAATTTTTAAAAATTTTAGTTTTGGAATTTCATTTACATGGATTTTTAATTTAGGGCAACATAAAAATTTATATTTTATTGATGAAATGAGGCAATAATGAATGTTTGGATTCCTACCTTTCCAATCCTCCTTGCAAGACAAAATCACCCTCCTTGATCTTCAAATTTTCCCTCCCTTCACTTCTCCAAGACGTTTTTGGAAGCTCTGATCGCTCGAGTGTTGTGGTTTTCCATGAACAAACAGTGGTCACGGTCCGCGAACTGTTTTTTTTGTTATATTAACCAAATGCATGCACTTTGTGGAATCCTATCCTACAAGTTAATTGACATGGCAGGCTCAGAGCTCGCCCATGACTAGTTCTAAGAAACATGCACGTGTTTTCAATTTTCTAAACTTTAGCGTGTTTTACGAATGCATGGTTGCATCTAAAAGCTCCCTCAACTTCATGCGAGGGTCCACACGCATTAAAAGTATGGAGGAATTATCTTATTGGAAGGAAATTCTTATTAATATAAGATAACATAAGTCTGAAATACTTATTTGATCAACAAAATTTAAATGCACATCATGATAGGTGGCTTGCATTTTTAAGAGAATATGATATGGAAACCAAGCATATAAAAGGAAAAGAAAACAAAGTTGTAGATGCCTTAAGAAGGCATGCAAATATGATCTTTACAATTTATGTGAGCAGTCATAAATAAGATTTGCATATCAGAATTGAATATGCAACTGAAAATGATATGGATCATAAAAAAAAATGAAAAATTACAACATAATAAGATAGAAAAGGAATATTAGATTTTAAAATTGGAAATGATGATCTGATTTTTTTAAGAATAGAGTATATATCCCAAATTTAGAAAACATTAAGCAATTGATTCTATCTAAATTAATTAAAAGCCATATTTTGGGCATCCAGGATATCAGAAGATGATTAGTATGCTAAGTAAATAATTCTATTGGCCAAATATGAAAGGTGAAACGGTAGAATATTTAGCCAAATGTATTGAGTGTCAACAAGTAAAAATAGAACACCAACATCCCGCAGTTTTACTTCAACCTCTTCCTATTCCAGAACAAAATGGAGAGGTTATAAGTCTTGATTTTATAACAGGTTTTCCTAAGAATGTTAAACAACATGATTCTATTATGGTAGTTGTGGATAAATTGAGTAAGGCTACCATTTTTATTCCTGTTAAAAAAAATTATAAGGTTGTTAACATAGAAAATATTTTTATGAATGAAAATTTTCAGTTGCATAGCATTCCTAAAGTTCTTATTTTTGATATATATGCTAAGTTTACAGGGAATTTTTGGAAAATTTTATTCAATAGTATTGATACACCGTTGAATTTCAGTAGTGTCCCTAAATGGATGGACGGACTAAAAGAACCAATCAAGTATTGGAGGACATGTTAAGAAAGTATGTCATGGATAAGCCCACTAAATGGGAGGATTATTTTCATTTGGTAGAGTTTGCATATAATAATGGCTACCAAGCCTCAATAAAGATGAGCCCTTTTGAAATACTGTATGGTAGGAAATGCAACACACATATCTCATGGGAAATCTTGTTGATAGAATTGTTCATAGAATTGTTTTATGACTTGATATGTTAGAGTAAATGGAACAAACTGCAAAACAAGTTCAACGAAATCTTATGGGAGAATAGGATCGGAATAAACGCTACGCTGATATAAAATGAGTTCCCAAAGAAATCAATATTGTTGATCATGTTTATTTAAAATTTAAACCCAAGAAACGTTCTATTAAGTTGGGAAAATGTTTGAAATTAGCTCCAAAGTATTGTGGGCCTTTCGAGGTGCTAGCAAGGATATGACCGGTTTCCTATCAACTTGCACTTCCTACCATAATGAGAGTACATAACGTTTTTCATATATCTCTTTAAAATATATATATATATATACATGCATAATGCTTTTCATATATCTCTTTAAATATATATGTATATATATATATATATATATATATATATATATATATATATATATGATGCTACTCATATTGTTGAATGGAATCTGATACAAATAGAATTTCTGGTGGAAACCCTGTGCATTCTAGACAAGAGGGAGCATATACTCCAGAAATACGTCAATGCTCAGGTAAAAGTGCAATGGAAGCACCTCCTTTTAACTTTTTCTCATTCTTATTTACATTCTGAAAACGATTGGTTATTATTATTTTTTTCTTAAAGGCCCGACACAGGGATTTGTGTTTAGGTGTAGTAGAGATCGAAAATGTGGATATTTGTGACAGAGCCTATTATTTTTCTTTTCCATTGTACAATCCATGTTTTTCCTTATTTCAAATAAGTATATATGGATATTAATATTAACCTCTATGCTTATAAAAATCAGTTACTCTATACCTTACTCATACGGGTTAGCAATAATAATCGAAGAAGGCATAATTACATGATTTATACGCATTATTCAAATAAGCCATTGGATTTAAAAACAAATAGAAAACCCAAAATGCTGTGGAATATTACTAAATAAAATGGCAGAGCCGTCAGGCCGGGGTAATACAGTCACGATATCCTACGAAAAAACTTAGTTATGCAGAGTTGTAAACCATTTCATAGATACTTTATGCTAAGGGATATGGTTATAGTTTTATATAGACTATAATAAATAATGGATTGTTTACTCCTTACAAATAGTTTTTCTTTTATTATACAACTCGGATAAATGGGTAAGTAAACAGACTGTTATACTGATAGGATAAAAAAAAACTATAGATCGAATGAATTCTTAACAAATGGTAATGCAACTCAAAAGGGGGACTTTATGAATTAATAATCTGGTTCAAATGAAACGAATAAAGGGAAAGCTTAGAACCAGTAAAGATTTTCTAGCAAAAGTTCTCCTTTCGACTTAGCACCAGGATGTTAACTTTATATGGATAACAAGACTTTGTAGTATGCCATATTATTTGAAGGAAAAAAAAAATTGACAATACATCACAATGGTCTTAGCCCTTTATATAAACTAAATACTATTCTAATCAATTTATTAATTGTTTACTATGTAAATATTGTAATATTTATATTTATTTTTTTAAATGAAGAATTAATATTTTTTAGTTATTTCAACCTAAATAATATCTATAAGAAAAGTCTATTTATCTTGTAATAATTTTTGATACCATTTCCATTCCGATCATATACTTTCTAATATCATATACTCTTAATGCTATGCACAAACTAAATACTATCCTAACCTTTTGTCCACATAAAATGCTTTTCTCTTATTTATTGTGCTGTGTTTTATGCATTTCCTCAATAACTAACAACATAACAACTTGTTGATATCTCTACCATACCATGATAATTTTCTATATAAAATAAGCTTTTTTTTATAACTATATATTTATATTAAGTAAGCTTTTTTTTATATCTATATTCATATTAAGTTAGTTTTTTTATATCTTAAGGTTTTTTTTTATATTATATTTAAATATAAATTTCCTTTTAGAAAGCACCGAGACATCCGATGCCATCCATTAACGCATTGTTCATGTTATTGACAATGACATCATTTTGAAGGTTTGCACGATTATAGATGGTGAAGCAAATTACCACGATTTACTGTGATTATATTTGAGGGCCTATTGCAGGTCTAAAGGCTTCTGCATAGATCTCCTAGAACCAGTTTGAAGTTTTTGGTGAACAAAGAAAATTGAGGATTTACATTCCAAGTCGTTGCCTTTGTATAATGATAATTCATCCTTTTATGTTTAGACCTCTTCACAATAAAGTATTATGTTTAGACCTGCGCCAAAATCTTCTATTAATGGTTTAATGTCTATATGGAATTCCAGATTTAGGTGGCCTAATTTATTTATAGGTTTCTTTTAGGTTCTTTAAATTTAATATGCATTAAATAATTTTAGGGATCACCCCATTGAATTTAATAATCTCAATGTATCTCTTCCCATTGAATTTAATAATCTCAGTGTATCTCTTCTCTAGGGCAGCTTAACCTTGCAATGAAAACTTCGAAAATGATTATGGAATTACCGTGTTTTGTGTTTTTGGGAAAAAGGGTTACATTGGGTTTCCATATGCCACCCCTCGTTAGCCATCATTTTCTTCACGGTAATGATTAAATCAGCTTATATTTATTTTTAATTAAATATTTTTATATTTATTTTAAATTTAATGTGATTAGAGGTTAAATTTAATTTATTTTTTATAATTTAAGCCTATATATATTATAAAAATAAAAATCCATTAAAAAATTGCATATTAAAAAATTATATTTAATTTTATGTACTTTCTGATTAATCAATATGTATTTTGTAATATAAATATATTCTTAATTTTATTTTAAATGATGAATATATTAATGAACACCATGTTATAGATGAATGAGTTGGTGAACCATAAACAAGCATTAGCTAGGAAGCATATGACATTTATGACATTTTTAGGATTGAAATAGTAAGTGTATTACAGATCATTGAGTTTTTGTTTATGAGGTTTGTACATAATGGGAAATTGTGTGCAAAGCATGTATTGGAAGAAGGTGTGGCTAAAGAGCCTCATTTTTAGAAGAAATTTTGTACAATGGTTACATAAATGAGGTCTAATGAAGGAAAGGAGAAGGTAAGGGATCTTTTACTTGCAGGATGTAATGGGTGGAATCTCTAAGTAGATTTGGAGGAAGGGTACATTCATTTAATGTAGGAGAGAAATCCCAAAGTTGCTATGTGTGAGCATGTGGTTGAAATCATGCCACAAAAAGAATATGGGCATGTTGCAGAAGTGCCATATGAAGATGCAATAGAAGATGTGATGTTGGAGGAGTTTTATAACATGTTTGCTAATTCAATTACAAGGATAATGAAGGCTATAGAAAACTAGAAGGATGAAATATTCAAGGATGATGAATGCTTGAAGCAAATATTATTAATAGGTTGGGATAAATCTAAAGAAGAACAACATGATACCAGAATAGAGCAACATGCAAAATATGAGAATACCGATCATGAAGATGACTCTGCTGAAGGGATAATCACTACGTCACAAGATCAATTCTAGTTTGTTGAGAGTATAATGAACCTGATGATTGGAACTATTGTAGGAGTGGTGTTTTTGAGGAATGAAGTGGTGGGACATATAGATCGTGTCACTTTTCTTTTTGTGGTGAAATATAATGAAGAAATTATCCAAGAGTTCAAAGACATACTAGAACGAGAATGTTTATGTGTATAATTGTAGAGGAGTAACTATGGAGCAAAGGTAAGAATAGAGGATGGACAGTTTAAGTTCATGCAATTTCAATGAAACATGGAGTTTTATTTTGCAAGCATTTTTGACAGATATTTTTGTGATAATGTTTGTCTTTATTATGTTGATGGTAATGTTGCATTCTAGAACATGAGCATGATTAAATGATAATAGAACATGAGATAAAGGAATGGTGGGGGAGAAAAATAGAAAACTATTTGCAAAATTATGTTAGATGAAACAAGTTGACTATCGCTCAAGCAAGGAGAATTTTTTCTTTGAAACACATGAAAAATTCGTTGAGTCTATGCCATTCACATTGAAGAAAATTCTGGATGAAAAATATGGCAGATGAAAGAGATCGACAATTGCTAACAAAACTAAACAGAGGAGGCCGCACAAATTTAGCTGAATGGTTCAAAAAAATTGTTGACAAATTCTATGAAGAGTGCGTGATCGAGGAACAAGTTTCTGTCGATAAAGTGAAGCATAGGTTCTACAACGACCTGACCGAGCAATTTATTTTCTCTCTACAGACGCTTCTGTTTAAATTCTTGATCCACAAGGGAGCAATGCATATTGTCGAACCTCAACCATTATTGTTACCACCTCTCTGAAACACGAACTAGGAAGAAAAGCAAAAATAGTGGGGACAATTCATGACAGAGCGAGAGTGGCAACACTTCCTCAGCAAATGAACTGTTGCACCACCCGAGTTCTCTAAAGAACTTTGAACCAAAAATGGGGGGGTAGCCGACCATGGTTTGATAGAATAGATGAATAACGGTCGATGGAAGGAAATACAAGATGGCCAGTAGTGAAAAATACCAAAAAATCAAAAAAGATAGATCAGTAATCCAAAAAAGAACTCTAGATATACAAAATATTGAACGCGAATAGAGGAGGAAGAGGCATGGGGATTTAAGGGAGAAAGCTATTACGCTCCAGAAAAAATGAAAGTCGGGTATAGTGACAGATCTAGAAGGAAATCAACCCGAGTCGAGTCGAGCTCGACAAACCAAGGGCATTGATGAAGACTTGTCACCGATGGACAAATACATATGGATGGAGCATGGTAGTGCTCTTCAGGTGAGTATACCCAAATCTATCACTCTGCATTCCACATTACATCTAAATCAGAGTGCCTAATTACAGGAAATTGTCGAAGAAGACTTAGGTATTCACGCTGGACAAATTGGCATTTGGATTCGATGAAACGATGAAGATGATGAGGTCGACATATTATTGATTCATTGAACGTAAGAATAAAATTGGGTTACTTTTCAACCCGAGTTCTCCAATCGAAGTTTTCATCTACTCTATTTAGAACATGAGGAAGCACCCCCCAGCCACTTTCATCATTAAGTGATTCATCGAGTAAGTCGGGATCTCTGAAATGAAGTACAACCCAGATAAAACAGAACTTTACCTGGGTTTGGACAGAAGTTGTCGAAGAAAGTCGGTACCCGAAACCGATGAAGAACCGACCAGAGCCATTCATATTATTGTTGAAAGTGAAGAACGTGCATTAACTCCTATCAGTGCACATCGAGAGATAGTACTTGTCAAAAGCATGTGTACGAGTCGTTCTGTCCTTGGAAACAATCCACTATCACGACATTTGAGCTTAGCAGTCAAATTCGCAGTGAATATGGCACACATAACGACACACCTTCCCTTCTATGAAGGTGATGAAGAGCCACCAATACATTGGTTCATTTGCGAATTAATATGGGAAGCTAATACTATTTCTAATTAAGACAAACAAATGGCACAGCTCGTGGGTGCCCTTCGGAAATGAGCACTCACATGGTACATCACATTTAAAGAAAGGATGCCCACTGCATCAAAAGCTCAGATCAAACAACAATTTATGTATTTCTTCAAGACACAAGATGCAAAATATCTTGATGCCAAGAAATTAAAGACCACAACTCAGAAACCAACAGAGACTGTAAGGGATTATGATAAATGATTTAAGGACCTGCGGAGCCAGATCGATCACGACATTGAAGAATATTTATTGGTCCAACGGTTTGTGGATGGACTGATACAGAAAATTAGAGTGCACATGAGTTTCACTGATTTTAAAACATATGAATATGCTTTGACAAAAGCATTGCAGATATAAATGGATGAGGGCTACCATATAGCACTTGTTGACCACCGCATTGAAGAAAAGATGGAAAATATGCAAAAATATATTCGCGAAATTAGTTTGCGAGGAGATGATCTTTGGTGCACAAAGTGTTCAACAATCGGTCATACAAAATATTACTGTCGACAAGATGATCGCTGACAGGATGTCAGGTTTGTATAAACAAAAAGTTTCTATGACATCTTCCAGGAACATGAATTGCACGAAACGAAAGATTGTCCCTACAACATGAAAAAAATCAAGCTCGATGGTGCACCATATGCAAAGTCAAATCTCATTCCACAGTAGAATGTATCTTAAATATAAAGAACAAACATAATTACCATGCAGTCTATCAAACCAATGTTGTCGATAAAGGAATGATAGAAACGACAGAAACAACAGTCGACGATACGATGGAAGAAATAAGAACTTCCACCGATGAGGAGGATTTCAAGGTCGTGTATGAAACACCAAAAATTGAGATCCTCTAACACGTTGATGACTACATTGCTTCACATATCTGAGTGAAGACCATCTGTTTGCAGACTGTCCCTACAAAGATCAAATAGATTTGAAATTGTGTACCAAGTGTGGGGTGGGTGATCACTTCTTGGAGGATTTCCCCACCATACTTGAAAAAAGTACTAACAAAAAGAACGTTAACATCTTGTCTAGTGTTCCAAAGTATTATATTGTTAAAACTAAGAATCTTTAGATTGTAACTCGTCAAGGAACTAAAATTGGTGTTGATAATCCTCAAATAAGAAAAATAAAATGTAAAGATGACTATCCTAATCCAATTGCACAAAAGCACTTATATAATAATGCTGCAAAAATATTTCAAGAGTTAGAATCACAAGAAGACAATGATGAATTTCGACAAAGCCATATCAATGAAATTCTCAATTTAGTAACCAAGGAAGAAGTTGTTGCAATATTTCTAGACCTATTACACAACATTAAAAGTAAATATTTCGAAGGAAAACACACTAGAAATCTCTGTCGACTAAATCAGAGAGATAAAAATTATGCAGACTCACTTGTCGACTTATAAATTGAAGGATATTTTGTTCGACAAGTTGTCCTCAACTTCGAATCACAAGCAAATATCATGACTAGAGACACTTGGGAACATCTTGGTCAACCGCAACTACATAAGTCAGGAATCTATCTCAAACTAGCCGACCAAGGATTGATCGAACCATTTGGGGTATGGAAAAATGTTGACACATCCATCATGGGCATAACCACATTGCAAGTTGACTTTCAAATTATCAACCCAAAAGAAGGCTTAAGTTACTTTCCTACCTTAGTTAGCCAAAAATGGGGAAGGAAGATGAAAGCTTCAATATATCTTGATAAAGATAGAATAAAACTTAAAGGAAATGGGAAGAAAGTTATTGTGCCCATTCACCCTTCACAAGGATGGTCTTGGATAGAGACTATTGATGACGAAGCCGACATTCGATACTTATATCAAGTAACGAACAATGGACTATACTAAACCTAACAAACAAGGAGAGATCCACCTCGAAAACCCTGCATTAGTCAGTTATAATTCTGATGATGAAATCTATGACGGGAAAATAGAGAGTTATGAATTACAGGCACGGGAATGTCGGACGATTGAGGTTATCCCTAAGAAGAAAATACAACACTATCTTTCAGTCTTCGTTATTCCGAAGATTTTCGAAATAAAAATCAGAGAATATCCGACGCTTGCACCAGTGAGAAACGAGTCATCGAGTATTCCCCCGTTGAGATACAAAGAACGTGAATCACCTGCATTCCATGTCGAGAAATTATCAAAGAATATAGGAGAACAAGGTCGAATTCAGATTTTAGTCGAAACCTTCATAGTTCAAGCTGCAAGATGGTGGGATACACATTAGTCGAGACTCCATACTTGGACTACCACATTGACATAATTTTTTTAAATATTCAAAGGAAGAAAAATCACGGCACAAGAAAATATTATGATCTTCACACAATGTCAAAATCTCGAAAAGCATATAGACATATATGAAAAAGAATGGAAAAGATTGGGATACCGAGACAAAAGAACCTGGCCTCACCTTTTCCCAAGTACACTTGACGATTTACCAAACAAATGGTATAAAATGGATGAAGCAAGAGGAGAAACATTCATTTGGAAATAATTAAGAGAAAATTTCATCAAAGATTTTATGTTTTCCCTGCATAATGATCTACTAATAGAAGCAAGCAATTTATTGAAAAAATTCCTACAGCCAACAAATAGCCAAATATCATCATAAAATCAACCACGACTTGACTGACAAATCGCTGCATGTAACAATATCAAAACAAACAAACTGCAACACTTGACAAGAATGCAAATGGAAACGGAACAAACAGAAGGGAAAAGATTCCAATGGAAACAAGAACATCCAAATACATCAAAAGTGATCACATCAGTCTTTAATGTTGAATCTTTAGAAAAAAATGATCACGAAAGGATGAGAGAAGCAGATTTTCCCCCAACATTTACACAATTCAAAGAAGGTGAGCGACAAATCAATGAAATAAGAGCACCTAAATGGATGGCTTCACATATTAAGATCAAAGAAGTGGATATATCTAATTATGACAGATCCAAAATGGCTAAGATAGGATATTATTGGAATGAAGAACAAACAATAGAAATTACAAACTTATTAAAAGAATTACAAGATGTCTTTGCACAAGATTATAAATATTTGAAAGGACCTGTCCAAGAAATGGGAGAAATTGTAATATCCCAAATTTTGGACTAACTATTTCTGTTATTATATTGGGCCACAGCCCTAGCAAATATGTTTTATTTTGAGTATTGGGCATGAGCCCTAACACCTATGATTTATTCTTTTATATATTGACATACTGGGCATGGACCCTGACTGGCTTCTTTATTTGAGTGTATACTGGGCGAGGAGGCCCTAATGTTTTGATGATGTGTTTCAGCTTTGATATGGGTACAAACCCTAATATACTGAGATGATCTTTTATTATTTACTGTGTAGAACTATGATCTGTACATGAATGACTTATGTGGTGTGTTGAGCATGGACTCAAAAACACACAGATGACCTACGTATTGGGGATAAGCCTCGATGTACCTAGAGGAGTGTTTAAGTACTGGGAGTAAACCCTTAAGAACATTGAGTGTTGGGCATAAGCCCTAGAGGACTCCAAGCTTGATAAATGAATATCGGATTTGAGGCCACTTGAATATTATAGATGTGCCTCACAACCACATTCTAGCACTAGTGTTGATCAAGAAGCTCTGGAATTGCACTAGCGTAATGCCCATGTGAAAGTGTTGAGTTAAAAGGATCTGAAGAGCACTCGGGGTTACTAAATATCAAAGTGTTGAGTCTGAAAGACTCTGAATAGCACTTGTTAACACCCAAAATGACCCCCTAGGTTGTGGGAGAGGGTAAACTAGGGTAACCACTAACCAATTTTTAGACTTAAGCTACTGACCCAGCTTAGTTTGAGAGGGCTCTCTCTACAGATATATGAAAGACTGGATTAATCAAATGTGTGAACAATGAAAACATACACCAGCATTCATCATTCAAGATATTCAATTACAACAATACAAAAGATCAGATTTTTGTTGGAATAAAAATGGTTTAAATGTTGCTTGGCTAAAACATATGAATCTCTATTTGGGAAATGAAGTCACATTTAAACAAACTCTGAAAATTCATTTACAAATGCTTCGGAAATGCATTAACACAGGGGCGAGATAGTAAACAGCTTGTAGTCAAAGTGATTTTAATTGGTGAAACAGAAGAGAAAGAAACAATCCACTGATATAAAGCATACAATGATGAATCCTACATCAATTTTAGAAGAGAAGTAATGGTGAAATACTTGGAAAACGATAAGCAGAGCATACTTCTATGAATTCTACTTAACTATCACACTGCACCAAGTATTGAGGAATGTCACAGACTGGAATTAACAATGAGAGATACACAATTAACATGGAAGAAGAAAAACAGACTACAAGACCAGTTACAAAAGAATCCCTGAAAACATTTGCTTAGCTCTGCAATCTTTATTCAAAATATAGCTCAAAAATGTCTTACAGAACAATACACAAAAATTCCCATAAACATTTTCAAGAAGATTTTTCAACCCCTTTAGCATTCCATTACATCGCATATATAGTCCTTTGGCCTAGAATCAGTCCTAAGGAAACGAATAGAAATACGCTGCCACCTCGACAATCCCAAATTTGAATATTACATACTTGTCAAAATCCAAAACATATTGACTAAGACGGGAAACAAAAATACTATGAGCAGGGCGCCACCTTACTCCGAAGTCTTCAATAGGCCTTGCGAATCAAAGAAGTCTTATACCTTCAGAGAGCTGTCAGCCGGTTATCCTTTAGTAGGATGGAGAGGCATCACTTCCCTAGTAGGGAGCACGAGATCATGGATGATCTCCATGTCTTGCTGGTCGTCCCCCTTTTCTTTGGAAATTCCCTTTTTTCTCGGACGTCAAACCTTTTCGGGTACCTGTCGCTTTTCCGCTTTCTCATCGTCACTACCGGAATTGGATTCTTCTTGGTCGAACATTGTAGGATATGAAGGAGCATGTTCTTGCTCAACTTTCGAACATGCTTATTCTGGCATGAAAACTGCCCCAGCTTCATGTTCCTTCTCCATGATCCAATCCTAACTGAAAGATGCTCCAAGCTACCATGTGTGCCATCCTTTCTATGTACCGATCTTGCACGGAGGACGAAGAAACACATCCATAACTGCAGTGATGATGACAAAAGCTACATGCGGTCATAGCCATCATGATAACCTAATCGGATCCCTTAACCATGTGACAATGATGCCATAGGTCTGAGCTGACCTACAGCACGCTCTGCAAAGTTTCCTAGATAGACAACGTAGCTAATGATGATGCAGAGGTGGCCTCCATTGTACCAATAATCATTTTGGATAGCAGATAGATGCCCCTTTGTCGGTCTATGCTTCTAGCATCGCCTACGTAACAATACTTAACCTCACGCCTCTCGCACACTTCGAAAGACGTGAGTCACCTCATTTTTGGAACCACTTGGGTCACCTGTCAGCCTGCATGAGTGACCTTCCTCCAGTCCTTCCTTCATCATTGCCAACCAAGATTGTAACCTACCCCATCTACTAGTGCCGGTAATTTTTTCCAGTCTTTCCTTGTTGTTCCGTTCCCTCAATTTTGGGAGCCGACCACTTTTTTGAGTCATTGATGCTCTAACAGCCTCTGCGGGAAAAATGTGTCTCTGAATAGTGACGACGGCTCTTCTGAAAAAACCCCATGGTTTTGAGATGAACCCGTCTTTGATAGACATGACAAAGGGCACAAACATTGCTTGAAAAAAAACCCTACGGGTACAGAACGCTCGAAGCACTGAACTAGACATCTTCAAACCTCAAGCGTCGGGTTCATTTATCTTTAATATCCCTAGAAACAGACCTTCGACCTGCCGTCCTATTGCGAACGGACTAAGTTTTGTCACTCGACCCTCCTTGTCTCTCTCAGACAGTTTGAAGGGATGTGGGAATGGCCTCGCCTGTCGTTTTCTATATCTCTTCCACGCATGGGGGTTTCAGAGAGAATAAAAATGTCAACTTTTACGGGCGTCTTCACACATATAACCGTGTATCCATAACCCCCAGTTTCATTACCCAACTGTCTCTCAATCTCAACCATCGATCTCCCACGTGCTCACTTTCCGCCGTCGGATCTGGCTTTGCTGTACCTACTGATTTGACAACCTTTTTATTTTCCATCATAGGATCATCTTGCTAGTTCTCATCTGGGCCGTTCATCTCAACCGGATGCATATACGGGGTAGTATCGCACCCACCCAAAGAGCTTTTCTTATATCGCCTTTCTTCCATGCGACGGGCTTTGGAGTTGACGCCTGTTCGGCGGGAAAAGTCCATCGCATCTACCCTGCTGCTATCCAGCGTGCTACTTCTTGATGCGACTATCTATGAGAGCCCTCCATCTCGTCTCAAGCATGTATCCACGGTGAGGTCTCATGTTCCATTTAACCCTTAGATCCTCCGTCTGCTGGTGAGGTCCTCCTTATTATATCCTGCGCATTTCCGAATCCCACCAGCCATTGATGTGGCTCTCCTTTCCATCTGAACCGTAGATCTACTGGAGACTTAGGCCTTGAGTGGGGTGAATGAACCTGGACCCTTATATCTCAAAGAGATAAACTCTGTCGTAGATCCTTGCACCTATCCCCACCATCGCATGTTCCTAATATGGCATTGCTCACTGCTCCTTTCTCCTTGCGACGTCCTCTTAAGCCGACACTTGTCCGGCGGGACCAGGCCCATCGCATCCACATATTCCCCTTTCTTCCTCGCAACTTGGTGATGCGATGGTCCATTGAAAACCATAGATCTTGCTCCCACTATTGATCAACGGTTCCGACCTGGGTGGCATTTAGTTTTGCATGCTTTTCCTACGGACCATAGGTTTCAAGGTATTCTCCACTTGCCTTTGTCATTCTATTTTCCTATTAATACTTAGCCCTTGACATTAGCCCATTTTTATTGCATTGAACCCTTTCTAGACCCTTCCTTTCATGTCTTAGCCTCTGACCACTGAGGATGGAGATTATTTCAAGCTTTCACCAGGTAGTTGTCTAACCCTCCATCTTTCATATACGACTTTCTTATGCTGCAAAAGAGCAAAATATATAGGTGCTAACAACACTTTTACTTTCATCACATTTATTTAATTTGATTAAATGATTCATCTTTTATCTATCATCAAATACTGTGGGAACTACCATGTTAAACGAGGGAACCCGACATGCAAGAGAGAAACTAGAGGTGCCTATCCAAGCTTACCGAAAGAACGTCCAAAGAAGTGGACCTTACCCTTAAATTGTTAAACAAAGTATCATGTGAAGATACAAGACCACATATTATTATTAAGAATTTTAATAAATAATGATGTGATTATTTATTTATAAAAGAGATTTATTTCATATAGTTTATGCATAGTGGGCTACCACATTATTTAATAGTATTAATAAAGTATTAATACTTAGTGGGTAGCCACATTTGTAAATAGTATTAATAATGTATTAATACCTAGGTTAGAAATATTATTATTATAATTAGTGTTATTATTATTATGAAAAGTTTAAATTAAAATCACTCATAGTTAAAACAAAGGAAAAGTCCTAGTTCAAGAGGACTAGATATTTGAGTAAATAATATCTTTTAAATTATTAATTATCTTAATTTAAAGAAACTAAATATTCAACAGTCATAATTCAAGACTCCCATACATAAAGACGGCAGATCCCAAGGTTGGGGATCATCTATCTTTTTCATTATCATTCTCTTATGGTAATCACAGAGAAGTTTTCTGCTCCAAGAAAATGAAGCAGTCTTATCTAATAATTCCAAATCTGAACTAGCAGTGAACCTAGGGCCTCTATATTTGATTGCATGTTGGAACCAGCTCGTGGGGATCCAGTTAGAACTAGGAACGGTCTAAGGGTCATGGTTGGGAGGAACATGGTATCCCCAAAGTTATACATCTAAGAAAATCATCCTAACAGGTCAGCTAAATACAAAAGGTTCTGCATTAATGACTGTTTGAGTGTGCACGATTCTACAGGAAAGGATCAAGTTCCAAAGCAGCCAGGCTTCTACATGAAAGGATCAAGTGCCAAAGTAGCCGGGATTCTATAGGAAAGGATCAAGTGCCAAAGCAGCTAGGTATGTAGTATTAATTGTTTCCATTTTCCAGTTGTAGTAGACATAGGATTTTAGACTATAATTGATGCTTTAACATTGTTTAATTCTCATTACAAATATTATCAACTTATAGGTTTGGCCCAGAAACCAATGGAGGTTCTAACAGGTCTAGCCAAGCTAGACTGTGCTAGACATCGCACCATCAGAAAACGTAGGAATGCTCTCATTTCTAGTCGAAAGAGTTTATAACTATGCATTTCCCCTTTTGTTTCCATATGGTTAAGCTAGGATTATTAGTTCTTTAACAATAATTATGTTTTATGTTTGAATCATTTTATAAATTCGTAGTGCAGGGATTATTTTTTCCTTTTAATTTTTTTATTTTTATTCTTTCTATGCTTAAGAATCATCAAATAGAAATGACAACAAGATCAAGTCAGACATCGAATCTCTTATCCACACTACACATCAAATCATAGATTAAACAATAGCAGTAATTATTATCTTTTGCTCTTTCAAACTAAGGTATTCTACATTCCACATTATCAACATCTCTACGATTTCATCCAAACAGTCAACCACTATATCAAAAACAACAACATATATTTTCTCATGGATAGAATCCCACTACCAAACAAATGCATTCCATATCATTAAACTATATTATTTTAACTTGTCAAAATAAAATTCAAGAGATCAAACCTCACTAACATTTCTAGGAAGAACATGCTATCTTAAAAGTAGCCGAACAGCATAGTAGTTTTACACATGGGTAATTACACATTCAACCAAATCATTTCCATTACCATTTAGAAAACGCTTACAGATAGTCATTGAACATAAATGCAAGGCAAGGGATTGAATCCATCTATTCTTCCATTTAAAGAAACTACTAGAAAACGCAGCAAGAAGAACCAAAGTGAAACCCCACGGACATGTAAGAAGACCAGACAAGGGTTTCACTTCTCCTACCAACACATCTTGTTCTTGCAGTTATTTTAAAACTAAGATTTGCAAACGCATTCAATAGACAGAGCCACGATAGCCACATGAAGGATCTAAAACTCTTAACCATTAATTCACATAGAGAAAACACAGAGATTAGTTATATTCATTACAGGTTCAAAGTTTAATAGAAAACACAGAGGCCAACACTTCCCTATTCCTCAGACAGAGTCAACCTCAATTCATAATAAACGCAGGTCATGGAAAAACCATGATTGTCCATTATAAAGTACTCAAACGACGACCTTCAGAACAAAAGCAACGATAGAAAACACAGAAATTGAAACTACTACTCTTACCCATAAGAAGACGCAGAGACTAGACAATGTGCAAACCTTTTATAGATTTATGCACTAGGCTATTTCCTCTATTCATAGGTCCTGGGATTCTTTCGAAATGAAATACGCAGACATGTAAACCCCAGGTTTATATTGGGCATTATTACAAATAGCTTCTAGAAAGTTCAATATTGAGCCGACTGGCCAAACCTTACACTAAAACCCTCCAGGGCCATTTAAAATCGAGTAGATACATTTCACAATGGTCCAACCAATGGCGACCTCCAGGAACCCAAAACTTGTTGTAGTAAACCCAAACCGGATTCACGAAGTTCCCCATAGCAAATACAAACAGAACCACTCCATAAAGGCGAGAGGACAAGATAAGGGATGGTGAACTCTGAACTTACCATATGCAACGCCATCAAAGTCGAGTACTGGCCATAAACTAATAGCCACGTAGAAGAGAAATGGAAACAATCACCTACTAAACAAACAAACCATACAAAGTCAAACCCTGAGATCATTAGCGAACTGTATTTAAACAAAATAGAAGGAAACGCAGTATAAACTAGGAATGGGTTTTACCTTATTATTCAGTCTCCATCTCTACATATAAAAACCCCATATGGTGAGATGACCATGAGCCAAGCTCAGTTCAGGGCACGAAACCCTCAAACGCATCCAATAGCAAACAAGGGAAAATGAACCATGAAAATGAACCTTCGTTGGCGTAAAACCCAAGGGAAAACCCTTGTCATAGTTTCCAGCGTTGGCCATGTGCCATCGTAGAGCTGCATTTAATTCTACCACCAACCCCAAATATTTTGATATTAACCCTTATCTCTATAGTAGTAGAGTCACTCATGATCAACAAGTATTGTAAATGCAACAAGTATTACAAAGACCAGAAGTACTACATAGTAACCACAAGTAATTGCAAGGTCAATAAGTATTGCAAGTTCAACAAGAATTGCAAAATCCATCAAGTATTTTAAGGTTCCAACCTTCAAACATCACCCACTTTAGGCTTAAGTAATTGCTAGAATTGTGAAGTAAGCACCCTAGGTAGATGCCTTCGTAGGTACACCTGCAAACCAAGTACAAATTGAATGCATTAGGGAAACTCGCTAAGTAAGTCAAAAGTTTCCATTTCTTACACCCTACCTCTCGGCAACTCTGTTGGGGTACTTTTCCCCTTAGAAGACCAAGCATCTCATCATGGGCCTCAACCTTCACAAACAAGGGTCCATCTCACCTGAATTATCAGTTAGACTTTCATAAATATGCACACAAACACATAAAGCAGTAAGAAGGAGATTTGTATTATTATAATCTAAACATTTGTACACTTGCGACATAATTACATTTCTACTCATTACATCGCTTCCACAAAGCTGTAGGAATAACAACCAGTAATACCATGATACTTAGGAAACTAAGACCCTTCAAATGCCGCAAATAAGTACTGGTGTAGTATGTACTTATCAGTGCTGAAGTTAATTTACAAATCATCACCTCTTAAATAGTTTATTATAGTAACATAGATTTTTTAAATTTTTACTATTTTGAGGGACATTACAAGTGGTATCAGAGCCCAGCTACAAAACTATGTGACCTATTGGGCTCATTACAAATAGAACACCCGTTGCATATACACAGTAAACAGAAACGTACATTCAGAAATTTTATTTTGTTTATGTGAAAATGTACTAACAAATTTTCTACTCTTGACGCTTATATAACATTGCAGGTACAATCATTGTCTGAAAATGAATGCAGAAGGGGGGCAGCAACATACATGGAAATCTAAACTCTCCACCACGAGAGCAATAAATTATGGTGGAACTCAACTCGGATGTAATGAAACCCATGCAAAACCTACAGGCAGAATTCCAAAGTTTCAGAGATGACAACATGCAAGAAAGACGAGAACAACAAGCTATAAATGAAGCTCTGCTTAGACATTAACAGGGGAAAAACCCCACAGACATCCCACACTCTCAGTCAACACCTTGAAGAAGGGAAGCAGTCACACAAAGAGGATTTCCAACCCTAAGGGAGAAGCGCAGGGTGAACACATACCTGAATCAATGGAAGAGGATTGTAAGAACTCTTCCAATGATGAAGGATCACCACCTCCTTGCAAGAAAAGTAGGAAAAGTGACGACAGTTTACAAGGAGAATTCAAAAAGATAAAACCCCCAACATATGATGGAGAGATTAACTTCGGGGAGAAGGATTAGGAGTGGCTTCTAGGAATGAATAAGTACTTCAAAGTTCATAATTACTACAGTGAAATGAAAGCCCGACTAGCCATATACAACCTGAATGGTAAAGCAGCCAGATGGTGGCGGGACTTGAAACACACCGAAGGGAAAGAATTGAGAGACATAACATGGGAAACTTTCAACAGAACATTCCAGGACAAATATATGTCTGAAAGATTCTTTAACAAGAAAATTAAAGATTTCCATGAGCTAAAAATGGGCTCCCTAACCATGGAGGCTTTCATAAACAGATTCTTAGACCTACTGCACTATGTTCCCTACATCAAGGACAAAAAGGTCAAGATACAATAGTTCTTGGGAGGGCTGCCACCAAAATTTAGAGAAAAGATAGAGTTTGGCATGCCCAAAACCCTTGATCTGAACTTACATAAATCAAGACTATGTTATCAACACGGGCATCCAAGGAATGATAACATCAACAGAAATAGAGATAGGTTCAGAACCTTCACGGACAACCGCAGACCAGGTTTTAGACCTCCACCTTACCAGAAACATAACAACAGTTTTCCGCCCAATAGAGGCTTCAACCGACCTCAAGCATGACCAAGTGAACCCCCACCACCTGTCAACAGGACATCTTTCAACAAAGGGACAAAAGTTGTCCCACCAACTATTTCTTGTTGGAAATGCCAAGGGCCCCACTACTACAGAAACTGCCCCAACAAAACGGATGGATTTTTACACAATTTCCAAGCAGAACCTACCATAGGAGACATGGCAAAGACACCCAGGATTTATGCCGCTCTTGATGGCCGACAAGCAGATCACCAAGCCACCATGGTCGAAATTGAGGGTAAGATCTCAAACACAACCGTTTTAGTTTTAATAGACCCCAGAGCATGCCAAAGTTATATCTCCCCTAAGATAGTGGACACTTGTAAGTTGAACCGTGAGCATCACGAGAAATCGTGGCTGGTACATCTAGCCACCGGTACCAAATAAAAGGTCTCCGAGTTAGTTAAAACTTGTGAGATAGACTTAAATGGTTTCCCAACTAGGTTATAATTAAACATTCTACCCCTAGGGTCGTACGATGTACTTATCGGCATGGATTGGTTAGAAGAACACCATGTCCTACTGGACTGCTTAAACAGATCCTTACTCTGCAGGGATGACCAAGGGAATCAGAAGACGATTCAGGGTATCCCTAAGAAAGTGTCGGTACGACAGATCTCAACCTTACAAGCAAAGAAATGTATCATAAAAGGTTGCAAACTCTTTGCCGTCAATATCCAAAACATAGAAACTGATAGGGAACAGAAGATCGAAGACTTCCCAATCCTCGTAGAGTTCAAAGATGTATTTCCCAAAGAAATACCGAGATTTCCACCCAAACGAGACTTAGAATTTTCCATCGAACTAACCCCTAGGTTAGTACCAGCTTCCAAAGCCCCATACTGCATGATCACACCAGAATTGGTGGAGCTCAAGCTTCAGTTACAAGAGTTAATAGACAAACGGTACATTTGACCAAGTGTGTCCCCTTGGGGTGCACCGATACTCTTCGTCAAGAAGAAAGACAGAATGATGTGGATGTGCATCGATTACCGCCAACCCAACAAGATGACATTAAGAACCGCTACCCACTCCCTAGAATCGACAATTTGTTTGACCAAGTCGGAGGAGCGAAGATCTTCTCAAAGATCGACTTACGATCCGGATACCATCAGGTGAGGATCCATGATGAGGATATCAACAAGACCACATTTCGGACCTATTACAGCCACTACGAGTTCGTAGTGATGCCATTTGGGTTGACGAATGCACCGGCCAACTTTATGTGTATGATGAACAACATATTTAGTAAATACCTCAATAAGTTCGTTCTAGTCTTTATTGACGACATTCTGATCTACTCCAAGAACGAAGTAGAACATGAGGAACACCTCCGAATTGTTTTACGTATACTACGGGAACACCAACTGTACGCCAAGTTTAGTAAGTGAGATTTCTACAAACCCCAGATTCAATACTTAGGACATATCATTTCCAAGAAGGGAATAGCCATCGACCCCGAAAAGGTCAAGGCTATCTAAGAATGGCCCACACCTATGTTTTTTTTTGACATAAGATCGTTCTTAGGACTAGCCGGCTACTATCAGAAGTTCATTGAGAACTTCTCGTGAATCGCATGTCCTATGACCGCCTTACAGAAGAAGGCAAACAAGTTCACCTAGACAACTAAGTGCAAAGAAATCTTTGAGAAGCTGAAGCAATTATTGTTTAGTGCACCAATCTTATGAATTAAAGACCCCAATGGGGACTTCCTCATTTGCACGGATGTAAGCAAGGAAGGACTTGGGGGAGTCCTTATGCAAGACAATTTTTCCATATGCTACGAATCGAGGAAATTAAAAGAACATGAGCAAAACTACCCTATGCATGACCTCAAAATAGACACATCATCCATGCTTTGAAGATGTGGTGACATTACCTCATGGGAAAGAAATTCCTATTGATTATTGATAACATGAGTTTGAAGTATCTTTTTTACCAACCCAGCGTAAACGCTAGGCATGCCAGATGGTTAGCTTTCCTTAGTGAGTATCATTTTGAACTAAAGCATATAAAAGGAAAGGAAAACAAGATTGTGGATGCCTTGAGCCGTCGAGCACATGTGCTTTACGAGGTCATGGTGAGTCAAACTGACTCATAATTACACCACAAGATTCGAATGACATGTAAGAGTGACCGTTACTACATGGAAATCCTTTCAAAGATCCAGGAAGACAAATTATTTCAACAACAGAAGGAATATAAGATAGATGAGTCAGGACTACTATGGTCAAAAGGGAGACTTTATAGAGTGGAGACATTAGATCAAACATTCTCACAGAATCTCACCAGAAACCCTATTCAGGGCACCCCGGATATCAAAAGATGATATCGGCAGTAAAGAAAAATTACTTTTTGCCTAGGTTGAAAGCTGACATCGCCATGTTCATTGCAAAATGTCAAGAGTGCCAACTAGTCAAAGAAGAACACCAACACCCCTCTGTTTTACTACAACCTTTTCCCATTCTGGAATGGAAGTGGGAGGTAATAAGTATGGAATTCATTACGGGCTTACCCAAGAGTAAGAGGCAAAATGATTCTATTTTTGTAATGGTAGACAAGCTGTCTAAAGCAACCCATTTCATAGCGGTAAAGTCTACCTACAAAGTAGTCCACATCACAGACATCTTCTTGAAGGAGATCCTTTGATTGCATGGGATACCCAAGGCAATCATTTTCAATCGAGACACAAAGTTCACTAGCAACTTCTGGAGAGCACTATTATCCAGTTTGGAGACCCAGTTACAATTAAGTACCGCATACCATCCCCAAACTGATGGACAAATAGAGCGATTAAACCAAATCCTTGAGGACATGTTGAGGATGTATGTCATGAACAACCCCACCATGTGGGAAGATTATTTGCACCTCGTAGAGCTCTCCTACAACAACGGATACCAAACCTCTACCAAAATGAGCCCTTTCGAGGTACTCTATGGCCGGAAATGCCAAACACCCGTGACTTGGGATAGTTCAGTAGACAAACTTATGTTAGGACCCGACCTACTAAAGGACTTGGAACAACTAGTCTCCAAGGTGCAGTTGAACTTGAAAGAAGCACAAGACCACCAAAAGAGTTATGCGGACAAGAAAAGAAAAGACAAAGACTACCAAGTCGGTGAACATGTGTTTCTAAAAGTAAAGGCAAAACGAAGCTTGTTGAGCTTAGGACGTTGTGGGAAAGTAGCCCCAAGATTTTGTGGACCTTTTGAAATACTAGCCAAGAAGGGCCTAGTGGCTTATGAGTTAGCCTTACCGACTCATATAAAATTTCATAATGTTTTTCATGCTTCATTATTAAATAAATATGTATATGATACTAAGCATGTAATTGATTGGTCCTTATTATAGGTGGAGCCCGAAGGGGAGTTCAGGACAGAACCACTCCACATTCTGAACAAGAGAGAGGTGTAGCTTAGGAGGAGGACCATTACTCAACTCAAAGTGCAATGGAGGCACTTTGGACCAGATGAGGCTATTTGGGAGAATGAGACCACCATGAAAGAGGCATACCCCATCTTGTTTCATGACCTCATTCCCAGTCCCTAGAAACACCGGGACGGTGTTGTTTCTAAGCGGGGAGGGACGTAATATCCCAAATTTTTGACTAACTATTTCTATTATTATATTGGGCCACGACCCCAACACATATGTTTTATTTTGAGTATTGGGCATGAGTCCTAGCACCTATGATTTATTCTTTTATATATTGACATACTGGGCATGGACCCTGACTGACTTCTTTATTTGAGTGTATACTGGGCGAGGAGGCCCTAATGTTTTGATGATGTGTTTCAGCTTTGATATGGGTACAAGCCCTAATATACTGAGATGATCTTTTGTTATTTACTATGCAGAACTATGATCTTTACATGAATGACTTATGTGGTGTGTTGAGCGTGGACTCAGAAACACACAGATAACCTACGTACTGGGCATAAACCCCGATGTATTGAGGAATGTTTACGTATTGGGAGTACGCCCTGAAGTACATCAAGTGTTGCGCATAAGCCCTAGAGCACTCCAAACTTGATAAATGAATACCGAATCCTAGGCCACTCGAATATTCTAGATGTTTCTCACAACCACATTCTAGCACTAGTGTTGAGCAGGAAGCTCTGGAATTGCACTAGCATAATGCCCATGTGAAAGTGTTGAGTTAAAAGGCTCTGAAGAGTACTCGGGGTTACTAAATATCAAATTGTTGAGTCTGAAAGACTCTGAATATCACTTTTACTTTCATCGCATTTATTTAATTTGATTAAATGATTCATTTTTTATCTATCATCAAATACTGCAGGAAATACCATGTTAAACGAGGGAACCCGACATGCAAGAGAGAGACTAGAGGTGCCTATCCAAGCTTACCGAAAGACCGTCCAAAAAAGTGGACCTTACCCTTAAATTGTTAAACAACGTATCATGTGAAGATACAAGATTAAATATTATTATTAAGAATTTTAATAAATAATGATGTGATTATTTATTTATAAAAGACAATTTATTGCATATAGTTTATGCATAGTGGGCTGCCACATTATTTAATAGTATTGATAAACTATTAATACTTAGTGGGGAGCCACAATTGTAAATAGTATTAATAATGTATTAATACCTAGGTTAGAAATATTATTATTATAATTAGTGTTATTATTATTATGAAAAGTTTAAATTAAAATCACTCTTAGTTAAAACAAAACAAAAGTCCTAGTTCAAGAGGACTAGATATTTGAGTAAATAATATCTTTTAAAATATTAATTATCTTACTTTAAAGAAACCAAATATTCAACAGTCATAATTCAAGACTCTCGTACATAAAGAGGGCAGATCCCAAGGTTGGGGATCATCTATCTTTTTCATTGTCATTCTCTTATGGTAATCAGAGAAAAGTTTTCTGCTCCAAGAAACTAAAGCAATCTTATCTAATAATTCCAGATTTGAACCAACAATGAACCTAGGGCCTCTATCTCTCATTGCATGTTGGAACCAGCTCTGGGGGATCTAGTTAGAACCAGGAACGATCTAAGGGTCATGGTTGGGAGGAACATGGTAGCCCCAAAGTTATCCAGCTAAGAAAATCATCCTAACAGGTCAGCTAAATACAATAGGTTCTGCATTAATGATTGTTTGAGTGTGCAGGCTTCTACAGGAAAGGATCAACTGCCAAAGCATCCAAGCTTCTACAGGAAAGGATCAAGTGCCAAAGCAGCCAGGTATGTAGTATTAATTGTTTCCATTTTCCAGTTATAGTAGACATAGGCTTTTAGACTAGAATTGATGCTTCAGCATTGTTTAATTCTCATTACAAATATTATCAACTTAGAGGTTTGGCCCAGGAACTAGTGGAGGGTCTAGCAGGTCTACCCAAGCTAGCCTATGCTAGACATCGCACCATCAGAAAATGTAGGAATTCTCTCATTGCTAATCGAAAGAGTCTATAACTGTGCATTGCCCCTTTTGTTTCCATATTGTTAATCTAGGATTATTAGTTCTTTAACAATAATTATGTTTTTTGTTTGAATCGTTTTATAAATTCATAGTGCATGGATTATTTATGCCTTTTAATTCTTTTATTATTATTCTTTCTATGCTTAAGAATCATCAAATAGAAATGACAACATCATCAAGTCAGACATCGAATCTCTTAGCCACACTACACATCAAATCATAGATTAAACAATAGCAGTAATTATTATCTTCTGCTCTTTCAAACCAAGGTATTCTACATTCCACATTATCAACATCTCTACGATTTCATCCAAACAGTCAACCACTATATCGAAAACAAGAACAGATATTTTCTCATGGATCGAATCCCACTACCAAACAAATGCATTCCATATCATTAAACTATATTACTTTTAACCCATCGAATCTCACTAACATTTCCAGGAAGAACATGCTATCTTAAAAGTAGCCAAACAGCGTAGTAGTTTTACACAGGAGTAATTACACATTCAACCAAATCATTTTCGTTACCATTTAGAAAACGCTTATAGACAATCATTCAACATAAATGCAAGGCAAGGGATAGAATCCCTCTATTCTTCCATTTAAAGGAACTACCAGAAAACGCAGCAAGAAGAACCAAAGTGAAACCCTAGGGGCATGTAAGAAGACCAGACAAGGGTTTCACTTCTCCTACCAACACATATTGTTCTTGCAACTATTTTAAAACTAATATTTGCAAACCCATTCAATAGATAGAGCCATGATAGCCACATGAAGGATCTAAAACTCTTAACCATTAATTCACTGTAATTTCCCAAAAATAGTAAAAATTTAAAAGTTTTCTCTTACTACTAAAAATGCCTACATAGATAATGTATTGTAAATTTAACTTCAGTACTGGGAAGTTGCATTGATACTTTGTTGGAGACGATGAGAGTTTTTAAAGTAACACAAGTTAGTTTCGTCAAATATATTTATGCCGAAGCTGATGAAGTAAAGTAGTTGATATATATGTATCCTTATAGCATGTTTATATATGAAACTTAAGGTCCTTCCTTTTACTTTTCCATGTTGAGTTTTGTTATAAATGATTAAGATGGTCTCTTTAGGCATGATGGCATTTGTTGATGGGAGTTGAGGTCCTTGAGAGGAACCTAGTGTTCCATGAAGAGATGTACCCTCATAGTGCTGCTGAAAGGTAAGGTTAAGTTTTGGGATTCCTGTTCTTACTTAGCAATTGCTAATGGCTTGTCCTATGTGTGCATGCAGGTACCTGTACAAAGGGTTCCTCCCATGAATAGAACTACCATCATGCATTGAAATGTTCCTAAGTTAAAAGTGTAAGACTAAGGTCCAAAAAGGAACCTTGGGGTAAGGAGACACTAGTTTATACCAATTCGTGACATTTGCATAACTCCATACTATAGTGCTTTGGGTAAACATTAAACTTGGTAAAATGTGTTAAGTGGAGCATTGAATACCACACATATGATGGCGACTCGAAAGTGGTGACCAGTTGGCAAGGGTTTCAATGCAGGGTTGTTACCCTATCGAGCGTTTGTTCCTTCATGTCGCTTGGCTTTGGACAGACCATCGTTGCGTCTGTGAGATTTTTGTGCCCTGACCTAAGCTATGCTCAGGGTTAGTGCACCATTTGGGGTTTTATGCACAGGGGTGGAGTGAAAATCAACACGATTCAGGTAATGGTTAGTTCTCTCCTTGATTCAATATTCTCTACCACCTCTATCTAGCAATCGTTTTATTCTCAAGGTTAACCTCGTGTCGTTTGATGGCTTGGTAGGTAATGTATAGTGTTCCTCTTTGCATGGCTTGCGAGTTGGTGACCAGTGCTATCGACTTCATTGGAAATGCAGAGGGGTAAGTTGAGGTTTCACCATTCCTTAGTCCCTTCCTCTCGCCTCTGTGGAGTGGCACTGTTTGTATTTGATTATTGGGAACCTTCGTGAGGGTGGATTGGGTTCACTGTAACAAGTTTTGGGGTTCCTGGAGGTCGTCGTTGGCTGGACTAGGTGTATGAATAGTCGTTGTAATTATTATTTTGATGGTGAAAACTTCTGGGGATCTCTATACTTGTAGTAGGGTTTAAAGGATTTTTTCGGTTGCTATCCATGTATTTGTACCTGTGTGCATATGGGTTTGAATGAATATTTCCATGCCTGTACTGATTTGTGGATTCTCGTTTTGTTATTTATGATGGAGATATAACCTCTCCATTTCCCCTATTTTGAGACACTAAATCGATGTGTGTAAAAAAATAGGGTCACTGGGTTTTTTTGTTATTCTATTTGGTAATCCGTCATCTCGAAATCTTGGTGAAAAGTTGTTTGACCAAATAGTGGAGTCCATGCTAAATTATGAGACTCACCTTTGCTTTGTTCTTCGTTTTACTATGGATAAGAAAATTTATATGGGTGTATATGTTGTTTAGTGCTTTCAACCTGAAAGTAAAATATCTTCTCTTCTGTATGGAAAAATCAGTTAATCGTTTGTTGTCAGTGATGCTTCTGTCTATTGTCTAGATTCTTAAGGTAACCTGGGCCCTTTGAGTTGTTCCTGGGGTTCAATATCTGACCTGGGGCTTTTAATTCAAAAATTAGGAGTCACTTATCATTTTTGTAGTGGGATTCAACCCTTGAGCCTGATAGGGGTTAAATGTTTAAAATGTAAAGATATACGTATGAGTTTGTGGTTGTGAGATGTAGTGAATATTTCACTGTGTTTTCGTTATGGCTCCACGAGAAAATTCGTGGTCCCTGTAACCTATGTGTTGTATGGTTTTGACTTCTAAAATGTTTATATGTTGAAATTTCTTAATTCTTCCTACGATTTCTAGCTTATGGTCTGCAAACATGTTTAAAGGAAAGAAAGAGAGATACCAACAATCGTGGATAAAAATTATGGTTGATGTGAGTCTGCGATTTTAATTTGTAATGATGATGTTTGATTTACTGCGTTTGCTGATCCTATGTGGGGATTCATAAGAACAAAAAGGAATAATAAATGAAGGGATAAAAACTAAACCCTAACTCTAACAATCATTTTACTTTTTGTAATGAGATCGTTTTCCTACTGGAAGGTCAATGGGTTTTGATTTGGAACTACTGTGTAAATAAAAGAATGGAATGCCTGATGTGTTGTCTCTTTGTAATGGATTGGCCGTTGGTAGAATATTATAGATGTTTAGAATGACTAGGATGTCTGATGTATGTCTTGCTACTGTTATTATTTCTATTTAATGTTTTTCAAGCATAGAGAGAATGTTTAATAAACGATTTAATGAGAACATAAGGAATTCTCAGAAAAACATAAGTATTTGAAACGGTATTGTAACTCTAAGTTTGTTCCTGGGGTGTTGTCTAGCAAAGGCTAGCTTGGCTAGACCTTCTAGACCCTCCTCTGGGTTCTGGGCAGAGCCTCGAAGTTGAAAATATTAGTAATGAGAACAATGCTGCAGTATCAATTCTAATTTTAAAATCCTAGGTTTATTGTAACTGTAAATTTGAAACAATGAATACTCCATACCTGGATGCTTGAGCACTCAATCCTTTCTTGTGGAATCCTAGCTACTTGGAACTTGATTCCTTTCTCTAGAAACCTGAACACTCAACAATAGTTAATGCAGAGTTTGTTGTATTTAGCTAGCCTGTTAGGATGATTTCCTTTAGCTGGATAACTTTGGGGCTACCGTGTTCCTCCCAACGATGATCCTACAACCGTTCCTGGTTCTGTATGGATCCCCCCAAACTGGATTCCAACATGCAAAAGATAGAGAGGACCTAGGGTTACTACAGGTTCAGTTTCTTGGAGCAGAAGTCTTTCATTTAGTTACCATCAGAGAAAGATGATGAAAAAGATAGATGCCCTCAAACTTGGGATCTTCCCTCTTTATGTAGGGGAGTCTTTTAATTAGTATTGTTGAATTAATTAGTTTATTTAAATTAAATCATTAATATTTAAAAGATATTATTTAATTAAATATCTAATCCTTTTGAACTAGGACTTTTCCAACTATTTAACTATAAGTGATTTTGATTTATGCTCTCAATAATAATTATACTAACAATAATTATAATAATAATAATATTTTACTTAACTATTAACACCTCATTAATAATATTTAAATAATGCATAAGCCATCTATAATAAATATATTTCATAATTAAATAATGACACATTATTATTAAATCTTTCAATAATAACATTAGCCTTGAGGCCTTTATGCATGTTAGTCATAAAAGACTACTGTTAATTATCTTTTATTAAATTATGTATCTTCACATGATACTTCTTTTAACTTGTAAGGACAAAGTCCAATTCTTTGGATGGTCTCAGTAAGCTTGGTTAGGTACCTCTAGTCTCTCTATTTGCATGTTGGATTCCCTCGTTTAACCCGGTAGTTCCCACAGTACTTGATGATAGATAAAAGATGAATCATTTAATCAAATAAAATAAGTGTGATGAAAGTAAAAGTGTTATTCAGAGTCCTTCCGACTCAACACTTTGAGATCTAGTAACCCCGAGTGCTCTTTAGAGCCTTTTAACTCAACACTCTCACATGGGCATTACGCTAGTGCAATTCCAGAGCCTCTGTTCAACACTAGTGATAGAATGTGGTTGTGAGGCACATCTAGAATATTTAAGTTGCCTCGGATCCAGTATTCATTTATCAAGCTTGGAGTGCTCCAGGGCTTAGGCCCAACACTCAATGTACCTCAGGCCTTACTCCCAGTACATAAACATTCTTCTAGGTACATTGGGGCTTATTCCCAATACATAGGTTATATGTGTGTTTCTGAGTCCACTCTCAACACTCTTATAAGTCAAATCATGCAAAATCATAGTCTACATAATAAGTAACAAAAGATCATCGCAGTATATTAGGGCTTGTACCCACATCATATGCTAAAGACCATAAACACAACATTAGGGCCTTCTCGCCCAATCATATACTCAATAGAGAAGTCATTCAGGGTCCATGCCTAGTATCTCAATATATATAAAAGAATAAATCACATGCGCTAGGGCTCATGCCCAAAATAAATCATATGTGCTAGGGCCATAGCCCAATATAACATCAGAATAGTCAGTCCAAAATTCGGGATATTACATTCACATAGAGAAAACGCAGAGATTAGTTATCTTCATTACAGGTTCAAAGTCTAATAGAAAACATAGAAGCCAACACTTCCCTATTCCTCAGACAGAGTCAACCTCAATTCATAATAAACCCAGGTCATGGAAAAACCATGATTGTCCATTATAAAGTACTCAAACGAGGACCTTCAGAACAAAAGCAACGATAGCAAACACATAAATCGAAACCACTACTCTTACCCATAAGAAAATGCAGATACTAGACAATGTGCAAACCATTTATAGATTTATGCAGTAGGCTATTTCCTCTATTCATAGGTCCTAGGAT
This sequence comes from Larix kaempferi, assembly GCA_027924585.1. Classification (NCBI taxonomy): domain Eukaryota; kingdom Viridiplantae; phylum Streptophyta; class Pinopsida; order Pinales; family Pinaceae; genus Larix; species Larix kaempferi. The sequence goes on from BSBM01000432.1 coordinate 4,232,019, forward strand.
TCTTTCAAAATGAAATACGCATAGATGTAAACCCCAGGCTTATATTGGGCATTATTACAAACAGCTTCTACAAAGTTCAATATTGAGCCGACTGGCCAAACCTTACACTAAAACCCTCCAGGGCCATTTAAAATCCAGTAGATACATTTGACAATGGTCTAGCCAAAGATGACCTCCAGGAACACAAAACTTGTTGCAGTAAACCCAAACCGGGCTCACAAAGTTCCCAATAGCAAATACAAACAGTACCACTCCATAGAGGCGAGAGGAGGGGATAAGGGATGGTAAACTCTGAACTTACCATATGCAACGCCATCAAAGTCAAGTACTGGCCATCAACTAATAGCCATGTAGAAGAGAAATGGCAACAATCACCTGCTAAACAAACAAACCATACAAAGTCAAACCCTGAGATCATTAGCGAATTGTATTTAAACAAAATAGCAGGAAACGTAGTATAAACCATGGATGGGTTTTACCTTCTTATTTAGTCTCCATCTCTGCATATAAAAACCCCATATAGTGTGTTGACCATGACCCAAGCTCAGGTCAGGGCACGGAACCCTCAAATGCATCCAACAACAAACAAGGGAAAATGAACCATGAAAATGAACCTTCGTTGGTGTAAAACCCAAGGGAATACCCTCAGCATAGCTGGCAGCGCTGGCCATGTGCCATCGTAGAGCTGCATTTAATTCTACCACCAACCCCAAATATTTCGATATTAACCCTTATCTCTATAGTAGTAGAGTCACTCATGATCAACAAGTATTGTAAACGCAACAAGTATTACAAAGACCACACGTATTACGTAGTACCCACAAGTAATTGCAAGGCCAACAAGTATTGCAAGTTCAACAAGTATTGCAAAATCCATCAAGGATTTTAAGGTGCCAACCTTCAAACATCACCCACTTTAGGCTTAAGTAATTGCTAGAATTGTGAAGTAAGCACCCTAGGTAGATGCCTTCGTAGGTACACCTGCAAACCAAGTACAAATTGAATGCATTAGCGAAACTTGCTAAGTAAGTCAGAAGTTGCCATTTCTTACACCCTACCTCTCGCCAGCTCTGTCGGGGTACTTTTCCCCTTAAAATACCAAGCGTCTCATCATGGCCCTCAACTGTCACCAACATGGGTCCATCTCACCTGAATTATTAGTTAGACCTTCATAAATATGCACACAAACTCTTAAAACAGTAAGAAGGAGATTTGTATTATTATACTCTAAACATTTGTACACTTGCGACATAATTACATTTCTACTCATCACATCGCTTCCACAAAGCTGTAGGAATAACAACCAGTAAGACCATGATACCTAGGAAACTGAGACCCTTCAAATGTCGCAAATAAGTACCGGTGTAGTATGTACTTATCAGTGCTGAATTTAATTTATAAATCATCACCTCTTAAATAGTTTATTACAGTAACGAAATTTTTTTAAATTTTTACTATTTTTAGGGACATTACAGAAATGAAGATCGACATCAAACCAAATGCAAAACCGGTCAAGAAGAGACCCTACAAGCTCGCGCATAAATACAAATATATAGTCAAGAAAGAAATAGACAGCATTCTTACCGTGGGAATTATCTATCCCATTGATCAATCAGAGTGGGAAATCCCACTGGTCATCTAGCCTAAGAAGCACGGCCTGATATGACTACGCATTTGTGTCGACTTCAGGGAACTCAACAAGGTTACGCTTACAGATCTATTTTCGACACCTTTTGCTGATGAAATTATTAATGAAGTTGCAGGATAGGGATGTTATTAGTTCACAAATGACTTGTTCAGGTATAATCAAGTACCTATTGCCAAAGAAGATAAAAAAAAGCCACATTTGTATGAGAATTCAGATCATTTGCATATAAAGTAATTCCATTTGGATTGAAGAATGCACCAACTGTGTTCTCCATAATAGTTTTCAGATATTTCCAAGAATATATCTACAAAACTATTGCTATATATTTTGACAATTTGATGATTTATTCTTTAAGAGATCATTGCAAATGGCTAAGACTTTTGTTATAAATATGTCGTCAGATTCAACTATCACTGAATATAAAGAAATGCATATTCACCATGCCAATAGGAATCCTACTTGGGCATGTCATATGTAAAGAAGGCATAAAAGTCGACTTTGCAAAAATTAAAGTCATCCTCGACTTGAAACCACCAGTTAAATCCAATCAAGTCAGAGGGTTTCTACGGCATGAACTACATTGTTCGACATATTAAAAATAAAACTAGTCAAAGCTCCCATATTAAGATTTCCAAACCAGTCGATCAAATTTCATGTACATATTGATGCGTCTGGTATAGCATTCGGTGAAATCCTAACCCAACCTGGAGATGATGGAATGGATTACCCTAACAATAGCAAAAAATTAAATAAGGCAGAGATGAACTATTCAACAACTGAGAGAGAAGCATTGGGTATGGTATTTGTACTCCAAAAATACTAACATTATCTACTCGACAATCCTTTCGTGTTCTATATAGATCATTAGGACCTGAAATACTTGGTCAACAAACCCCTCCACCACTGAAGAATATGTCGCTACTATTATTCCAATAATTCGAGTTTGAAGATATAGTTCGACCAGGTAAAGAAAATGTTGGACCCGACCACTTATCAAGAATAGACATAGGCGAAGAACCAATTGGAATTGAGGATTATTTACCTGATGCTCAGCTATTTAGAATTAAATTTGTTCCATTTGACTTAGCAGATATTTCTCAGTACCTAGAAGAAGGACAAGCTCCAAAACGAATGCATGAAAAGAAAAAGAATATTTTAGCAATGAAAGTTGTGCCATATACTATAATAAATGGATTTCTCTATAAACTGGGATCAGATGATGTACTACGACAATGTGTTCTCGACCATGAACGAAAAAGTGTAATTAATGAAGCACATAATGGACCAACTGACGGACATTTTCAAGCCGACGTGAGAGCCAAAAAAATTTAGAAGTCAGGATTATGGTGGCCGAAAATCCACAAATATTGTCGAGAATTTGTGACTAAATGCAACAGATGTCAGTGACTTGATCGACCATTTCCAAGTACTCAAATGCCATTAATATCAGTAAATATGAACTTAAATTTGGGCAATTGACTTCATAGGTCCATTTTCGACTCCTGGTTGACGAATGAGAGCAAGATATATCATTAATGTGATCGAGTATGTTACTAAATGGGTAGAAGCAGAACCTGTCGAGAATTTCTCAAATGAAATAGCTTCCAAATTAATCTATGAGAACGTTCTTACAAGATTTGGTTGTCCACTTACCTTGATTAGTTACCAGGGAACCCACTTTGTCAACAAAACAATTGCCATACTCATGAAAGAATTTTTTATCGAGCATAGAAGGAGTACAACATATCACCCCCATTCTAATGGCACAATAGAAGCATTCAATAAAATGCTAACTACAGGATTGACTAAAATGTGCAATATCGACAAGGATGACTGGGACGACAAGATACCTGCAGTACTATGGGCGTATAGAACAACATACAAACGATCGACAAGTCAGACACCATTTAACCTCGTATACAGACAAGAAGCAGTCATTCCTTTACATTTTCGACAACAAGCACCAATGATTGTAGAAGTACTAAATATTGATATATAAAAGGTGAGAAAAGAAAGTTACTCCCAAGTATCGAAACTTGAAGAAAAACGACATATAGCAATCCACAATCAAGAAATCCAAAAAAAAATAGAAATCTTGGAACGACTGAAATATAAAGAACAAAATTATATCAGTTGGTGATCTAGCCCTAATTTATGACAGCAAAATCAAAGGGAAACCTAAAAATGTACACACTGCATGGATAGTCCCCTATGTTATTTAATAAATCCACACTAATGGAGTAGTTTGACTGAAAACACTACAAGGGAGCGTATTCCCCAAACTTGCCAACGACGCCCAACTAAAATGTTACAAAGCATGAAAAAAGGTGGGGAGAAAGAAGTTAATTATAGACAAAGTGGAATAGAGCGAAAAGAAAATTTTGAACAAAGATGCATGACCGAACCGACACAAATCTGACCAACAATACGTCAAATGATTCACCATCATCACTAATCAATTGTTCGTGACAAGACATAATGTCGACTGAAGCATGATGAGATTATTTTCTTCACATGAGTGATGCAAACCATCATTTGCCATTAGAGCCGTCAGGATCACTGACATTTCAGAGTTTCATCGTATAAACCATCGCCATGTCAGCATACACTCCATTCTCAAAGCATCGATCATATTGATATACGTATGAGTACGCCAACAAATATGCAGTCGCTACATATGATATCTATGACCACCATCTCTCCATACTTTGATAATTATCATTCTCCATCCATCCCATCCCAACCAATCCGCCAATTCACTGGCCACGCACTATATATAGGCTAAATGCTTCGGGAAGCCATGGAATTCTTCTTTACCTCCTCTGTTCCCTTTCCTTTGTTGTTCTATCAGAAATAATTGAGTCTTATGGTCACTCCCCAGCTCTTCTCGTGATATATGAGCTTTTCGACATTTATTTCCTGACAACTCCTCTCCAATCCATGATATATGGGAATTTCGAGCACTCTTGAAGCCCCAAGACCAGGATTCGTCATTATGTTTCTTAGCCCCAATCGCATCTCTAAGAATCTTCTTTCAATAACCAATTGGTATGCAAGCTGAAGTGGACATCAGAACATTAACAGTCCAAGTAACTGTTTTCTTGGGCGCTTTCTTCTCTAAAACAACAAGCGCTATTGCTATCATCGACTATAGGCTTGTAGTAGTCATCGAATGTTGTTCAGTACTAGATCATGTTGTCAAATTCTTCTACCTACATGAACACGGTCCGCAACTTGACGACCCATTTCTAACCAAGGTAGTAGTTGGTACTAGCTCAGATTCATCAACTGTCTACACTTAGTATATGAGACAAACTGTAGTGAAGCTCATATGTTCAACCAAATCCAATTACTTTATGATTTCTTTGGGACCTAGGTTGGCCACCCAACTAGGTCCTCCGTTTGACCACTTCGTAGAACTTGTTGAACCATCGTGTCGACCACTACATGTCAAGTCAGTTAGTCATGGACCGGTTAGTGAACCGCCAGGTCGTTATGTAACTGTCAGTAAACTATATATATATAGGCTGGAGAGCCGGATACAAGGAGGCACTGAGACGTTGTATCAAGTACTTTGGTTTTGAGTAATAGAAAGACTTGTTGGCTCTGCCACCATTAATTATCTTTTGCTCATATCTATATAATTACTTGTTTAATCTATATCATTTATCGTTGGTAAATATGCAATCCACTTAACTACAACAGTAGTGTAGATTTTGAGTCATTACAGTGCCAAGTTGCAATACAACGGGAGGAAGGGGAGGTAGTATGCCCTGTTGGGCATGAGTTTTGGCAGGTAGTAAACCCTCTTAGGCATGCATTTCTACATATTGTGAGCCTTGTTGGGCATGGAAAATTGCCAACCATAAGTGGTATTTGGTTTGGCATGCAAAAGAGATCAATTTGGCTGAGCAAACCGAGGAATTTTATAGTGGTAATATTTGTTGGAGTAAGAGCAACGGAAGCATATAAGTTTGTTGAGTTTGAGTACTTTAGTAAAGGAGTATATCATGTTTTAGCATCATAGAAATCTGTAGAATCCTAGGAAATGAGAGGGTATAGTGTAAGGTGGAGGACGCCATTTGATAGAGTGTGGAAAAATAGGAAGAAGAAATGTAGGGGAAAATTTTGCTAACCATTTGAGGAGGATGTTCAAATTTTTCTTACCAAGGGTGTTTGATGCAGGAGCATCCTTTTCCTCAGGAAATCATCCTCACCCAAAAAATTTTGATTTTTTTTTAGTTATTGTAGGATGAAATAAGGTTGCTGGAGATCCATGTTGTAGATTCTTGCTGTAGAAGCTGTAGATCCACTACTATGGGAGTATTCACATGAACTAATGTAGGATGCAAGTCCACATGTTCTATGTGGAATTCATAACCAATAGTGGGTAATATGCAAGGGGAAGATGAGTCATTTTTCTAAATGGCCTAGGAAGTTGAAATGTCAAACTGTCTGTCTCCCTAACTAAAATTGAAGGGATTGAATAATGGGTTTAAAAGGAATTGATTGCAAAGGAGAAAGGGCAATTTGTTGGTCTATTGGAAAATTGGGCTCCAAACATTGGAGAAAGGAGGCAATGACTCCATGCCCTAGTAAGAGCAATATGCAGGCAAGGAATATATGGAGCGGAAGTGACAGCGAACTGCTGGCCAAGTGAATACAATGTAAAGTAGGGGAGACTAAGACCCCCTAGATCTATCTTACATTGTACAAGTTCAAAATTTTAATCGGATGAATGTAGCATTCTAAGATCTATCCGATTATGAATTGAATGTTTATGTTAATTCTCATTGCATAGATAATTGATTCAAATCCTATGAAGCAATAGAATGTTGGTATCTATGTTCTCTAATAGGGAAACATGAGTTCTATAGATGAGCATTGGGCTACATATTTGGGCTGTAGATCTCGTGACTGCTTCATATGTCGTTATGAAAATAAATATTTTAATAATTTTATTTGATCTTTTATGTTTTAAGTTTGTTCTTAGAATGTACTATAGAAAATGGTTTTGGTGATTAATGTGTTCATATACATTTCAATTTCACAAAGGTTTTGGGGTTTAATATCTACATATTCTAATTTATAATTTTTTTTACAGCTTTTAAGGTAATATAAGCAAAGAAAACCATTGATTAAAACACACTTGCAATAACAATTAGGAATTTTAAGCTTTCTATGTACTTTATATTACTATATCCTTCATCATGTTTTGTGAAAATATGTGTAAGAGTGTAAGACATTGAATTTTATCACTCTAAAATTTTAATATATTTCTTAATTGTTTAGTATGTCATATTGTAATACTTGGATTTTAATTTTTAAAAAGATGAAGAGTTAATATTTTTAGTTGTTTGAACTTAGATAATATGTACTTTGGTTATTCTTGAAACAATTTTCATTCTAGTTTTATGCTTTCTAGTATCATAGTGTTAATCCTCTACCTATACTAGATATTACTTTAATAAATATTTTAATTGTTTAATATGTGGATATTGCAATATTTGAATTTTATTTTTCATAAAGTTAAAGACTCCATATTATTTAGGTATTTCAATTTAGATAATAATTACACACATTATTATATAAATCGAGTAATTTTTTTAATAATTTAATTCAATATAGTATATTATTATATAAACCCAATAATTTTTTTACATATTAATAAATTATATTTAATTTTATGTACTATATTAATTTCTTTATATTGAATGATAAAAAATTATATATAAATAACTTCAATTCTAAAAAATACATTAATTATTTTATATTAAATGATAACAAATTTAAATATTAATAAACTTAAAATATCAAATAAATTTCAGCTTAAAATAGATTTATATTAATTCAACTTTTTAGTTTTTAAGTGTTTTTTAAAAGAATTATTATAAAAAAAAAATTTATATTAATTATAAATTTACAAATCAGATTATTATATATATAATGACAGTTATTCATGTAAACTAATTTAGTTTATTAAATATTTAAAAAGTTGCTGATATTTCTATTTATATTTAAACAAAAAGATATATTCTTCTTAAAATTAAAATGTCTCGAGTCTAAAACTTACAAAATAAGTAAAAACATTATAACTAATAAAACTTACAAATATATTTTGCTAAAAAACATATTAACTTTATATTTTCAATAACTCAATACATATTATACTTGAGAAAGATAACATTAAAACGAGAGAAACATTACCAAAAAAGGACTTTTAACTTTCGATATAAATTATAATATTAATAGCTTTTTTATAAAAAAAAATTTAAAAAAATATTCTAGATATAGAAAAAAAATGAAAATTATATAATTAATTTTTATTAATAAATATGTTTTTCATAATACAAATATGCTCTTAATTTTATTTTTAAATAATAACTTTGATAACGAATATATTATATCTATAAATGTGTAATAAATACTTAACAATAAGGAAATAAAAATAATTAATTAATAAAATTTGTAATTCCTTTTCTTAAAATAAAAAAATGAAATATTAACTAATTATTAAAATTAACAATTTTTGTTCCCATAACAATAAAAATAAAAATATGTTATAAAATTAATTCAATAATTTTCAAAAACAATTTATTCATAAAAATTAAATATTATATAAAAATATTTATTAATTATATAAAAATATTTATTAATTATGTGAAGAAATTAAATAAAAGTTTGTATCAGGGATGCGAAGAGTTACTCGCTCTTGAGATGAGGGTATTGCCTATTTCTTCCTTCTTTATCTGGGACCCCTCATTCCCTAATTCATGAAGGGATTGGTCCCTCTCCCGTACACGGAGAGTCTGGGAAATATCTATCTGATCCGAGCGAATCCAAGACGGAAGGAATGTGAGATCCCAGTTGCCAGTTGCCAGCCACATAAGATCGAAGAAATATCTAGCTTTTGCTTTTCATGTCTTTAAAATAGTAAGTTTGAAAAAAAACAGTCTAAATATGGAAAGTTAGTACCTTGAAGAAAGAACGGGACACAAACAACTCTTTGCTACATGCTTTAACGCTATCTCTCTACCAGAGTCCAGACCATGATAACTTTCTCAACGCAAGTTCGCTAGCCGTTGGGTTGCTTCCAAATTTTATAGGATACTAATTGAGATTTTTTTACACCTATATTTCATTTTAAAAGCATCAAGTCATCCGAGGTTATCCACTGACACGTTGTTGATGGATAAATATGGTAAATGACAATGACATGATGGATAAATATGGTAAATGACAATGACATCACTAAGAGGCATCCTGCCATCCCTTAGCGCATTGTTCATGTTAACGGTAATGACATCACGATGTTAATTGCCCACGATCCATCGGCAGAAGGTTTGCAGATAGACGGCGAAAGAAATTAGGACGATTTACAGTGACCACCTGAAGATGAATGATCCAGGCGAATCACGCGGTTTATAAACTGGGGAGACCGGAAAATAGCAGGTGCTTTTTCACAAACCAAAATAGAAAGAAAAAAAAGCTAATAAAAAAGTGAAGAAAGTCACAGTGGCTTGTTTATATATAATATAGAGCATCAGGGGCTCTATCCTTTTCATCTTTGCAAATAATTTTGCATTACAAGCCGCAGTTATAGCAAAACATGGAGGAGATTTTCAGGCAGATGAAGGCCATATGTCCTCGGTGTAAGTCGTGGGAATATTGCAGGTTTAGGTTTCTGAATAACAAGAGACGCTGCAAGAAATTGCAGCCTAGATATATCTGTGTAAGGTGCAACAAAACTTTCACTCTAGGAGGAAAGGTCTATAACACTTCCTCAGTCTCTCCTTCAAAAGCTGGAATTTCGCGTAATAGGTGCCCAAGCAACTTTGCTGCTCCTTCTCTGTACATGAGTTCAGCTAATCAATATGGTGCAGGAAATTGTTCAAATGGATTGCATACACAACCATCAAATAGTTGTTGGATGCTAGGAAAAGATATGGCCGGAACACGTTTTCGTGGAAGCAATTTATGTTGTCGTAGTTTTGTGAATCCATGCACCAATACCAATTCACAAAGGAATGAATGCCAGGGAATGTGGTCTGCACATGATGGTGGCGGATCCTTAAATATTTATGACAGACCTTGTTTTCGTCCTTACGATAGTCAATCAGGAGCTGATCAGCTCGTTCCTTTTACCTTTTTGGAGAATTTTAGTGAAGACGTGATGGCCCCAAATCCAGGGTTTAGCCACTCTGTGAATGATATTCCACTGTTAAATATTGTCGAGCCAATGGAGCCGTTGGAGGTATCCCAGGAAATGGATTCAGAGTATGATTTGTTGATGTCAGAATACATTGCAGAAAAAGCTATGAATGGAACATTAGTGGCTGGAGGAAAACAACAACAAGAAGAGCATAATGCAGAAGACAGCAGTACGAATTTGTTAGGCGGAGAAGACCTGGTGTTACACTCGGAGCTAGATAGTATTTTTCCTGCGCGATCAAACGACCTGGGTGAAGGAAATGAATGGTTGATGGATTTATTTGCAAAAGACGGAGGAGAGAGCAGTGCAAACAACGCAGACAGTACAGGGTGTGGTTCAGAATTGGAAAATGAATGGTTGATGGATGTTTTTTCAAAAGACGGAGAGAGCAGTACAGGGCGTAGTTCAGAATTGGAAAATTCAGACGGATGCTTGCGATTGGAATTATTTGATTTAGATTTCCCAGAGATACCAACAAATGGAGGATTTGATTTTTTTGAAGGAGAATGTAAAGTGGATGACATTGCGGATCTTTTAATGTTTTGATAATGGAGTTAAAAATGTATCTAGTTTTTAGTTCTTCTGGCCTTTCTAAGTTCTTCCTCGAATTTTATCGATATGCATAGCTTTTTATGAAAAAACGGATTATATAGTCCTAATGATATATGCCTATGAATTATGAAACATATAAATGTTTATATCCTGGATTCATTTATGAATCATATAATTTTTTTATATATGTGAATTCTGGATTCATTTATGAATCATATAAGTTTTTTATATATGTGAATTCGTTGATTTATTTATCATGCCCATTTTCATTCTATGATAGACTTTTAGAGGAGTGAGTGTTCTTTTACTTAACTTTGATTAGAGATCGAAGTGCTCTTTTTATTAGATTTCAATTGATGATCGATCGAGATATCTCACTTAGCACTTATTTGTTAATAGCCAAGCGGATTCCAGGTCCTGTTTCAAGGTATCAACGCTATGCTTTATATTTTTTCTGATGCCATTTTCACATTAGTGGTGAACAAAGAATACCTAGGATAAATTCTGTTGAAGAACACCGTCCGTTGTTGCGTTAGTATAATAATAATTGATACTTTCTATTTTTTTTTGTATTTGTTTAATGTCTCTGGATTACCAAATATATGTGACCTATTTTTATTTACCTAATATACATTGCTTAATATTAATAATCTCCTTTTTCTTTATTTACGTCCAATTATTTTAAATATGCATTACTTAATGTTAATGATATCTTTTTTCTTCTTTCGGTCCTTTGATTTTAATCATGCATTGCTTAATGTTAATGATCTCCTTTCTTGCCCATTCAATTTAATACTCCACTCTAATGATCTCCTTCTTTGGAGTAGCCAATATTCCATTCTTCACCTGCCAATAAAAACTTAGCGAATGATTATGTAAACGACGGAATGAATGGGTTTACATTGTTTTAAGTAACCATGAAGATATTTTAATGATGGCTATTTTATTTTAATGAAACCTGTGTAAATTTATTTCTTTAACTGTTTTATTTGTTTTATTTTTATAATATGTTATTTTTTATATTTTTTATTAAATGATATAAACATATTATATATTATTATTTTTTGAATAAATATTGGTTTAAGTAAAATACTCTTTTTAGTTGTATAAAAATTAAAATTTAATTAAAAAATGTTGAATAATTGTATTTATTTTTTTAAATTTTATTATAAATCAAATTGTTTTTATTTATGATTTTTTTTTAATTTTTAATTTTATAGGATTTTAAAAATAAAAATAAATTTAAATTTAAATTCTTAATTTATTTTATTTTATTTTATAAATTAATTGGTTAATAATGTTATTAATATAAAAAAAATTATTATATTTAATGAGAAAATCAATATTGTTAATTAATTTTTTAATTCATGAAAATAGAGATTAATGAATGTTTTAAATGTCAAAACTATGGCCACTTAATAACGTTCTAAGATCTTTTAATAAGAACATCAATTCTCTTAATTAATTTTTTAATTCATCAAAATAAAGATTTATGAATGTTTTAAATGTCAACACTATGGCCAACGCTGTAAGCTCTTTAATCATCATCGAAGAAAAAAATCTAAAACAAAACAAATAATCTTTTTTATCTTTTTTTTATAATTCTATAAACAAAAATTAATTTAAAGTAAACCAATTAATTATTTTATCTTTTTAAAATTCTATAAAGTAAAACTTAATAAAAATCATTATCAACATCAATAGACTCATCAATTTTTTCATTATCTTTACTATCTAGTATTTTAGAGAAGAAACCTCATACAACATACTAAAACTTATATGTATAAGATTTTATTAAAAGATAGATTTATTTATTTAACTATTTAAAATAATATAAGTATAAATATTTTTATAATAATTACATTATTTTTAATTAATAATCTGTTTTACATTAATATTTATAAAAATGTAAATTTAAAATTACATAAAAATTGAAGTTAAAATAATATATATGAATGATAACTAAAATGCATAATGTATTTTAAAAATATAACATTAAAACTAGAGAAACATTATGAAGAAAAGGCCAAACAATTCATTAATTGGATATAAATTGCGATGTTATTTACCATGTTTATAATAATAACTTTTTAAAATTATTGTGAAGATGGATTTAGAAACTTATCAAATTAATTTATGGTTTTAATTATTAATAAAAATTATAATTTTTTTTAATGAAGAAAAGATCATATATAAAGTGATTTTAAATTAAAAATGTTTAGTTAAACAATTAAAATTATTATTTCACCTCTATTCGTATTTATTTTATAATGAAATTGGTTTATGTTTCAATTTATGATATGGAATTTGTCAACTTAAATATAATTAAAGAATTTAAACTTATATTTAAATAACATAGTAGAATTAAATATTATCACTGAAGTTGCTTCCTGTGAATGTGGACTGATCCCAAGAATCAATGAAGAAAATATTTTCAAGCGATGGATGAGATGTTGTGTTGGGTTGAATTCTGAAACATAATTGATGGCTTTATGGTGTTTGTTCTAATTTGTACCGATGACTTGTATTTCTATTATATAGGTGTTTGGAGACACACACTTATTGTTCATTGTGCCAATGGAATATACAACCTTCATATTTTACATTTGAACTCTTGGTGTCAAAGAATCAAGCAGCTAATTTACATTTCAATTTCCATATCTACAGGACATATAACTTAGAGTGTGATCTTCTTTCCAAGACTCTCGAGCCAGAAGGAATTTTGTATTTTGAAGAATATATTCAGTATGCCTTATCTTTAAGGGATATATATCTCCTTTCTATTATAATTGGTTTTATGTTATGTTTCTCATGTCTTAGAAAGCTAATGTTACAGTTTTTCCCAATTTTTGGTATCTAGATTTTGTAGATGGCTATTATGAATCTTTTTGGTTTGGACAACGTTAGTAGGTTGGAGTGGATGTATATTTGTCGTGACTTTGATGTTTTGACTTGAGTATGTTGGTCATGAAGGTACCCTACTCTAGGTAGTACATGAGAAGAATGTATTAACTTTGTTTTTTTTATTCCAAGAAATATATATACATATATATATTTTGTAGAAAAAAAACATTACACATATAAAGAGGAAATAAAAAAAGATACATACATACATACACACACACATATATATATATATACTTTTTCAAATTACAAAAAATATGTTTTAACTTTTCCAAAAAAAATTTAAGATATCGAAATATTTCTTAATTTAAACAAAATTTACATAGGATAACAATATGGATCTCTCTTCATAGATCATCATAAACCAATAAAGTGTCATTTAAAATCCATGAGGTCTTGCTAAGCCTAAGATAGATGTAAAAGAAATATTTTTGAAGTCTCAATATAATAATGATAACTAAACTTCAAAAAGAAATTTTAAAGTAATAAAACTAGTCTTCTATTTCATCATCAGAAATAGGAATTAAAGGCACCTCTTTCCCATGGGATGGTTCACGAGAAAAACTTACAAGGTTTAAGATGGCAGTTTTCTTGATAATGATGTTGAGCTTTGCCTCCATTTTCTTGGCATGTTCTTCAAGTTTGTCAATCTACAAGAGAAGTTCATTAATCTCCTCCTTGGTGCCAAGAAGTGCTTTTCCCAAAATAGATTGAACATGTCAGTAGAGGGTTACTGTCTTATAGTATATCATCTCCTTGGTGCAATTATAACCTATATATTTAACGCACAAACCCATGTCTTCTACCATATCCTTAGTTTTGGCACAATCTCGCTTTGTTTTTACCCATGCCTCTACCTAAAATATTTGATTACAAATGGAGGCTTGAATTTGATTGAGATAGGTAGATTCAAGGCTTTGTGTTCTTCATCCTACATTTGGTTTGAGGATTGATTTTGTTTCCCCTATGCAAATGGTGACTTTGTGCTTTACCTACAATTGTAGGGGATTTTTAGAGAATATGACCCAAAGGGGGTTAGTCGGACCTTGTTGCTTAACAGATTCACACAAAATGCGTTCACAAAAAACTAGATGTGAACTCGAAATGCCAAGAAGTTGGCTTCTATTACTTGAATCATTTACAAAATTACATGCAAAAAAAAAACAAGTCGGCCTCCGATTGTTACAATACACAAGAGTAATCTCTACTATGTCTATTTTTTCTCTCTGTGTGATCCTCTCTGCGATCGATTGTCTATCATCTCTGCATTTGTCCCCCTCTCCCTTATGTGTGTTCGAACTGCTCTTCTACACTGCTCTATTGTTATTCTCGAGGTCCACCCTCTCGGTCTCCCTGAGGTGTCCTTACTCTATCCACTGAACTTATCTCTAATCTGCAGAATTGCAGCTGTCAACGGCTCTGAACATGCATGTACAACCTTCTCCTATGGTGACATCTAGATTGATCTCTACCACCTTCTTAACTGCCATTAAATTCCTCAACTACCCACAATGGTTGTAGGTACATTTCCTCGACCACTACACCTCTTTGACTTTGCTACAATTGTTGGTCTAATCACTGTCCTTCTTGACATGTCGACCATTCTTTGCTTCTTCGGTCTTCGACTTAACTTGTCATCTTTACTTAGTATCCATGGATGCCATTCCACCCCATCCCCCACGCTTGGCCCTTGCCTCTTCCATCAGTTTCATTTTTCAACCACTCATCGAATTTCAACTCCTTTTCCTTCCACTACTATCGACCATGCTTCGACAGCTTCCTGCTCGACTACCTGGCTTCAACTTCCATTATTCTCACACAAGTGGTTGTCGGTAATCCCCCCATTCAGCCTTCTCTTGTCGATCATCTTCGACTATTTCGCTTAGGCCCTGATGCCCATGCATCAGTCTCCCTAGGTGAAGAAGAACTTGACTGCTCCGTCAGTCTCTTATACTCCTCCTCTGGAATCCATGTCACTTCTTTCATATCGACGTTCCTCCACCGGATTGAGTATTCTTTCTTTCGCAAACTCCTCATGTATTCGAATTCATGCTCATCCATCAATTCAACAATTTCTTCCTTCTGTCAATCTAGAATCCGCCCCGTCCAGTCGACATTTGACACTTCCACACTGCTGCTCGTTGAAACTTCTTCGAACTTGTATAGAGCTGATACGTTGAATGTAGATGAAATGTTCAACTATTTCAATATCTCTAGCACATAAGCATTGTCCGAAATCTTCTTCAGAATCTTACATGGTCTAATATTTTTCAACTTTATCTTGTTGTATGTCCATCTCGTGAACCTCTCTTTCCTTTAGTGGGCATAGACTAAGTATCCCTTACAGAACAACTATAGAATCTGCTTCCTATCGGCTCTTAGCTTGTATTTCGCGCGACTCTTTTCAAGTTGTTTGTGTACCTTTTCATGTACTTCTTTCATGTGTTCTACAAATGTATCTGCATCTACACTCTTCCTGGTCTCTGTTGGTACTTCGACCAAATCCACCACACCATGTGGGATTCGACCCTAAAAAATATGGAATGGACTCATACCTATCGACCTATTCACATAATTATTGTATGTTAATTCTTCTTATGTTAACATGTTCTCCCACTGCTTAGGTCTGCCGTCCATCAAACATATTAGAAGGTTTCCCAAACTTCTATTTACTACATGTGTCTCTCCATCAGTTTGTAGATGGTATGCCGAGCTAAACTACAACTTCGTGTCCAGTTTCTTCCATAGGGTTCTCCAAAAATGACCCATGAACTTGGTATCCCTATCTGACGTTATACTCTTCCGCAACCCATGTAGTCTGACTATCTCCTTGAAGAATAGTACAACAATGCTTGTGGCGTCACTTGTCTTCCGACATAGAATGAAGTGTGCTATTTTCAAAAATCTACCGACTACCGCAAATATGGAGTCGCTACCTTGTTGTGTCTTCGGTAATCCTGGCACTAAATCCATGCTCAAGTGCTCCAATGGGACATTTGGCACTGGTAATGGTGCATACAGCCTCGTGTTCTGATTTCAACCCTTTGCTAACTGGAAAATTTGACACTGTTGGACCGACCTACCGACATACATTATCATTCTAGGCCAATAGTGCTTCTCCTCAACCAACTCCTTGGTCGTATCGATGCCAAAATGGCCTACTAATCTGCCACCATGCAACTCTAGGATTAGGTTCTCTCTTATGGTTCTGTTGAGGATACATAATGTTTTCCCCTTGAATAGGTATCCCTCTTGCATAAAATAATCCAAGTGTGGATTTTTGTCGACACTCCATGGTTCGTGACTATCCTTCCATGCTTTTGCAAAATCTTCATCTGTTTCATACTCTGTCTTCACTAACTCTATTCCTGTCACGTGAACTGATTTCATGTTCAGTAATGCAACTCTTTGACTTAGCACATCGGCAACCTTATTTGACTTACCTAACTTATGTCACAACACAAAGGTATATCCTTGCAAGAATTCTTCCCACTTCAAGTGTCGCTGGTTCAACTTCGACTGAGTGTTCAAGTACCTCAGTGCTTGATGGTCTGTGTATAACAAAAATTCCTTGGGCAGTAAATAATGCCTCCACTTCTTCAATGCTTGCACAATTATAGAATAGAACTATTGATCATACACCGAATATTTCTACTTGGCTTCATCCAATTTTTCGTTGAAGAATGCAATTGGTCGGCCCGCTTGGCTCAACACTGCATCAATTTCCATTCCACTCGCATCACAATCGACTTGGAAAACTTTGTAGAAATATAGGAGAGCTAACAGTGGGCTCTCTATTACCTTTTGGTTGAACTTGTCAAAGGCTTTATGGGAAGATTCAGTCCACTTGAACTCCCATTTCCTCATGCACTCGGACAATGGTTCACATATCCAACTAAATCCTCTGATGAACTTCCGGTAAAAACTAGTAAGTCGATGAAAACTATGCACTAAAGTCATGCTTGCCGGTTCTGGCCACTCCAATATAGCCTCTACCTTTTCTGGCTTCATCACCTACCCTTCCTGGAGATTACGAATCCCAAGTACACTAGTTCTTCCTTCATGAAGAAGCATTTTTTCGTAGGGTCACCATTAGCTTCTCTTCTTTCAACTTCCGCCACACTTGTCGAATGTGCTAAAAATATTCGGCCTTGGTTTGACCGAATATCAAGATGTCGTCGAGATACACTACAACAAACTTCCCCAAGAATGGCTTCAGTACCTCATTCATTAGCCTCATGAACATACTGGGTCCATTAGTCAATCCAAAGGGTATGACTAACCACTCATACAACCCTTCCTTTGTCTTGAAGGTTGTATTCCACTCATTGCCTTCTCTGGCCTTGATCTAGTGATATCAACTCTTTAGGTTGATCTTGGTGAAATATCTTGATCCAATCAAGCAGTCAATCAAGTTGTCCATCCTTAAAAATGGAAATATGTACTTTATCATGATCTTGTTGATAGCTCTATAGTCTATACACATCCTCCATTCTCCTCCTCTCTTCGACGCTAGTACAATTGGTACTACACACGAGATCATAATTTCTCTGATCAATCCTTTTCCCAACAACTCCTGGACCTATCGATTGAGTTCTCCACTTTCTGTCGGAGTCATTCTATGTGGTGCCTTGTTTGGAAAACTCAACCTTGGAATCAATTCGATCTAATGGGATATGCTTCTCTTCGATGGTAATCCCATCAGTGACTCATTGACCATGATGCTCATGAACTCATCCAACATCTTCTTGACTTTGACTAGAATTCTCTCTGTCTTCAACCATTTGACACTCGGTCCTTTCAGAATGATGGTGAAACATACCGAATGTTTCTCCTCTTCCTCTAGGAATTCCTTTGCTGAACACATAAGCACTCTATTCTCCCAATAGTTTCTCTCGCCCTCCCTCCATTCGGCTCTATCCTGCTACTTTGGATTCAACAATCTCCCCATGCCATTTTTCCACACTGTGACTGTGTTGGCTCGACCATCATAGATCATCTTCTAGTCATATTTCCATGGTCTTCCTAACAATAGATGACAAGCGTACATTGGGATTATGTCGCACAGTAAACTGTCTTCAAGTTTCCCAACCTTGAAGTTGATCATGCACTGTCTACTTACCTTCACATGATGTCCTTTTTGTAACCAAGATATCTTGTATGGATTTGGGTGTTGTTGACATTTCAACCCCAACTTGTCGATGATCTTTGTCGACACTAGGTTCTCTATACTACCTCCATCGAAAATGCTCTTGTAGTATCTGTCGGCGATCAACGCTTTGGTCCTAAAAAATGGCCTTTCGCTGTGTCGGCTCCTTCTCTTCTCGCTGGTCATTCTGAACCAATGTCCTACATGTCGTACAGTTTCAACTCTTTTCTTGGTCATCTCCACCACTGTCAGATGTCAAACTTGACCTCTCATCGACCCTACTATCTCATCGACATATGGGTTTTGAATCTTTTGCCACGTGAAAATTCTCCAAGAATTCATAAGATTTAGGTCCCACTCCTCGACACTTATAACATAATATATTAGGTCTATCAACTCCTCTCCTTTATGATGGACCATTTCGACCAAACGCACCATGACTGCGGGTCTCTCAACCATCTTATCAGTTTTCTTGTGCCTTTTCTTTAGTCGATGTCCCACTACTTTGTCCTTCTGTGGGAGTAGTCTTTGTACCTTGAACAATCACTCTTCCTCTAGTCGATGTTCTTCTTCTCGAAATATTTTCCTTGGCCTTCAGGGCTAGCTGGTAGGCTTCACCAACCATCCTAAACTTTGATAGGCTCAACTCATCCTCTATGACATACTTCAGACTGTTTACATATCTTGCAACTGCCTCTTCTCCTTCATCGACTCGAATGGATCTAATCGACAGTCTATAGAACTCTTCCATGTATTCCTTCACGATCATCTATTTCTATCAAAAGTTTTGCAACTTCCTAAACAAGGAAATCACATAGTCATTTGGAAAGAACTTCCCCTTCCGATTGGAAACCATTATGTCCCAAGACTTGATATTTTCCTTTCCTTTCTTGACTCTGTCAGCCTGTACATTGTCCCACCACAATGAGCCATGACCCTTCAACTTCAGACATGCAAATTTAACCCTCTTAGGATCCCCTATATACTCTATGACGAAGTATTTCTCCATATCTCTGAACTAGTCTATCAAATATTATGGATCCAGACTTCCTAAGTAGGTAGGTACATCCATTTTTGTCTTACCCATCATCTCTATCAGTAGCTTGATGAATCTATCTTCTTGTTCTTCTTATACTGCTTCTCAAGCTTCTACTTCCTTGACTTCTTCGTCACTATGGTCAAGTGCATCGGGCATGCATCCACGTCTTTGGGCTTCTTTGATTTCTGCAACTTCATTGGTCAAGCTCTTAATTGTTCACGTCCACTTGTCGAACATTTCATGATCTACCATGACTCCTGTGCCTCCTCGCACTCTTTGTCCTAAACCATAGATATTTACACCTCTTTGTGCCATTGTTTTCAACCTCAGCTGAAAATATACGCTCATCCAATCGCAACCGTAATTTCACCACATGCGCACAACTCTACCCAACCGCAGCTGGAGTTGTTCACGCCTCCAGAGGATAAACGGGCTCTGATACCACTTGATGCAAGGGGGTTCAGTTGAACCCTCTTGCTTAATAGATTCAAATAAAATGCGTGCACAAAAACTAGATGTGAACTCGAAATGCCAAGAAGTTGGCTTCTGTTACTTGACTCATTTACAAAATTACATGCACACAAATAAACAAGTCGACCTCCTCCTATTACAATACACATGATTAATATCTACTTTGTCTTTGTTTTATCTCTGTGTGATCCTCTCTACGATCGATTATCTATCGTCTCTTCACTTGCCCCCCTCTCCCTTCTCTGCCTTCACAACGCTCTTCTACCCTGTAATGTTGTTGTTCCCGAGGTCCACCCTATTGGTCTCCCCAAGGTGTCCTTACTCTGTCTTCCGAACTTATCTCTGATCTGCAAACCTGTAGTTGTTAGGGCCCCTAAATGTGCCTATAAAATCTTCTCCTTTGCTGACATATGGCTTGATCTCAACCACCTTCTTAACTTCCATTAACTTCCTCAACTACCCACAATAGCTATAGGTACGTTTCCTCGACCACTACACCTATTTGACGTTGCTACATTTTTCGGTCTAATCGCCGTCCTTCTTGACAGGTCGACCATTCTGTGCTTCGTTGGTATTTGAATTAACTTGTCGGCTTTACTTAGTCTCCATGGCTACCAGTCCGGACCATCCCCCACGCTTGGCCTTTACCGCTTTCATCAATGTCGTTGTTCGACCACTCGTCGACTTTCAAATCCTTCGACTTCCGCTCATGTCCGCCATACTTCAACAACTTCCTACTTGACTACCTGGATTCGACTGTCATTCTTCCCGCACCAATGGTCATAGGAAATCCCCTCGGTTAGCCTTCTCTTGTTGATCATCTTCAACTGTTTCTCCTAGGCCTCGATGCCCCTGCATCAGAATAGAAATACCAAGTATATTTAGGCAAACCAAAACAAACAAGAGAGGTAAGGGTTGAGAGGAATCGGGAAGCTCAACAGCAACCATAGGAATATAGGAGCGATAAATTTATACTATGAGGGACCTTGAGAATAGAAAAAAGATGTGGATCAAGGGACCAGAAACATAATAAAAGGAGAAAGGAAGGAATAAAAAAGGAGGAGATAGAACATTCCCTAAAAGGCATAGAGCCATCATTATATGGAGTAGTGTATAATGGTTCATCATACATGAAATACTATCACATACACCCCGGGCTATAATGACCCATCATGTTGCATTAATTCCCATTAACTCAAGTATCATTACTTGGCCTGGCATGGAGTTAGATCTTACCTCAATGACTTGCATTGGGGAGGGTGCTTGGTGGAGGTGTTTCCACATGGTGTACATGGTCACTGCCATCTCCCATTCCTATCACCACATTCAGGGGTCATTTTTACTCCTCCCATTTCATGGAGTAATCTTGGGTGTAAATAGTAAGGCATTCAATAGATAGATGTAAGGGGAAAATCCCTTGCCACTCACCTTCGAGATCATAACAACCTTTACTCACCCTCTCATTAGCCAGATTATCTACAACTATTAATTTATCATTTAGCATTTTGTTAGGGAACAATGGCCAGGATATGTTTAAGAAGAGATGCTAATTGTTCCACTTGTACTTCCAAGGACCAATGGGTGGATATTTTGCTTACAATAGAGTCATTCTGAAGTCTCATGAGCATATGTATTATAAGCCTAGAATCCCCTCTACAACTAATTTTGAGAAAAATTGACAATGGGTGATCTAAAAACCATAGGAGAAGGCATATAATTCATTTATAAATAAAATATTGATATTAATATCGAATTAACAAAATCATGACCACCTTATTATCTTTTATTTGATTAAGAATACAAATTTACTGTGAATTTCCTAAGAAATATTGATAAAAATTTAGTAATAGGATGACTTGTTTTGTACTGTATAGTTGCTCAAATAAATGTAAATATATTGCTTGTGGTAATATAGTTAAAATATTTAATATAAATATAAATTTGTTTATTAAGATGGATTAGATCTCGTACTATAAGAAGTTAGTTGAACAATGATTAAAGGACTTAAGACTTAGGAGTTAGGTCTTACTGAGCTATTAACAATAATCATTGATAACTATATTTAAACAAATATATTATGTTAGATTATAATCAACCCTATTCAACCATAGTAATTAATAAATTAATAATAAAAGAAAATTAATAAGTTTATTCAATCCTAGCTTCGACATGTTCATAATATGTTAACTCCAAACATTGGCATTGGTTCCAAACCTTATAAAAAAAATTCTTGCATATCCTCACAAAATATCATTAGTATCCACCATGGCAGGGTAGTACACTCTACCCATTACATTTGACCCTATTTTGAGAACTTTCACTTCCAATGGATAAACATTGAAAAGGATCTGAACTCATCAAATGAAACGATGTATCAAACATATAAATATATGGATGAGGGGTGGGGGTTTTCAAATGAGCTCAACAACCAATACGATAGACCTGATCCGTACATTGGGGGTTGAGACCCAGAAGGCTTGAAGGCCGAGAGGGGAGGAGATTAAAATTGAATTTTTTTATTAATTGATCCAAGATCAATATTGGAGTTGAGGCTCAGAGAGCCTCACCTCTCATAACAACAACTCAAATGGATTAACCAAGAAGAACTCACAAAATTACACACAATAATAAGACCCAATGTAGGATTCCAGGAATAATAGATTTCTTTATTGAGAAG
Organism: Larix kaempferi; assembly: GCA_027924585.1. Taxonomy (NCBI): domain Eukaryota; kingdom Viridiplantae; phylum Streptophyta; class Pinopsida; order Pinales; family Pinaceae; genus Larix; species Larix kaempferi. The sequence goes on from BSBM01000432.1 coordinate 4,254,671, forward strand.
GAATAAATCATTTATACAACATTATTACAATGTGCTTTGAGGCCATACCATGGGATACTAAATACCATGGATGGTTGTATTCTAAATTGTGGGATTCTAGAATTGCTTGGAAGATTCCAAAACCATGGATGGGAGATGATGGTCTCTCCATTTAAGGATTTTGTGATGAATGGGAGAGGGTGGCCTCTCCATTTAATGATTTTATGACTTATACATCAAAATTTATACCATATTATCCATACAACTCAAATCATCCCCCCCACCTCTTACAAAATGATGGTCCCCATCATTTCATCCATGCTAAAAAGAGACCCATGATTACAATGTGCCAATTGCCAATGAAGAGAAGGGTTTTGTTTAGTTGATCCATAGCCGTGGGTTTTGCGTGGTTGACCCATAACTGTGGGTTTTGTGTGGTTGACTCATAACCATGGTGGAAATGGAAATCTTGTTGTTGATAGATGGTATGATCAAATATAAAATAAATTACAATAGGATTTAATTAATCCCCAAATTAGAAAAATCATGATTTTGGGGGCATTTGATACCTTGTTACAAATCCATTCATAACTTCTATTGTAGGTGATGAAATTTAGTTCCCTTGAAGACCCATTGGATATCTCAAAAATAAATTTCCATCTAGATAACATACTTGCTCTATGGTATCCTAAGAAGTGAGAAAATGTTCGTTGAATCTTAGAAAACGCGCGCGCACTATTTTGTAGACATATGTTGCTTCAATTGAGAATATCTCTCAAATGAGGAATCCAAATGAAAACCCACAAATACCCATTTTATCAGACGGAAGTAAATTTCCAATTGGATATGGTGGACCTTCTGAAGTGTTACAACCCCGAAATTTCACGAAAATTTAAAATTTTTCAAGTAGCAATAACTGCTTGTGTTTACTGTGCGGAAGTATTAAAATGTTAACTTAAAACACATATAAACATTAAATCAAAAAGAGCTTAATGATAACAACTTCTATAATATGTCGTTAGTGACTAAGGGTTTAGATTACTTATAAAACACGACACTTGTCATAACAGCTATTAACTTAACTAGTGTCTTGAAATGTCATAACATCATTTATCATCAAACAAACGTCAGAATGTTAAATATTTCAAATGTTTACATTATGTACTTTATTGTTTGAATACATATCGTCACTTTTGTTCTATGTTATAAATTTTGATTCTAGAGACTAATTGATCTTCGTAATGTATTGAAGGGGTCCTTGTGTACACCCCGAGGCTTACTTAGCTATTGCTAGCTAATGCTCCTGAATTCTATTTGCAGAATGCAAGTAAGACAGAGAATTTTCAACCGAAGCATAATGATGTATTTCAATATTACTTGTTGCACAATGTTAGCCTTTAAAGTTTGAAATACTAACCATTAGAGTAATTATCTGCCCTGCAGTCAAAATCAGGTATTTTTTGTAATTAATTGATTACCTTCATGTATTTTGTATACCAGGTATAGAATTTATTGTTTAACTATTGTAATAAACAATTGATAACCTACTCAGCCAAAACTATGGAGAATACATGTATTAATAATACGTGCTATTATATCCAAACTATGGGAAATGCATTGTATTACCTTATAAACTAGTTATTCTATCCAAAACTATGAAAAATGCATTGTAATACATCCAATTATATAGAGTATAAACGTAATACTTATGTTATGCATTATAGATATAATATGAGTTCACAATACTATGTGTTACGACTATGGATAACCTGCATTTCTATATGCATAAACTACATGCACGAAAACTATATGCATGTAACATTATTGCTTAACTATGATACTAATAAGGCTTGCAACATATAACAATACATGCCCTAACTCTATATTTACAAATTATGCAACGAAAATGTATTAAAGTATTAACACCGTAGTGGGATATGTGTTGGCAGGTATTTCGACGTTGGTGGTTGTTGTGTTTAATGATATTGAATGCAGTTGGTGGTCATAGGTTTGTGTGCCTCTATGGCTGGATCTGCACCGTTAATCTCGTAGTTTTCTCGAGTTTTGGGAAAAAACATAACTCCACAATACACTAACCACTGAGACATTGACCGGAGTATTCATTTTTGCATGTAAGAGTGGAGAATGAGGCTGACAAGCTCTCTGATTCTCAGGGTTTGTAACCCTTGCTTGTATTTTCCTTCCAGGGTTTCGATGGCATGGCCATGCTACCTACACAATGGTCATAAGAGTTTGCATGAAATTGTGCTAATGTACAGGGTTGTAACAATACTTGTAAAGCATCTCGGGGTTTTGATATCATGACCTATTGCTGGTAATGGTTACTAGACTTTTTCGATGGTTTTGCATTTGATTTACAGTGCTGAACGTTTATGGGGGTTCGATCCCAAAACCTATACCAATATTGTGTGCGTCGAAGTATCCGGGATACCCAGTCGTGCTTCTAGTTAAGATGCAGGTGATGTAAGTTTGCCTTTGAGTTTTCAATAGTTGTTTTAGCAATGTCTGATGTTCAAACTTTCGGTTTTCCAGTTTTAACCCTGCGTTGTCTTGTATTGATTCACAGGTTTGCTTCCTCGGCAAATGATGAAGTTGGCCCATGCAAGTTGAAATCAAGATAAGGCCCTGGTAATCCTCATTGACAATACCCAAGGGTTTCCATAATGTTGTGAAGATCTTGGCACCATACAAGTTCTTGTTTGCATAGCCGAGAGTTTGGTTTATGGTTTCGCTGAGATTTGAAGGTGTACAAACTTGGTTGTACAGTTGGTCGTAATGAAAATCTTTAAGCCATGAGTAAATTGTTAATGAGAGCTTAAACCCTTTGAGCTGTAGCCCGCATTGTTTTCATGGTGCTTTTTCCTTGGTTACTGTTTATAGTTTACTGTTGAAGTTTTTTAATACAAGACTAATTCAAAAATAAATGTTGATCTACTTGTTCAGAGTTACTTGTTTGATGTAGTTAAAGATAGTTTTGTCATAATATTTTGGTGGATGGTTTTGTTAAAAACCAATGCTGGTTTAGTTCATAGTTCGGGGGGTTTGAACCTTTTGGCCTGCACTTGTTTTGATTCTTTTTGTAAGTGTATGCATTCGGAATTTCAAAGTTAATGTAAAGTCTCTTGGTGCAATTAAAAAGCTAGGGAAACTCCCGACGCGGTGTTTGGAATTTTAGGTTTTTGATTTCAAACAAGGCTGTAAGGCTCGGTTGTAACCCTAATGTGGATACTTGTCAATACTTAGTTTTGTTTGAGGTTTTCTTGAGGGTTTTGAACCCATGTCTCGTACATTTCCTTGTCTTTGATAAACGAATGGAATATTTAAATTCATACTCGGGAATATAGTGATAGTATGTGTTAGTATTGACTTTTGTATAAAAAGGTTTATAAGTATACGATTTCTCTACTAAAGTATTAACTTTGATTTATTGAAAATAAACTTGCTCTAAAGGTTTTGATAATATATGTTTTGTAAAGTCATAGTTTTAACTTGAACATGCTCTTCGTAATGTATAAAATGATGCATGAAGATACTTATGTGATATGCTAAATGTTTTGGTTTCTAAAACAAAACGATTGTTTCTACTCTACTTCTCAATATTTATGTATAAAGTACATTGATTATGAAAATATGCAATACTAGTTTGGATTTGAAACAAGAGAAAAGAATGCTAGAATGATAAGTTATTTTGCTTTGAATAAACATGATTGCTGTAGATTAGCATTCATAAAAGAAATGCTTAGAATAATAGACTGATAAAAATAAATCGATGGTTTTATTGTTTAAAGATAGGAAATGAAATTACTTAAGTTCCTTGTTTAATTCTGGGATATCTACTGAAAATAAAGCAGTATTATAGTTATGAATAGTGTAGATTTAATTTTGAAATAAATCAGTTAAATGTTAGGATATTGCTATACTCCATCCTAGTCCCACCAGTATTTTGATCATTTACATTTTCAGTCATGCATGCACTTTTAAGGTTTGCATGCATCACTTAGGGTTTTCATGCATTTGCATGCATCCCAGTCATCAGTCCTAACACGTAGCCCTTAGTTAGCTAGCCCCCAGAGCTTCCTTCCACTCAATTTTAATCCTCCTAGCCTGTCATGCACCCTCCTTTCACCTATTGCATGAGAAGGGCACCTTTCTCACCTACTAGTCCAGTTTACTTTAGTTATCCACCAGTCTTTCCTTGATTTGAGGCCAGACTGACTCCTCACTGCTGTTATCACTCCGATTGACCTCCAATGAGACATGAATACCTATTCTGACTCCAGTTAGCTCCTCATGTGCCCTCCACTGAGCCTCCTTCATTTATTTATTGTCTCCATGTTCCAGTTACATTCAGTTACACCTACCACACTCAGTTAGACTCACTTTGACTGACGGTTGACAGTTACTTGTGCATTGATGACTCCACCGATGATGGGATAGACTACTAGTTGTGCTACGATGAAACTCTAGTGATCTTTTGATCACTCCATGAAGGCTAATTCGAATTGCCGCCTTAGGCATTCGAATCCTCATGCATTGTACTATTTATTTGTCCATATTGTGATTAATTAATTAGTGCTTGTGAAGTATTTTTGCTTCTATCCGAGTTCTACTATATTATTATTTCGTTGCTCATTATACTGCATTGACCACTCTTCTTCTATTTTCTTGCTTAATCATAATTACTCTTGTGAGGTATACATCATCTCTTAGATCTGCTGTGAGGATTTTCACATGGTATCTGAGCATGTTGAGAATATTGTTTATCTCCATTCCTGAGAGTTTTTTGCAGGTTATTATCAAGATTTCAAGTGCAGCAGTTTCTACATTTTTGCACCAGTAGCAGTTGTAGATATTCTCTATTATTTTTGTAGGTCTTCTACAGCTTCAATGTTTTCAGAATAAATCTATCCTCTTTATCCATTCAACCATGATCATCGTTTTCCATTCAACTATGATGAATGGAAACCACTGATGATAGCACATTTGAAGAAAAATTGTCTCTTTGATCATTGTTTTGAAAGAGAGTTCGAATCCTATGATGAAGAGAGTGACTGGTTAGATAAAGGTAAAACAACTTGTGCAGTCATGATGTATGCTATGCCTCAATACATGTTATATGACCTCCTTGATATTTTATCACCAAAAGAGCTATGGGCTCACCTAGATGTAATATTTGGCAGACAGAATGAAGGGATTGGTCCAAACCCTTTCGAGAACAAGCAAAGTGATGCATTCGCCCTCATTGATGATCTCATTACTCATGAACCAGTATCAAACACATCTCATATTGAAGTTGTCCACAAAGAAAATAACTTGTAGATTCTACACTCACGCTCCAAATTTCTTCTCTTTCTGTGCCAGCTCACACACTAGATATTGCAGAAGGTCCTAAATCCTCTCTTGCACCAGAGTCTGTTGGTTTGCATCATGATCACATGATTATTTCGGAGGTAAAATCAGCTATTGGAGGTAATACATTCGCTCTCCTCAAGCAATCACCTCTTATTTACTACTATATGATCATTATTCCATGCTTTCAGAAGGTTATTGAAGAATATGGCCATTGCCACCCGCTTGGGATAATTTATCATTCATCTACTGGTTTTCATCTCACCTCTCATGGTTTAAAGGATATCTCAAGAAACCATGATTCAATTCTTGGATCTAATTTGGATTCTAAGCAATTACTACTTGGGATAATTTCTCATGCATATGATAGTTTTGATCTAACCCCTGCTAGTTCAAAGGAGATCTCAAGAAACTATTCTTCAAGTCTTAAATCTGATTTGGATTTCAAGCAATCATTATTATTTGATGGTTCTTTTTGGCATAATCTCACCGATGATGGTTCGAAGGAGAAGACAAAAGACTATCTGCATATTCATGTCTTTGATCCTACCTCAACTAATTCGAATCACATGTTCAACGATCATCCTCATACTTTTGGATTTGTTCTCATCACATTCGATCTGAAGAGCAAGTACAAGCACATGCTTTTTGAGCATGATCCACTTCTTCCCAAGAAGAAGATACCTCCAGACATATGAACAAGAATCACACCTGCTTGAGTTTGGAGCATTTATTTTTTATGTGTGCTTTACAGTCTATTTTGAGGGGGGGTATTTTTCCCATGAAATTTTCCCCACTTCCTTGGGTTATTGATTGTTATTATTCATTGTATTGGGTGACCTTTGGTCTTATTTACCAGGGCACAGGATGGATTAAGGGGGGGTGATAGGATATTCCTATACTCCATCCTAGTCCCACTAGTATTTTGATCATTTACATTTTCAGTCATGCATGCACTTTTAGGGTTTGCATGCATCATTTATGGTTTGCATGCATTCCAGTCATCAGTCCCAACACCTAGCCCTCAGTTAGCTAGCCCCCGAAGCTCTTTTCCACTCAGTTTCAACCCTCCTAGCCTATCATGCGCCCTCCTTTCACCTACCAGTCCAGTTTACTTCAGTTATCCACCAGTCTTTCCTTGATTTGAGGCCAGACTAACTCCTCACTGCTGTTATCACTCTGATTGACCTCCAATGAGACATGACTACTTGTTCAGACCCCAGTTAGCTCCTTATGCGCCCTCCACTGAGCCTCCTTCATTCCATTAGTGTATCCATGTGCCAGTTACATTCAGTTACACCTACCACACTCAGTTAGACTCAGTTTGACTGACGGTTGACAGTTACTTGTGCATTGATGACTCCACCGATGATGGGATAGACTACTAGTTGTGCTCCAATGACACTCCAGTGATATTTTGATCACTCCATGAAGGCTAATTCAAATTGCCACCTTAGGAATTCGAATCCTCATGCATTGTACTGTTTATTTGTCCATATTGTGATTAATTAATTAGTGTGTGTGAAGTATTTTTGCTTCTATCCGAGTTCTACTGTATTGTTATTCTGTTGCTCATTATACTGCATTGACCACTCTTCTTCTATTTTCTTGCTTAATCATAATTACTCTTGTGAGGTATACATCATCTCTTAAATCTGCTGTGAGGATTTTCACATTAAATTTATCCACAATACATCATTCTGATCTATCCTAAAATACTCTTCCCTGTACTAGAGTACGGCACTAGAAACAGTGTGTGGAAAAACGCACGGAAGAAATTTTATTCAATCATTAAACTATATCATCTAAATTGCATTTTATCCTAACAGCTTATGAATTACAGAAGTAAAATATTAATGAATAGTATAGAATATCTCATATTTAATTGAAGAATTGATAACATGAAACATTTAGATCATTAATGATTAGTTTGAGAAAAAGTAAATAAGATAACACAATGAACTTGATAACTGAAGAAGAGACAAACATCCAAAGGAGCCTGTTCCACCCAACCTACTCCTGAAGACAGCGAAGTTACTTTCCTTAGGACCCCCGAGCCTGTTCACTGAACCACCGGGATGAAGATGCTGTGTGGAGTAATAGAATAAATTACTTTGCAACTCAGCAGTAGCACTTAGTAGTAGTACTTCCTGCTTTTAGCAATATTGAATTCAGCAATGTGGTTGCACTAGTTCAGAATGCAGTCTTAACTCACTCATTCACTCCTAACTTTCCCCTCATCGAATCTCTTGTGCACTCTTCTATTTCTAATTTAGAAATTATCACAAGGTAAGAATGAATAGCCTCCTGCTGAATTCGATGGGTAGATAAGTAGCATGCCTAGGTCTTTGGTCAGTTTATTTAGTATGTGAGCCACTTGCTCAGTTCCACTTTCTTTGGGAACATGACCATAACAGTAGGGAAGTTGCCCCCTGCAATAGTTAGAAGTGAGTTGAGGATGTTGCCAAGTGTCAGTTTTCTCTCCACCCTAGTCCATTCCTCCTAGTGGGTCAGTAAACACTCATTCAATAGTCTTCTTTGGATATTTGTCTCTACTTTTATTTATTAATAATAAAATATTCAAAGTAATTAATTACAGTCATCCTTGACCCCACTTGGTCAATAGTCATAAAAATTTACAATAAAAATAAAACATAATGTTTTCTTCATAACATAAAATGTCTAGAACTTGGGTATGTGACATGAAGCGTTCTATCAAGTCTATGGCACTCGTTTAAATTTTCTTTATATGTGGTCACATTGTGTACAAACATGTGCTACTTCAAAGAAGAATATTGCACAAATCAGGAAATGAAATGAAATTCCGTGAAATACCCATTTCAGATGATGAAAAATATATTTCAAATGATCTATAATAGAATCTTTGAAACATCCTGGAGATTCCACAGCATCCCTCTAAAGTTTCATGAATATGAGAGTGTCGAGTGTAGATGGCCAAGGGTTTGAAGATCAGCATGGGTTGTTGTAGAGGTTGTGGAACCTTCGTGGGAAACATGGAAACCTTGCAAAATTATTGAAAATGTTGTATACCAATGGATGTAGTGGATCCATGTATGGATGTAGTGGGCCCATGTATGGCTGTAGTGAATCCATGTATGGTTCTACTTGTAATGGTGGATGAAGATCTGAGGGTAGAAAATCCCTGTAGTGCCTCTGGACCAACTATGATGCTTACAATGTATAGCTCAAAAAATGGATTTTGATAGTACGAAAAGGAGGTTTTAATTGCTACAAATATTTGAACCCACGGTAAGCTTCAAATCCTTGTTTCAGTGGAGAGTGTACCTACTTTAATACCACTGATCTAGATCTTGGGGGATGAGACCCGGAAGGATTGAATGCCAAGAGAGCAGGAGATTAAACTAGCAAATTGTTATCAAATGATCCAAGAATGATATTGGAGTTGAGGCTCAGATAGACTCACTTCTCGGAATAACAACTCAAAATGATTAACCAAGAAGAACTCACAAAATTACACACAATAATAAGATCTAATGTATGATTTCAAGAATTATAGATTGATTTAATGAGAAGGCATAAATCCTTTATATAACATTATTATAATGTGCCTTGATTCCATACCATGGGACAAAACCATGGGATACCAAATACCATGGATAGGTATTTTCTAAACTGTGTGCTTCTAGAGTCACTTGGAAGATTCCAAAACCATGGATGGGAGATGATGGTCTCTCCACTTAATACTTTTATGATGAACGGGAGAGGTGGCATCTCCATAATGAGATGCACAATTTATTCCATGACCATCATCTTTCATAATCCTAAAAATCCTATGTTCAAAGCTTCAGTAAAGAAGATCAACATGTATCTATTAACACTTTGAAGAATTACTTACTTGACCTAGGACTCTCAGGACGATGCATATGCCTCCAAATTAGGATATTTCTAATTTGGAATATCTTCTCTAATTTTTCTACTTCCACCAAATTTAAACATAGACGAAGGCCTCTTCCATGGTTTGAGATAGGATGTTCATGATATGGCCAAATATTTATTCTTTTAATTCAAATGACTTATGCGCTAATTAATGCTAAAATTTCCATGTATATTTATCTCTCGTATATTTATTTATAACATATATTTATTGATTCTTAGTGATTTTTATTATCAATACGGAAATTTCTCATTGTAAGGTTTGAATTATGTTTCCAAGGAAAGTTTATGGATATTAGTTAGTGCAAAGAAGTCAGGTGTACTATCAAAACACTATAGATGTTGTCATAGGTATTCCATATAAGTAGCGGACTTCATTGCCCATATTGCAATGTGAACCAATCGAGGGAATGAGTAGATGAGGCATTAGATGCATTGATTTTTTTTAACAAATTGACCATATCAAAGGACATAAATAATTGGGAATGTAAATCACTAAAGGATTTCTCCATTTTCCAACAAATATTAATCAATATAGGTATTCCTATAAATATTGGAGTATTTTTCTATATATTCCTTAATGATATTTTATTTCTTAATATCTTCAAACAATCACTCCAAGTTCAGTTTATATTTCTTCCATCAATGAAGTCCCTTTGAACATAATATTCTCATGAAATAAACAATGTTAAACTTCTATTTCCTCCATCAGTGAAGTTCCATTAGAGCATAATATTCTCATGAAATAAACCATTTTAAAAACACCAATATATTGTAAGGTGGTAGAAGATTGAGAAAATTATCCAAGTAAGTATAAATACCAACCCATAAAATACTAGTATTTACTGCTAAGTAGGATGTTTCCTTCTAAACCATGTTGCAAATGGTTAGCAATTCTCTCATCCAGTTGAATCATAGAATTTGTTTGTGAAATGGTCAAAGGATCCCTCTTTAATATGAACAATATTTCACTTTTTAGAACATTTCACTATTTACGTATTGATTACAAATTGATTTGTTGGATTAGATTCAACCTAGAAACATGCATTTTTGGCATCAATCAATAAAACATTTAATAAGTGCATGATAATGTATACCAAGTTTACTTATCATCTAATTCACTTGACACAAAGACACAAGACACAAAGAACATGTAAATACAAGTATCTTCCATGGGGATTGATGCCCCCCAAAAAACATGACTCAGAGGAAATTATATATATATAATTAAACTATAGACAATATTGATAGATCATTGATTCATTAAACTAGTTAAAACATAATATAAGAAATTTCAATTATATTGATGAATAAGATACAATATTACATCATACATGTCATAAAATAATTAGAATTTAGAATCAATGAACCAAAAATAGAAACAATGACAGCAATAACCGCTGCATCACTTGGAATAGTTGGAGCACTTCCAACACCAAATGGAGATAAACTGTGAGAGGAGGGAGAAACAACATTGACATTCTCCCCTTTATTTTTACCTCTACCTACTTTCCTTTATGATTGAGCCATTATTTATTACTATTATATAATAAAATAGAGAAATAATACTATTTTAGATGAAAAGACAAATTTAGTTGTTCAAATCTAGCCTTGGAATCACTCCCAATGCCTTCAATCCATGCCAAAATCCCTTACCCACAAAAAAACACCCGTGATATATCTCCCCTTTATAAACAATGAAAGATGATGTAGTGCCCCTAGACTATTGTAGACCTTGAGGGCACCTATTGAGTTACCCGACTGATTAAAACACTAATAATTGAGTATGTGCATGACCATAATTGATTATGAGTTAATGAAATAAAAGCTGTGTTTGGAATTGGATGGTGATGTAAACGAAAAATTACATGTTGCTTAATGATTAGCTTTGATTGTGAAAAATGTGTTACATAAGATGATGCTTAACGATTAGCTGTATGAGTAAATATGTGATATATATATGCTTAACAATTAGCTGTATGAGTAAATATGTGATGTATAAATTAGCAGGTTTATGAATTGAATTATGATGAAAGAGGACAAGACTATTAATATGTGTTTTTGAAAAATGTGTGTATCGACAGGTGAAACGGTTCATCAACGAACACACAAGGGAATTGAAGGGTCATAGAGTACAGATAAATCACACACGGGGAGATCGACGACAATGTCAACTTTCAACGTAATTCTATGCATGAGTAGAGAAGCATTGATCCGCTTACTCAAGGGAAGTATGAGGTCGTACAATGTCAACCACGATGGAGTTGGCTACGTACGAGTTGGGGGGCGTACAGTAAGAACAGACTTACTCCTCAGCGCCATTAGTTCCCAATAGCGTGTAGACGGAGGATTGAAGGTAACGGATCCTAAATCCCTACATGAAGTTCCGGCAAGTCAAATGAAAAGATATTGGCAGAAGGACCCGATGATGTGGTATCTTGCCGAAAAATTGAAAGGATGGACGCAAGCACTCGACGATGTGGTATCTTTCCGAGAGATAGATACAACGGATGAATGGACACAACAGAGTTGTACCATGTCGAAATATGAGCATAAATGACATATGGGCCCAACGGTGCGACACCTAGGTCCTAGAAATTATTAATTGGTAAACTTTGTGCATAAAAAGAAAAACCATATAAATTGCATTTAGAACACTTGCTCATAAAAAAAAATAGATTTTAGTATTAAAAATAATATCAATAATTATTTTTAGGCATTTGCACATGGAAATAATTTTAGCATTTAAAATAATAGAAATAATTATATTAGGAGAAAAAATGGAATCCTAGGCTAGAGATTTTAGCTAACACCACATGCACCCACAAAATAGGATTTAGAGTGAGCATCTTAGAGACAAACTTGAGTAAATTTAGGAAAGTAGGTGCATTCCTCTAAAAAACTTGACACTTGGATTTGTGAGATAAATTACTTTTTGAATATTAAAAAATTTGGTATTTTGCATTAAAAGACATGTGTCGCATGAGATTTTCCTATATAAGGAAGGCCTTGGGAATGGGTAAAGGACCTAGTTCCTGGATGGCTATTGTAATCTTAAGAAAGTGAGTGACTTGCTGCTATTAGGGTTGGTTAGAAATTCTTGTGGGGGGGGAACCCATTGAGGAGTTTCTCGAATTGTGTGTGTGAGCTCTACGACCCAAATCGCTCGGGGGTTTAGGAGGAAGGAGAGTACTCTCGATAAGGTAGGGAGGCTAACCGAGGTGTCTATCCGTGATCGTGGTGATCGAGGTTGTAGCTTCTATCTTCGTGGAACCACGCATTCGACCGGAGCAACCATTTTATACAAGTTCTTATTTACTAAAGTATTTCATTATTATTTCTATTTATTTAAAAGTTATAGATTTAAATTTCTAATGTGATACGAAAATGCTCAGTGTATGTCAAGAAATTTTTACTACTGTTTATTTATTTTTAAGTTGAAAACCAATATAGATCTTGGATCTGTGAAATTATAGAAACCCCTCTGTATGATTTGCTGTACTTTAAGAATTTTTGTATCCCTACTTTAGGGAGAAGATTTCTGCCTACTTAGCATTACTGAAAAACTTGTGGCAGTCTCTGCTTTACACTTAGAAATACGAAGTACCGATCCATATCCTGATCTCTGTATTTCTTTTAAAAATATATATATATATCTATAAATGTTGCATGCGAATCATTTCGATCAAAGTTCATCCTCCAAAAATTTTAGATAAAGAGTTCATATTTTTTTTTTTTTTTTTTACTCAGTTTAGTTCCAGCAACAAAATTAGTAATCGTGGCTGATCTAGGTACATCCTGTAACCACGATTTTATAGTTTGTTTACCTCCCAGTTGTTTCCTGAAAAGTAATTGGTTTTCACTTTAAGACTATGTTAAAATAACCAGAATCACAATTTATAGTCTGTCTAGCTCTCTTATATCTAGAAAGGAAACCTGTGTTCTCTCTTAGATCTATGTCGAATCCGGAACCATAATGTAATATTTATAGCTCTCCGTTGTGTCCAGAAAGGAAATCCGTATTTAATTCAGTGGTTGCATCTGGAAACGTAAATTACAATTATAGCACTTTGTTTGTGATCAAAAAAGAAATTTGATTGCAGTTTCATGCTTAAATTCTGGAAACGTAAATTCTATTTATAGTACTCTGTTGGTGATCAAAAGAGAAATTCGATTGTAGTTTCATGCTTAAATTCTGGAAACGCAAATTCTATTTATAGTACTCTTTTGTGATCAAAATAAAAATTCGATTGTAGTTTCACGTTTAAATTATGGAAACGTAAATTCTATTTATAATAATCTGTTTGTGATCAAAAGAGAAATTCGATTATAGTTCCATGCTTAAATTCTGGAAACGTAAATTAAAATTATAGTACTATGTTGTAATCAAAAGAGAAATTCGATTGTAGTTTCGTGCTTAAATTCTGAAAACGTAAATTCTATTTATAGTACTCTGTTTGCGATCAAAAGAGAAATTCGATTGTAGTTCACGCAAATCTGGAACATAAGTTATATTTGTTGTACTCTATATCTGATCAAAAGAGAAATTCGAAGGTAGATCCTTGCTTAAATCTGGAAACGTAAATTATAAATATAGTTCTATGTTTGCGATTAGAAGAGAAAGTCGTATTAGCTCTGTGTTTAATTCTGAAACGTAAATTATAATTATAGCTCTCGGTGAATATTTGGCGATATCCCTTGCTCTCTATCTGTATAACTTTAGATCGACAATCCCACTTTGTAACCGTTTAAATTTCAAATTGACAATGCACATATGTTGTGGCTCCACCTTAACGCCCCACTCTTTATGAGTCAACCTCCAGCACTGGATTAACTACTTGTTAAGGATTCCTTGCAGTACCTACAACTCAACTATACTTCCCACTTTAGAAGTAGTTTCTTTGTTGACATGTGCCCCCCTCCTAGTCTGAGATGATCTATCCACTTCCTTGATTCATAACTTATCGGCAGTCTTTTCCTTGCCATATTGTTGTCATTTATCTCCATCAACTTATTGATTGGAAGTGAGGATTTTGGTTCGATTGGTGTTTTTAACTAACTCAAAGGTTCTATTAAGCTTGCCTGGACATTCTCGACCGAACATTTAGTGCCCACGATCAGTTAGCTCGGCGAACTCACTGAAGATCACATCCGGTCAATTGTTTTTTTATGGATTAACAACAGGTGTCATATTCACCGGTTCCACTATCTAATAAGTTATGGGCGTGGACACCACCGGTCACCCCTTAGTTAAGTTAAATCATGTGTCTCTAAATTATACGACTTAGTGAATAAGTGCATTTATCAAGATGTTTAAGAGTCTTTTCTTTAAGTATTAAATCATTACGTTTTAGAAAGGGATGATGTAATTGAAATTCTGTAGTAATGTCTAGCGTATGTTGTGTACAAAATCAATTGAATGATTATGGAAAAAAAAATTGTATTCACGTACAAATATGTTTAGATGGATTAGTCATCATTAAGTTCTCTCCAACTCAATTTTGTAATGTTTAAATTTTGTTGTATATAGCATTACATAGATGATTCTGGATAAAAGTTTGTAGTCACCTACAAATATGATGTACATAGAAAAGTTATTAATCATTTCTTCTAATTAAATGAGTAATGTTTAAAGTGTGTTGTATATAACATTGCTTGAATGATTATGGTTGAAAGTTTAAAAGGAAGGATTACATTAAGTTCTTTCTAATTTAAAGTGTGTTGTATATAACATTGCTTGAATGTTTATGGTTGAAAGTTTAAAATCACATACAATTATGTTTTGTATAGAAAGGAAGGATTACATTAAGTTCTTTCTAATTCAATTCAGTAATGTCAAGAGTATGTTGCATATAAAATTTATTGGAGGATTAGGGGTGAAGGACTTTTCTTTTTCCACATACAATGAGTATGTTAAGAGATAAGGATTGTATAACTTGAAGTACTATATGAATATAGTTACTTATGGGCTAGTGCTACTAAAGTAGTTTACTATCTTTTTATCTTTTTAAATGACAGGATAAACCTTTGTAAATTATGATCATTCATGATTTATAACTTGTGATCTATATTTTTGTTTTAAAAAAAATTAAAAAAAATTCACGACTAGTTCGTGTTTTACATTTGGTATCAGAGCAAGGTCGAACTTAGTTCGAACCTAGACGATTCCGCATTAAACTTTTCATAATTTTTTGTAAACTAAAAAATTTTATTTTACTACTCTACACACTTCATCATGGATCGAAGAACTCGCAAGGGTAGAGTCGGAAGGGGGCGAGGATGAGTTGCACATCCATCAACCCCAACGACCCCTGTGGATACGCCTCTGAGAGCCGAAGAAACCATTAACCTACCTACGGGCGAGGTTATGACAATGATGAGAAACTATCACAGGATGACAGAAGCATTGATGACACAACTAGACCATGAGAATGTCGGTTCTCAAGTTACTGCTATGTCGCAGACACCACCACCGGTTAACATACACCGGGAACTGGAAAAAGTGAAATTTCCAAAGTTTTGGGGTTCCACTAAAGGAACCGTAGCGGAAGCATGGCTCGAAAATATGGCTATGTGCTTTTCGCTAAGGGACTACACGTCCAATATGAAGGTACGCATGGTGATACTGCAACTTAAGGGAGAATCTCTCCTTTGGTGTAAGACCTTGTGACCTTAGTTAGGAATGGAACTTGAAGAAATGTCATAGGAATTGTTTGATGAATATTTCCATCAACATTACTTATCAAACGAGTTCATCAAGCGACAGTTGAATGATTTCCATGTGTTGACACCAATTTTTGTCTTGGGTGACTGGGAGGATTAAAACCCCGTAGATAGAAAATGAGAGCCTAGGTTTTCAAATCCAAAGGCACATGGGAGGCCAAACAAGGGCTATGGATGTATAGTAGTAGCAGGATGACGAAATTGTTTGAAGCCCAAGGTTTCAAATATATCTGAAAGGATTAAAAAGGGTGGAATCTCGCCTCAATTAAACGATGGCGCAAATGGAGGGAAGAGATCCATTGCGATGGGAATCCACGGCTGTGGAGCGATCTCGCGAAGGAAGTAAGGGGTGTTTTAAGTGGAGGCAGAAAGGTTAACCAGTGAGTAGGTTGAAGGTTAAATCGACGGTCGGCAAACAGATGTACGAACTCCATCAACTTCATTATTTTAAAAGTGCGTCGGGAAAGGGATTTTTCAAATCTGTGAACTTTTGGTAGAGGGGCTCAAGTTCAAACGGCCGATATTTAACAAAGCTCAGATCTACAATTGAGGTTTTTTTCGTGTATTGAACTAACGTGGATGATCGACGACCCCAAAATATGTAAAGCTCGATAGGGGGGCGCATCTTTTGATGTGCTCGATGCGAGTAAGGTCAAGATCAATGGTTGAGAAGTGCCTCTGCTATCAAAAGATAGCCCAAGGGTGAAAGGACACATCAGAGCCATCAAGTGCCTCCTCACGTAATGCGAGAGTCCGAATTGAAGCCTGTTTGGCATCAGTCCTAACCTTAAATCATCACCCCCCTCTCACTTGGCAAGCTCAGTCAGACGATCATGCAATTATGATTTCTACTGGCTTCCATCGTTGTCATGGTTGTTATAAATGATTCCCCAAGGTTTACTGTTAGCATCCATGTTCGGAGAGGTGGCATACTTATCAGCCCAAATATTGGCAGTTGAGATCCGGTCATGGAGGAAGATCAAGAATCCAAAGTGATCTTTGTACCAGAGCAGGCGTGGTCCAATGTGGAGGATGATCACACTCCCTTGTCCCCTGTAAAATTCTATTCCTTCGAAGAAAGCACAGCCAACAAGCCCGAGGAGTAGCAATGTCGACAGGTGTGGAAGAAAGCCCGACGGAAGAAAAAGGGAGAGGTCCGAGTGGTTGAGCATAACACTCGCCAGAACGTGGAGATTCTCAAAGATTTCATTGTCCCCACTAAGGTAGTGACGCCCCCTCCTTCAACCGAAAGTGAGTAGGTGGTAGATTCCCTGAAGGTGGAATATTTCTTCAATCAGCAAGGCCATGTCATAGCTAAGACATAAGGTGGCGGTCTGTTTTTGATATTTTTCATCTCGTCGGTTTTAAGACCCTATTAAAAATGTAGTATGCTTATATTTTGAGACCATTGAGAGCCTTCTGGCTGCTTAGGAGCTATTGCAGCTAGCAATTGTGCAAAGACACACGTAATTTTGGTCAGGCCTGTCTGCCAGCATCTATTTCTGTTACAGTTAGTTCTTGAAAATGATGGGCTGAGCCATGTAGATGTCAGTACGGTTGTAACAATTTGTTGTTGAGACAGCTCGATCTTGAAGGCTAAGAACGTTTATATAATTCATGTAATAGAGATAGTAAAGGGTTGGAAACTTTCTGAGACCCAAGAGGCTCATGTGTTAAGCAATTTTGAGACACATTTAATGAAAATATGGCAGAGCTGAGCAAGTAATTTTACCAGATATTCTTGTGTTATTTGTCTTGCAGTCTGTATTCTCTTTTATCATGTGAGTGTTTCCTTCATTGTTTAATTCGTATTGTTATTCTTTCATGCTTCGATAAGTGCGTATTGAGACTGAATTCATACATGTTATGCTCGGTCTCTTTCATTCTAAGCATCCACAAACAATTTTCTGCTAAAGTAGACACAGAATTGATCTTAAGGTGCTATGTGTTGATGGTTTGTTCATATCTTCTTCTTTTCCACCAAACAAAAGCTCTTTGACTGTAAGCGGGTAACTATCTTGCCTCTGTGGTGATTTCTTTGTGAAGCACTGTCACTTTGAATCAATTCTGGTGTTTTGACTCCATTGCCCAAGGAAGGTCTACGTTGCTTTCAACGAAACAATAATTCTATCTCAGTTTTATTCCTATATCTAGCCTTGTTCAACAAACCTTGAGAGATCCCTCTCTGGAGAGGAAGAATCTAGCTTACCTTTCCTTAAGTGGTTTTGTGGTTACCCCGAAGTGTCCTTCTCTCATAGCCTGGAGGGTCATTTTGGGTGCTAACAACATCCTTTAAAGAAAGGACCACGAACAGAGTAGGAATATGAGATATGTTATATGGAATTACCGAGGTATGCGCCTCATGTGTCTACTGAGAAACTTAAGGTCAACAAGTGTGTCTACGGATTGAACCCTATTATCTGAGACAAGGTTTGCATCTTGACACCTACAAATTTTCATGACGCAATCCAAAAAGCTCTCAGTGTCAAGGAAGAGCTTCCTAACTCTGAAATTCAATTCACACCAAGATCTGATCAAACAATTACACTCACTCACAGAAGATCTCACACAACTAGTCAAAGACACAAAAAATTACTCACAAAGATACAATTCTATATTAACTTCTCATGAATAAAATACATCAGCCAACCTTATAAAATTAATAGGATGCTATTATATAACATTACAACAAATATTTGAATCATTAAATATTCCATTTGGATCATCTCATCATCAGACTTACTAAAAATATGCTCATCCACCCTAGGTGGCAAGTATGTTTTCCAAATCACTCCAAAGGCTCACGAATTGCTAAATTAGTGAGCTGAAGGTGATGTATGATGAAAAAAAATGACAAATATGAAACATGGAAAGAATAAACATTATGGAGTGTCATGGGTGCAAAAAACAAGTTTCCTAAGGTGACTAGCTTTTCCCCATAGGGTAAAAAGCTGTAAAAAATAGTAAAACTCAGAAGTGCGCCTTTCCTACCAAATCTTATCCAAAATATTTTAGGAATGTTCCCAAATGGCATAGGTAGCTTGTGTTCCACACTTTGGAATGTTGTGGTCCCCCCAATGTTGCCTTGTGGTCCACACAAGGCAATTTTCCTAGTCTATTACATAGGAATCAACCATAGAAGATTAATTAATTCAACCAATGTAATTAAATGAGAAGGTAGGAAGATTTAATATTCCAAAACCCCCCCATAAATCTGAATTTATGGTCTAAATATTAGAAAATAGAAATACTAAGGTCCCGGTAACAAGACTTGGTCACCCTGTACAATACTATCGGTCCACAAAAACAAGGATAAAAGGAAAACCTCATGGGAAAAACCTCCCCTCAAAACATGGACATATCAAAATTGAAGGATTTTTTATCAACCCTTCACTCCACCACATGTTCAACCATCCCAAGTAGTGATATGAGATAGGTGAATTTCTTCTCTATGAAAGCCTTGGTGAAGATATCTGCAGTTTGCTCACCTATGGGGCAATACTGCAAATCAATAATCTGGTCATGCACTAAACCTCTGATGTAGCGCATTTGGATCTCAATGTGCTTGGTCCTCTGCCTCTATACTAGATCACTTGAAACTCTAATAGCACTATGATTGTCACAAAAGATGACAGTAGGAGTACTAAAGGAAATCTCAAACTCTGAAAGAATACCCTACAACCATACACACTATGTAGCAGCATTCACTACTCCTTTGTACTATGCCTCTGCTGAAGATAATGTTATGACATTCTGTTTCTTGATGGAACAACAAACAGGGTTGTTAGGCGGAAATATTGTCATTTAATTCTGTTGTAGTATTTGCCCAACCATTTAATTTGTCAATCCGAGGTTTGTAGGCTTACGAAGCACATGCAAAATATATGCAGGACTAAAGTGAAATTATTCTAATCTAACCCCCCCTTGCTAATGGCTAATTGCTAATCTAATTCCCCCTTAAGCTGAAACACACAATTGCTAATCTAATGCTGGAAGCTGAAACACACTGCTGAAAGTAAATTGCATAAAAGAAAGACAACATATGAAGAGCAACGAAACAACACATGTGAGCTCACATTAACAACAAAGAAATCTTAATTTACGTCACACCAATCAATGACAAATCATGAAAGCATCAAAACTAAGATTATGAACAAAAACTAAGAATTCCCTTCTCCATATTACAAAGTCAAAACTAACTTCTACAATCTGAGACTAATCTCCTCCTAATCTACTATCTAATCTACTCTCCATCTACTACTCCCAAATGAAGAGAGAGCACTCTCTTTTATACATGAATTTCTTTGAGAAGAAGATAACCATCTCATAATGACAGATCCATTATTCTCTCAACCACTCTCAACTAGATCCCTATTATTACAAAGTATGATCCATTCAAATCCTCCACATGTTTCTCATACATCCTAAATAAGATATGCCAACCAAAATCTCCATGATCTTCTCCTTGGAATATTCTTTGAATAACTATCTCCTTGAAATGGTGGAGGAGATATTCAAGGAGTCTTTCTTTGAATTGATCCTTCCATATTCCTACATATTACAAAGCTCATCCATACTTGAGATATTAGTGAAAAACATGTCATTTTCCAATATTTAATTATAAATTCACTTATAATACTAAAATGAATAAAGTGGAAAATAATAAGATGAAACTCAAGTATATGTATGGAAATGGTATGATGAAAGGTTAATGGGACGATGAAATGTGAAGAATAGCGAAAGGTAAAGTGGATGAAAATAGGACATTTCTGAGTCCCAACATACTCCCCAACTGAACTTGTTGCATGTCCTCATGCAACTGTGCATCGATCTTCTTAAGAACTTTTGGCATCTGAATTTTGGCTTTGATTGATGATGTCTTTCCAACAATGAATGTTTCCAAGGTGTGAGTAGCAGCTGGAATTTTCTTATGGTTGGTTCTTGTGTAACAACCATGAATACAAAGAATGTTGGTTCTTGTGTTAACAACATTTATCTCATTATCTGTTTTCTTGCTACGATAATAATTTAACCATACACTCATTGGAAATCATAAGATATCAATGTGCATAAGAAAGCATCAATGTGTATAAGAAAGCCTTTTCCTTACCTTTATGAATCATGCCAAAATGTGTATCCATGTATATGAAGCAAAGTGCGACAGAGGATTTGTCATAAAAGAAATGTTGGTGAATGATAAATGAGATGAAAAATGGAGTGATGGCAGTGGAAAAATGGAATGATGGTAGCGAAATGATGATAGTGAATATAGTTTGGAGTTGCAGCTATGAAATGGAGAATTTGGTGGAGTAACAGCTACTGGAGTAACAACTACGGAGTAACAGGTGTTGGAGTAACAACTACTGGAGTAACAGCTGCAGAGTAACAACTGCTGGAGTAACAACTATGAAAGTGGGAAAATCTGATGGAGTAACAGTTAGTGTTGCAACAAAATTCCTGAGCTAATATCTCATAAACTACGATCTGGATTTGGATGAAATTTTTCAAGCAAGTTTCTATAAGTCCAATGCATCTCCACACCGAAAATCAGAAAAACCCACATCACGGATTTCGAGAAAAATGCAAATTGGTTGTAGGTGATGATGGAAAGTTTGGCACAGGCACAGCTGGTGTTGCATCCAACTTCCTCAACTAATATCTCCCAAAATACAAACTGGGCTTGGCTGAAATTTTGCAAGCAAGTTTTTACTAGTCCAATGCATCTCCACACCAAAAAAAAAAAAAAAAACCCACATAATGGATTTCAAGAAAAATGCAAATTGGCTGTAGGTGATGATGGCTTTTTTTTCGAAATCCATGCATTGGATTGAGTTTAAACTTGCCAATTTTGTTCATCATAATATTATCCATTCCCTGTCCAATAATCATGACGATCCACTTTATGGTTTGTGAGATGTACTCAATTCAAATTCTGCATTTTATATAAGGAGCAATATGCATGAGAAAACGAATAAATTGTCACAAAGATTTCCTATCCTCTGAAAATATGATTACATTTGAGATCCTATAGAATGTTCAACAACCTCTATCTCATCCTCCCCAACTGAACTTGTTGCATGTCCTCGTGCAACTCGGCATGGGTTATGAAAGTGAAAAAGGAAATGGAGCATGGTGAGGGAATTTTCCAAATTATTCATGGCTAGCATGTAAGGAATTGCATGATTAAAGTTCAGAAAACAACATACCTCCACTTACCCAAGAATGATGATGAACTATGCAATAGGAACATGGTTGGTGATGTTGCTAGTGCAATTGTTGTAACTGCTAGATCAAAGAAGATGTCACTGCTGCAGGATCATAAAAATGTAACTGAAATTGTTGTTGTTGAACTATGGAGAATGTGACTGCTGTGACTAGATCATGGAATATGTCACTGCTGCAGGATTATGAAAATGTAACTGTAAATACTGCTGCAGTTGTAACTGGATCATGGGAGATGTCGAATGCAGGAAGTGGAACTGTGGTACTCTCATATAGTTGAAGTCATGCTGATGTAACTACTTAGGGAGTCATGAAAAAGTGTATAGTCTTCACCCGCTACAAAACTTGATGGTACAATTCTAGTCATGCGAATAAATGTGTCGATGTCGAGCATGAAAAGAAGTCATTGGATTACCGGCCATTGATGAATGTCGTTAACCAATGCGAGGAAAACTCACCATTGATGTTAATGAGTGCCAAGGTACCTGAGTAAATCTTTCAAAGTGTGAATAGATGTGTTGATGTCGAGCCACTTGCAAGATATGACGATCAAGGGACATTGATGTATTCCCATGACTGTCAGTGAGAGAACTTGCCATTAGGGCATGCAAGCCTCCAGGTACTAAAAAAAACTCTAGTCTATATCCCAAATAAGGTGCTGAGGTCGATGGGGAAAGACTTGTTGAAAGGTGGGCCTTAAGGAATCCCACATCAGTCAACGCGATTTTTTACAAAAGATTGGTAGGACTATAGGAAAGATCTCATTAGAAACAGTGTTTATGGAAAATTGTAATTATGGAGAGGGAACTGGATGTTCTTATTCAAAAGGAAGACTGGAATGGAAAAAATGAACTAAAAAATATAAAGGGTTGTATGCGACTCAGAAAGATAGGCATGTGTGAAGTCATGATAGATAAGGCAATTGAAAATAGACTTCACATGGATGACTAATGTGCTTTGAAGGAGAGATGTGGTAAACATTCATGACGCAATTGGGTTTATGAATGGTTTCTATGTAATAGAAAACGTCATGATGTTTATGATGAGTAACAGCTCCTTCAAACTGTCTATCAAAGTATGTTTCTCAAAAATTTCTGTGATTCTCGAAAAGTCACTTCAGCAGCAAAATGCGATTGTCTTCAAATCTGAGAAAAAATTAGTACTAATCCTACATGAAATTCATGAGAAGTTCGAAAGACATAACATGCAGAAAGAAATACAAATGTGGCAAATCAGAGTTCAAAAATAAAACGTGTTTTTATACCTGTTATTGTTGTGCACTTGTTTCGTCGTTGATTACTGTAGTTGTAACAATCAGCTGCAACATCAAGTTGCACACCTGGCTGTAACAGACTTCTACACAGAGATGACCAATATGCGAGTAAAGAATTCATAACCCAACAATCGTGTTTTTGCGAATGTCTTGTTGTGTAATAGCAAACATCATGATGCGTGAACAACACATGACGCAAAAAGTCTCTCTGGTTTTTGTATGTTGTTTTTCCTGTTGATTGTTGTCAAAGTGCCTTAAAAAAAAAAATTAGTGTTAAATGTAAAAACATGTTTTCAGATTTGTTCAGGAATTATGGAATGTCCATTTGCAATTTTGAATTTTTACAATGTTTTTATTTTTATTTTTATAATTTTTTTTCTTTTTATGGTTTTATAATTTTTATGGTTTTTGAGTTATTTTGATAATACACACCGAAAGAAAAATGCAAAAATTATGCTAAAGGAAAACAACAAACAATATTATTATCTCGGGTTCATCAAATTTTCCCATGTGCATGCGTAACAGTTTGCTGATACCTGTCACTAAAGTTCTGGAAATCAAACATTTGGAAATTGTGCAAGAGTATGATCATTAAATTGTTGCATTAATTCCAAATGTTTTCCTTGCATGATTAGACCTGTGCATCGTCAGATATAATTGAATATGCATATGCAAAGAATTCAATTCTAGTGTTCTAAGCATCAAGTAACAATTATCAAGCAAACGATCCTGGCATCAAAAACATTAGTGTCATGAAACATTGTGTGTAATAGAGATATTCAGTAAGCGTGAGAAAAGAATCAGCTTTCTGCATAAAATCCAGCATAGGCACAGGAATCAACAAAAAGCTCGTGGCCAATTTCCAATTTCTTTCTAATGCAAAATCCTTTGCAAGCCAAACCATCTCTTCTAAGACATGCCTTGAATGCAATGTTGTCATGTTGCAAACTTATCCTTGGTTTTGGTGTAGTCAAATGAAAGAATATGCACACTAACACAAAATATGCGGTTAAAACATGCTTGATGAGTATAATTTCACAAATGGTTAGCATCAATATCTGCATCCATGGCAGTCTTCTAACAGCATGGTCTCATGGTATGCACATGTTCAATTATATCTGCAAAATATTATAAAAAATCAAAATTCAAATTTGCAAATCTGCAAAAAGAAGATTGCATTATGAAAGGATTTTAACCGATCAAGCAAATTCAAGCAAATTCGTATTGCACTCTCAAATTTCACAAGTCCATAGATGTCGATAATCTTAGAAGTTCAAATTCCTTCTTGTGGCTTTTTGTTCTCATCTCTTTATTAATAGGAAGACATAGCATTTCATTATTTAATACAGACTTTAGATAATTGCAATTTGAATTTTCTGCACCTGTCATTTTGGTTCGCGAGTACCAAACTCTTGAAACTAATGCAGCAAATTTACACCATTAGTAACCCAGCAAAGAGAAAAGTCAAATACTTTGAAATGGAAGATGAGATGAACACCATTCTCTATGCAACATCCTCTAGACTGATGAATTCCACGCTCACATGTTCATATCGATGTCTCTAATATCTGCACTTGGTTGTTCTAGATGTGCGGTCTTCTCTACTACGAATAGTCTCGCTTTATCCAGCAGACTCGCCATCTCTACTCACAATCCTCTCAAATAATAACATAATGCAATGCATGTTAGAATAAGAATATACAGGAAGTTCAATGACTGGGCAGCTGAGAAAATCCTTCATGAGGATGAGAAAGCGAATTCCCAACTGGGAATCCGTTTCAACCAATTGCTAAAAACCAGCCGCAACAGTAATCTGAGAATTACACACTCAGAGCACCAGCTGTATAGCTAAAACCCTAGCTTTGTTTGGGTGGTTTTGACATTTTTAGGTAAATGAGGCCGTTGCGCACAAAACCCATGTCCTCAATTTTCGCGATTCAACTCCATCTTCCCACAAAGCGCGACGCAAAATAATGTGTTTTTATCTCGTCTCTCCCTCTCAACATGCATTTGTCAGCATTCCAAACTTTGGCAAATATTATGATTGTCTATTGGCTTGGTAAGCATGGGAAATTAGCCAACAATCACAGAAAACCATTAGCCAGAGAGCCAAGTGATATAGAGCAACAGATTTGGATCTCCCCCCGCGTGAAATTGCAAATTGCTTATGTTGTTTATTTGTTTAATAGAAGCTTATGTGGGGGTTTCTGTACATTTAAAATTGCTTTTGTTTAATTGTGGTTGTAGGGTTAATTCCCAGGTATCTACAGGATGAAGGACGAAGGAAAAGAGATGGCATCGCTGTGACTCAAACCGACCAGAAGCTTACAGGCGTGATGCTATCTGGGTGTTGTTTCAGCTACAGCTATTACAGTTGTTGTTTCAACTGCAACTTTTACAGCTGATGTTTCAGCGTGATTTTTACAGTTTCAACATTAAATTTGCAAACCAGTGTTTTTTCTCCTAATGTTTTATTATTTTTATTTGCAGATCGAAGGATGGACGTGCGAATTTTTTTATTTGTTTCTAAAAAATGTAAAAGAAATTGAATTTTTTTTTAGCAAATGGATATATAAATAATTTGCAAATTGAGGATGGAATCGAGTAAGCATGGTTGCAAAACAATAAAATTTATTCATTCCTGAAAAACGTTAAAAGAATCCTCCTTTCTGATCCTCAGATCGCACGAAGCGTGGAGGAGAGCATACTTATTCAAAACTAAAAAATGAAAAGAAAATCCTACCTATTCTACGCTAATTAAAATTTAAAAATTAATTATGTGTAGGCAAACTTCCAGTGTAGCCATGTACGCAACAGTAATAGGAATATATTCTGTGTTAATTTTGCAAATAGAAAATGAGGATAAACAGAAATGTGTGAAATTAGTTGCTATGACTGTGAATTAACTAGAAAAAAAGAAAAACTAAATTGTTCTAACCTTGTACTTGCTTGAAACCATCGTTTGATAGGGATTTCGTAGGCATAGTTGTCCTCACTCAGATCATGCTACAACTCTTTGTTGTCCTCCTCGACCTCCTGCTCGCATAATTCTTCTCCATCAAATGTGCAGGATTCTTTGTATGTTAATTCTTCATCTATTTCTGGAGGAGTAATTAAGCTCTCGGTTGCTACCAGGATCTCCTCTTTGTGAGAAGAGGAGATCCCTACTTTTGCAAGGATCTGAGTGAGCTGTTCCAAGCTTAAACTCATTGTTAAATCATTTTGAAAAAGGGATTCTTACAGCACCCAAATCTAAATGAAAAAATAAAATAAATTAAAAAACACTCTGTACAGAAAACCATTACTCTTCACAGCTACAAAAAAACACACTTGCTGAAATTGAAATTCACACTTGCAGAATTGAAACACTCATTGCAGAAATTGAACTTATAATGTACACTTGCAGAAAATCAAACTAAACTTCAATCCATTGTGCTTCCCTGGCAACGGCGCCAAAATGTTAGGCGGAAATATTGTCGTTTAATTCCGTTGTAGTATTTGCCCAACCATTTAATTTGTCAATCCGAGGTTCGTAGGCTTACAAAGCACATGCAAAATATATGCAGGACTGAAGTGAATTTAATCTAATCTAACCCCCCCTTGCTAATGGCTAATTGCTAATCTAATTCCCCCTTAAGCTGAAACACACAATTGCTAATCTAATGTTGGAAGCTGAAACACACTGCTGAAAGTAAATTGCATAAAAGAAAGAAAACATATGAAGAGAAACGAGGCAACACATGTGAGCTCACATTAACAATAAAGAAATCTTAATTTACATCACACCAATCAATGACAAATCGTGAAAGCATCAAAACTAAGATTATGAACAAAAGATAAGAATTCCCTTCTCCATATTACAAAGTCAAAACTAACTTCTACAATCTGAGACTAATCTCCTCCTAATCTACTATCTAATCTACTCTCCATCTACTACTCCCAAATGAAGAGAGAACACTCTCTTTAATACATGAATTTCTTTGAGAAGAAGATAACCATCTCATAATGACAGATCCACTATTCTCTCAACCACTCTCAACTAATTTCCTATTATTACAAAAAATAAACCATTCAAATCCTTCACATGTCTCTCACAAATTCTCCACATGTTTCTCATACATCCTAAATAAGATATGCCAACCAAATCTCCATGATCTTCTCCTTGGAATATTATTTGAATAACTATCTCCTTGAAATGGTGGAGGAGATATTTGAGGAGTCTTTCTTTGAATTGATCCTTCCATATTCCTACATATTACAAAGCTCATCCATACTTGAGATATTAGTGAAAAACATGTTATTTTCCAATATTTAATCATAAATTCACTTATAATACTAAAATGAATAAAGTGGAAAATAATAAGAGGAAACTCAAGTATATGTATGGAAATGGTATGATGAATGGTTAATGCGACGATGAAATGTGAAGAATAGCGAAAGATAAAATGGATGAAAATAGGACATTTTTTAGTCCCAACAAGGGCAACCTCCAAGCATGAATACAAATCCAGATGTGGATTTCCTGTCAAGACTATCACCATCCCAATCTGAATTAGTGAATCCCAAGAGATCTAGGCTAGAATTTGCAACATAGTGAATCCCATCAGTCTTTGTGCCCTGCACATAATGTAAGTTTTTTTTGTAGACCTCCAATGAAGCTCATGTGGCTGCTCCATGTATATTGATTCCACACTCACAGCATAAGCAAGATCAGGTCAAGTGTGTGTCAAGTAAAGCAAGCTACCGATCAACTGTCTATATAAAGTGTTCTCAAATAATGGTGTAGATTCTACATCTTCTAGTCTAACTCCAGAAAGGAATGGAGTCTTAGAAGGCTTGCAATCAACCATCTTAAACTTATTTAACAGATCAGATGCATATTTTGACTAAGATACCTTGTTTCCATCTTTTGTTTGAGAAATTTCAAGCCCCAAAAATTTCTTAAGAATTCCCAAGTCACTCATGGAGAATGCTTGGTGCAAAGCGGTCTTCAATGAAGCAATTTGATCAGTAGAGCTACCTGTGATCAGAAAATCATCAACATACAGCACTATAATCATTATTGAACCATCAATCAACTTCATATAAACATTAGGATCATATTTTCACCGAACATAAGATTGTGACAAGAGGAAATTGTTCATTTTGGCATACCAAGCCCTGGGGGCTTGCTTAAGCCCATACAAAAACTTCTTCAACTTGCACACAAGATTAGGATCTGATGTATACCCTTTTGGATGCTGCATATAAATCTCATCTTCAAGATCCCCATGGAGAAATGCACTTTTCACATCCATGTGGTGCACTTCCCATCTCTTGGATGCTGCAATTGCCAAGACTAGTCTTATCGGATCCTTCTATGCAGCAGGGGAAAAAGTTTCATTGTAGTCAAGACGTTGGAATTGTGAAAATACCTTTTCTACCACCATAGCCTTATATTTTACTTCTGTACCATCAGCTACACATTTTGTTTTGTAGATCCACTTGCACCTTACCAATTTTCTATCTGCAGGGAGCTTGACTAGCTCCCATGTTTCATTCTTCTGCAGTGACTAAAACTCCTCATCCATGGAAACCTGCCATCTGATATCATGTGAAGCTTCCTCATATGTCTAAGGATCAGAATCTACCATCATAAAACACTTCTCAGGAAGGTAGGGGTCATTCACATTGAGAGCAATCTCAAATGGTGATCTAGTCGTCCTTGTGTCATGAGGATTGCCCACTAGTTCACATGCTTCTTGCAAAGTATTAGAATCCCATTTACTATTTGTAGGTGAGTTAGCATCTACAATAAAATGATCCTCATCATCAGAAATATCAGAATCAAAAAATTCAATGGCATCACTTACTTCTTCATCAGTCGGTGGTGAAGATGGTTCTCCAATTTTAGCGCTCTGTGAGGGCACCTCCTCAAACTGAACATTCCTTTCTATGAAGGATTTTTGAGTGTTCATGTTCAGCAACTTATACCCTTTAGAGCCCTCTGAATATCCAACAAATAAACATGGTTGGATTTGGGGCTGCAAAGCCCTCCTCTTCTCAAGTGGAATCCTAGCCCAAGCCTTTGAGCCAAAAATCCTGAAATGAGAGATATCAGGTTTATGACCTGTCCAAGCTTCAAAAGGAGTGATACCTTTGAGAGATTTGTGTGGCACTCTTTTATAAATGTATGTGGCACAATTTATTGCCTTAGCCCATAGCTTGGGAGACAATGAATTTTCCTCAAGCATACATGTGGCCATCTCCTTTAGAGACCTGTTTTTCCTCTCAGCAACCCCATTCTGTTGAGGTGTATATGGAACTGTGTGTTGCATCTGAATGCTTGAAGAGGCACAAAATTGCTGAAACTCTGATTTCACATATTCACCACCATTATTAGATCTGCAAATTTTAATATGCCTACCAAACTGGTTCTCAACTGAGGCTTTGAATAGATTGAACAGACCAAAAAATTTAGATTTTAGCTTGATGAAATAAGTCCAACAGTACCTGCTAAATTCATCTATGACTGTGAGGATGTACTTGGCATGATTCAAAGACTCATGAGGAAATGGAACTAATATATCAGTATGAATAAGGTCTAATGGTGCAGTGGTTCTCTCAGAATTGGATCTCCCATACTTATGCTGAGGGTGTTTTCCTAGAATGCAAGATTGACAGACACCTTTGGAAAATCTGATATTGGGTAGCCCTATAACTATCTCTTTCTCATGAAGTTTGGAAATGTATTTATAATTTAGGTGGCGAAATATTTCATGCCATAGTTTGTTGGACTCATTGTCATGGGTTAAAAGAGCAGAAGGTGAGGTATTTGGAAAAAAAGTAAGAAAACTTGTAGATTCTAGAACAATGATCAACAATACCAAATGCAATAATTTTTCTTATTGAAAATTCAGCTATCTCAACATCATTGGGGGTAAAGGTTACTCTCTTTGGCATCCCTATATGGACCATCTGATAGACTGACAAAATAGGTTTGCAACAAGTCTAGGTACATATAATACATTATTAAATGAACCAAACTCGAGATCTATGATACCTTTGCCTTTGCTAAAAATTTTAGAATTGTCTCCCAATACAATATTTGGACCATTGGAAGAGTCAAGTGAAGTGAAAAAATTACTTGTAGACACCATGTTGACTCAACGGCTTCCGACAGGGGTTGACACTATCGTCAATAAATACCAACAACCCCTTATACACCAGCCTGAAAAGGAGTTACCCTTCCCAGCAACACCTGCGAATCAAGTGAGGTCTCACCCAAGGCGGATAAGGGTGCTGCAGGAACCAAGTTTCCGTAGTGGAAAGGAGGATACACGTTCGCACACAATTCACTATCGCCCAAACCAGAGATAATAAACTCTATAATCAACTATTTACTCATCATTTGCATCATAAGCATTTCGCAAATTTGACATAAACCATTCACATTAACAGATCTATCTTATCTAGTCGTATCAAATCCTAAACACAACATAATTATTCACCATTGCAAAATACATAAGACATATATCACATCATAACCAAACATCTTCATGCATTCATTAAACACTGCAGAAAACCCATCGTAGAGACAGTCAAAATATCATATTAACAAGATACTCCGAAATAGAGCATAGCTAGGTTATCTCAATTTCTCCCTTTCTAGTCTGCCCTTTAGGCTTACAATTCACTTCTATTTATATGCTTCTACCCTATTCCAAAATGGTCCACATGACTAACTTAACAATTAACTATTCTAAAATATTGTTGCACTTTCTTGGACTTCACAATTCTTCCTTCTTTCATGGAATTTAGCTTCTGTGCCTGTTGGCTTCTGCACTTCCTGCAGATTTATCCCATGCCAACAGGCCCCCAACACAAACTTGTGGCTCGTCCTCGAGCCACTACAACTGGGTACCTCTGTTTTTCACTTAGTCATCACTGTGTTGTCCCCCTGCAACTGTTCTTGGCGTCTGTAGCTTGTTGTTGTGTACTTCTTAATACGTTGGTTCCCGACTTTTGGTTGTGTATTTCTCGATCGCATTAGGCAATTTCTTTGAACCTTGATCATCTACCTCTTGAGCAGCTACCAACCTACGTGGTGCTTGGTCCTAATTGAGGAAAAGTTCATCGACATCACCAAGGTGGGAAACAGGCTGACTGATCCGGCACATCTGTTTCACGCCTTGGGCAGCCTTCTACTGGGGCTGTGGAGCCTTTACTCCTGGCATTCTAGTGGTCCTCGAGACCACGAAACTTCGCACTTCTGCCACATACTTAGACATATTGGATGATACCTCAACTGTGTTTTTCCGGAGTCTCTGACCTGCTTCCCTCGGTGGTTGTGTATGGACACTTGTCATCCTATATCTCAGCATACTTGGTGTGCTTCCGTGCGAAGTGAAATGAACCATTTCCACAGCCTCCTTGGAGCTCCTTATTCAACTAACTTCCTGATCAACTTGCAGCATGCAATTTCCTGAATGTTCCCTCCCTATTCATCAATACCTTGTTGTTCTAGCGGCCTCCTCTGTCAGTATTTATGCTTGTGATTCATATCTGCGGGTTCGGGTACCAACATCATTTGTACAATCCTGGCCCTCCTCTTGCAGTTCAATCATCCTTTCCCTTTACCATCGGCTATGGTCACATGCTCGGATGTGATTCGGTCATCATTTCCTTTGCCGTCTTCTAGTGATGCTTATATTTGGTCACGTGCTTGGGTGTAGAGTGTACCTCCACACATAGCGGAAACATGCGATCTAAATGATCGCCCCCTCTCTTTTCGATGTCCTGGTTAGATTCTGACTCGTCGTCACCTTTTCGCATTGTGCATTCAAGTCCTAAATCATTTCTCATTATCATTTTTTTTTTTTTTGGTCTATCGCTGTGGCAGATTACAACGATAGGGATTTAGCTAATTTCCATTCACCATGCAAGGCAACAATGCCCCATCTAAGGTTTGTAACTGCACTGCACCACCGTTAGTGACAAAACTGATGATATAGGGTCCTAGCCAGTGCATTTGTAATTTACCTGGGTGTTTCACAAATTTGCTATCATAAAGCAACAATGCGTCTCCTTTCTGAAAATATTTATGTTTAATGTGGCGGTCATTCCATGCTTTCTGGCAATCCTTTTCAATCTTCTGATGGAATCCTGCGATAAACTGATCTTCATCCAACTGTACTAATTGGGCTAGTCGTTCTTCTAGAGCACCCTCATCACTCATTTCTATGACTACTGCGATACGCAAGCTTGGAACGATGTATTCCATCAGCATAATTGCTTCCTTATTGTAGAACAGCCTAAATGGATTCTGGCATGTTAATCGCTTGCATGTGGTTCGATAAGCCCAGAGGATCGTTGGAATTTTGGGGTCCCAATCGTCTCGATTTTTGTTACATACCTTCGTGAGTGCGTTCTCCAGGACATTGTTGAATGCTTCTACCGTCCCATTCGCCTGAGGGTGACAGGTAGTGATTTTCTTATGTTGAACTTGGAACTCCTCCGTCAATGCTGTGATTGTCTGATTCACAAAGTTTGTCCCTTGGTCACTTAGCAAAACCTTCGAGCAGCCGAATCTGGTGACTATGTTGCCGAAAATGAATCTGGTCGCCGTTGATGCGGTACAATCTTTAACCGACATGGCTTCCGCCCAGTGTGTCAAGTACTCTATCGCGGTGATGATGTAGAGCGATCCTGTGCGTTTTCCTGGGGGGTTGATGGGGCCCTAAAAATCAATCGCCCATTTGTCGAATGCCTGCAGCGTATCCTGGGGCATTAATGGCATCTCATCCTGCCTTGATGATTTTCCTATTCGTTGGCATATGTCGTAGATCTTCGCATAGACAGTGGCATCGCTGTGCATGGTTGGCCACCATAATCTAGCCATCAGGATCTTCCTCACAATGGCCCAGCCTCACAGTGTCCTTCAGCGACTCCATTGTATGCTTCTGCTAGAATCTTTCCCTACTCATGTGGGAGGACGTAGCGATGCAATATCTCGTCTATGTCAAATTTTTAGAATTTACTTCAATCTGATCTAGGATCTTAACTAAGAGAACAACATGTACAGCATATCAATCATGGACACAATAATGCAAGCACACAAGAGACACAGATTTTACTAGGGGAAAACCATAAAGGTGAAAAACCCCAATAACTTCCTCAGAGATAGATAGAGCAATGACACAACCAGAATACAAGAGATAGTCTTCTCCTAGTAGTAGAGCCTCCTCCTCCACAAGTGCGCCACTCTGCCAAGTGTGACTGAGAGAATAGAATGTGTAAAATGAGATAGACACACTCTCTATTTATACACTAACTTGACTTGACCTTTACTCAACTAGGTCGACCTCAACTTAACCACTTAACATAATGCTGACTGGGCCGACCCCCACTACGGTGGTCTAATAACCCTTTCACCCACATGACTTATACAGGGCCGACCCCAACAAGGTGGTCTAATAACCCATCAAGTATAAGTTACGACACTTACAATATAAATGACGACACTTCCGTAGAGAGGAATAATAACATCTCTATAGGAATACAACCACTTCCGTATAGAGGAATAATAACATGTCTATAGGAATACAATATACATATATGTGAAATACATTCTGAAGTTACATATACATCAACACTCCCTCTTAACTAGGAAGGTATTTCTCGACACAGGTCTTCTAGCACAAGTCATCTTCTCTGGATCATCGTCACTGGATAATCGTCATCGAGTCATCATCATCGTCACTGTTGCTGCTATCTCAATCAATCTCTGAATCTACTCATCATAGGAAGTTCTACAGAGCCAGTCCTTTTTCATACTAGATGTAGGCCTACCACCTGCAAGCCTTCATCATCACTGGCCATACTGTGGAAATCTCAGGACTTATTACGTGCGTCACAAAACCTTAAAAGAGTCTCTTGACTAGCAAGAACCCTAAAGAGCATCTGAGGCCTTTTTCATCCTGTCCAGATCTCCAGGACTTATTACATGTGACCCCACCACAAAACCTCGAAAGAGAATCCCAGGTTTGATTATGAGCACAAGGCTCAACCTATAGGATCTCCCAGGGCACAAATTACATGTGGTCACCACAAAACCTCGAAAGAGAATCCCAGGACTAATTACGAGCACAAGGCTCAACCTATCGAATCTCCCAGGGCACAAATTAGATGTGCTCATGGAAAAACCTCGAAAGAGCATCCCAAGACTGATTACGAGCACACGGCTCAACCTATCGGATATCCCAAGGCACAAATTACAAGCCATAGGACAAAACCTCGAAAGAGCATCTGCCAGATATCCCAAGGCACAAATTACATGCCATTGGAAAAACCTCGAAAGACTATCTGCAGATCTCCTAGGGAACAAATTATATGTCCTCCCAAGCAAAACCTCGAAAGAGCATTTGCCAAATATCCCAGGGTACAAATTACATGCCATAGGCAAAACCTCGAAGGACTATCTACAAATCTCCCAGGGCACAAATTACATGCTTATCTGCACAACCTATTCCACGGCCACAGAGTATCAACCTGATACTCACCATACATCATCTTGATGTACACATGATCATCCTGATCATCATCACTGCAACATCCTGCTGAATGTCATCTGGAGCAACATCCTGAAGCTCGTCATCCATGATCATCCTGATCATACAATGCATCTACCTGATGCATACCAAGTATCTACCTGATACATATCATCATACATGATCCACCTAATCATACAGTGTATCCACCTGATACAAATACAAATACATGATAAATATCACCATACATGATCCACCTGATCATACAATGTATCCACCTGATACATATACAGATACATGGTCCAAGCATCCAACATGATGCATATATAAAAATACATACAAGTGATCCACCTGATCATATCCAGCATCCAACATGATGTGTACATACATATAAATGATCCAACTGATCATATCCAGCATCCAACATGATGCGTACATAGATATACATATAAATGATCCAACTGATCATATCCAGCATCCAACATGCTGCATACATAGAGCAGTAACTGGAGCATCGTCCTGATGCTCATCATCCAGCGCTTACATCCACATCCATGTGAAGGATCCTCCTTCCAACATGCTTGGAATGGCTTCTGCAAATGTGTCCATCACTTCTTCCTCAAAGTGTCATCAATCTGAAGAACACCAAGCCTCTCCCTGAAGTACTCGAACTTCACCCTGGCTAGTGGCTTCGTCAGCACATCTGCAATCTGCTCGTCCGTCACAATATACAGGAGCTTCACAGCTCCTCTTTGCACCATATCCCTGATATAGTGATATTTGATCTCTATGTGTTTCGACCTGTCATGAAACACTGGGTTCTCGGACAGCTTCACACAACTCTGGTTATCACAAAAGATACAAGTAGCATCCAACGGGAGATCAAATAACTCAGACAGTAGCTTCAGTAGCCATACTGCCTCACAACTAGCTGAACAGGCTGCAACATACTCTGCCTCAGCTATACTTAGTACTACACAGGACTGCTTCCTGCTAAACCAAGAGATCACACCTTATCCCATACTGAAGTAGCACCCAGATGTGCTCTTCCTATCTGCAGCACTACCTGCCCAATCTGAATCAACATAACCCTGCAGGTTAAACTTTTGATTCACATCATACTTGAGCCCATAATCAACCGTACCCTTTAGGTACCTCAGAGTATGCTTTACAGCAACCGGGTGAACATCTCTCGGATCCATCAGGAACTGGCTCAATGTGTTCACCGCAAAGCAAATATCTGGTCTCGTGTTCATCAAGTACATAGAGGACCCAATCATCTGACGATACATCGTGACATCAACCGGATCAGATGAAGCATCACACAGAAGCTTCAGTTTGATTCCATAGGTGTGGCCATATCCTTGCAATCCATCATCTCGAACCTCTTCAGGATCTCTACTGCATACTTCCCTTGTCCAAGGAAGATTCCATCTGCACTCTGCCACACCTCCATGCCAAAAACAAGTAGTGCATCATCCCCAAGTTCTTCAACTCGAACTCGGTAGCAAGCTTCCTCTGCGTGTCAACAATCAATCTATCCTCACCTGTTACAAACAAGTCATCCACATAGTATTATCACTAGATTGCCTTCCTCAACCTTGTAGTAAAGGTTGGAATCCGCTTTATTCTTGTTAAAGCTCAAACCGGATAGAAAGCTGTCTATCCTACCATACCAATTTTTGCACACATATGACTCCCT
This sequence comes from Larix kaempferi, assembly GCA_027924585.1. Lineage (NCBI taxonomy): Eukaryota > Viridiplantae > Streptophyta > Pinopsida > Pinales > Pinaceae > Larix > Larix kaempferi. The sequence continues at coordinate 4,291,383 of BSBM01000432.1, forward strand.
ATCATGTGTCTCAGAACCAAGTAGCTTCTCCACATATACTTCTTCTTCAACTACACCATTCAAGAAGGCTGTCTTGAAATCCATCTGGTGTATCTTCCACTTCATCACTGCAGCCAGAGCAAGTACGGATCTAATGGAAGTGTATCTGGCTACAGGAGCAAAAGTCTCTATGCTACCACCTGCAATATGCTTGATCTTGTAGATCCTCTTGGAAGTCACTACAGACTACCCTTTGGGACTGCATCCCAAACATCTTCATGATCGACTGGTACTCCTCGATCATGGCATTCTTCCCAGATCCTAGGAACTTCAATATCTTAAATATTTTCAATAGATAACTTTATTGCTGAACAAATGTTGTAGTCCTTCTTTTTGTAGGTGATGGTATACGATCTTTCCTACACAACAAGTTAAATTGCATGATTAGAAAACATCTCATAGTTTCCATAACAAATTCTTACACATAAAGAAATATGTCATATAGTCATGCAATTATCTTAGCCAATGCCTTCAATACAACATTTATCCATATTCCGTAACTTTCTAGATGCCTTCCAATCTCTACCAGAACATTGTTAAGAGTGTGCACAACTCCTAACATGTTAGCAAAGAGGTTTCATTCTAGATAAGTAGCAATGGAATGTTGTATAGTGCCATAGGCCACTTACCCATGTATATTAGTAGTATATTGTTCATCAATGCAACTATTCTAATATGTATAATACACAACCTAATTCTAGGAACATAAGCATATACATCATTGAATAACATTATTTAAACAAACAACTATGTAATAAATGACAATTCAAATACTTATCTTTGTTTGATTGTTGGGTTGACTCCCTCTCAGTCTTTGCTTCTTTTCTGCAACTCCATTCTGATGTGGATTGTGAGAAGTGGTCAGCTCCCTCTAAATATCTGCATCCTTACAGAAACTACTGAAGTGTGCTCCTTTGCTTTTTTGCAGGAACAACTGGAGTGTGCTCCCTCTTGATCTTTGCTTCCTCGATTACCTGTCCTTGAACTTACATCTATCCTTAATCACTATGCATGCTTATTAGTATCATCATTGTGTTATCCTTGAGGTCTCATACATAATCACACATTTATTAGTATAATCTTAATACTATCAAAACACAATAATCTTAAACATGTATAGTCATGATCATTCACAGATAATAAACATTAGTATTCAAGGTTTCGGGGAAGTCTTCTTTTACTCATGCATATTCTTATTTGATCCTAGGACTCTTCTAATTAGTTAAATCATCAATGCATAAACCCGTGATTACTCAAACCTATACCTTCATTATTCTTCTGGTTAGTCATATCATCAATTATGGTAAGAAGCATAATATTCATACAGCCATGACTATTCAAACCTATGACTTCATGAATAATCATTATCAGCAACACAACAGTATAAGATCCTAACACAAGGTAGGATTCTAGCTTGATATAGGAAAAACATACCTTGATTAGCATGCTTGCTAGTTATGTCTAACATACTCACATGATGTCTTCTTGTTCTTCTCCAATGACTTGAGCTAGTAACCTGCATATCTCATAGGTTAACCATTATAGAACCAAGTTATACATACATCGTAAATGGATCTTCTATGAGATCCATGACAATGGATGAATCTTTGTCCTCATGTCATCATGATCATATGTTCTTGAACCAGAACATGATTTGTCTTTCTTGGTGTACCTTTCATGTTAGCAAACAACATAAACCTCATACAACACCATAATGCATTAGTACAATCATAAGTGTCAACACCCTAATCAATGAATATCTTCTATCGTGCATTCATAATTTTATTAAGGTGATACGACAAGTCTAAAATCAAGATTGTACTATCCATAATAACATGAAGACAAACATACCATAAGCTTAATCATCAACAAATATCGAAACATACCTCGATGAGTCATACCTGTCAAGATCACTTGTAATCTTCTTATGTAAGGCCTTAGCCTCATCTCCCTCTGAAACAGGAACTTCTTCACTTATGCACGTGACCAATCCATCTTCTTCTAGGATTAACCCAATCCACTTGATTTGCAAGAAATGGACCTGGAGCTGGATTAGGGTTTGTCATAGAAACCCCAAAAATTTAAACTTTGAATTTCAAAATTCCGAAAGGATAGAAATATGCACCTTGATGAGATGATCAAGCTGGTATATTCATATTTTGAAAACTGCAAAGTTTCACTCCTCAATTTTGCCTTTGAAACTTCCGGATTCACTAGACGTGACCCTGAACTGGGGTTTAACAAAGCCCACTCTTCTACCCAATCATAAGGTTTGATCCAAAGCTCTAAGCTTCTATTTTTCTGAGGAGCTTCCAGCCCTGGTCACATATTTCAAAAATTCCCATTTTTACAGAAGCCCTAATTTTCCACTTTTATGATCAAAGTCCCAAACTAGGGTCTGATCAAGCCTGGCCTTCTGCCCAACCAAAAATTCTAATATTGGTCTCTAAATTTTTATTTTGATGAGTAGCATTCATCCATGGTATCTGATTGCAAGAATTCCAACTTTCTCTGAAACCCTAAATTCCAAAAACCATGAATGAAGGTCCTAAAAAATAATTATGTTTTGACAGAAATATGTACCTGATTGTTTCTGGTGTAACTCCGCACTTTTCGATCCACAGGATCTGCAAATTTTTTTTGAGATATCCTGACCTGTCATATTTCCATATCAATAGGTCTGACCTCAATTGGATTCTCTGGGAGAGATTTATGCTAAGTGTCGCAACGTGACATGTTTATGGGATAATAGAGGAGAGAGAACTTGTACGGTGTGCCACGTGTCACTGGTTCAACTTCGGCCTCTCCAAAATTTTCTTGAGATAGTAAAGTTTGTGCAATACTTGTCACTTTTTATGAAATTTAATTTGGAGCTTCCTATCCCAAGTTATGACCTTTTTCCCAAGATACCCTGATTTTGACGTAGATCTGGAAGAGGCAGAAACCCTATATTGTACAGATCATAAAGCACAAAGTACAACGAATTAGAGGTTTTCCTTTGTACACAAGGTAAATGGGGATCTTATCTTCAACCTGTAAAATTTTCAAATATGAAAACTTCTAAAAAAATGGATTTATAGCGAAAGTGCTACGATGACTGGTTTTTTCTATATCAATCCCTAGCATCGTAAGTGCAACACGTGTCATACATGCCATATCATGCCTTCTTTCAGGCTAGGTCTGATACCATGTGAAATTTTCAAAATTTACTTCAATCTGATCTAGGATCTTAACTGAGAGAACAACATGTACAGCATATCAATCATGGACACAATAATGCAAGCACACAAGAGACACAGATTTTACTTGGGGAAAACCATAAAGGTGAAAAACCCCAATAACGTCCTGAGAGATAGAGAGAGCAATGATACAACCAGACTACAAGAGATAGTCTTCTCCTAGCAGCAGAGCCTCCTCCTCCACAATTGCGCCACTCTCCCAAGTGTGAATGAGAGAATAGAATGTGTAAAATGAGAGAGACACACTCTCTATTTATACACTAACTTGACTGGACATTTACTCAACTAGGTCAGCCTAAACTTAACCACTTAACATAATGCTGACTGGGTCGACCCCCACTAGGGTGGTGTAATAACCCTTTGAGGGTGGTGTAATAACCCTTTGACCCACATGACTTATACAGGGCCGACCCCAACAAAGTGGTCTAATAACCCATAAAGTATAAGTTACGACACTTACAATATAAATGACAACACTTCCGTATATAGGAATAATAACATCTCTATAGGAATACAACCACTTCCGTATAGAGGAATAATAACATCTCTATAGGAATACAATATACATATATGTGAAATACATTCTGAAGTTACATATACATCAACACTCCCTCTTAACTAGGAAGGTATTTCTCGACACAGGTCTTCTAGCACAAGTCATCTTCTCTGGATCATCGTCACTGGATAATCGTCATCGAGTCATCATCACCGTCACTGCTACTGCTATCTCAATCAATCTCTGAATCTACTCGTCATAGGAAGTTCTACAGAGCCATTCCTTTTTCATACTGGATGTAGGCCTACCACCTACAAGTCTTCATCATCACTGGCCATACTGTGGAAATCTCAGGACTTATTACGTGCGTCACAAAACCTTAAAAGAGTCTCTTGACTAGCAAGAACCCTAAAGAGCATCTGAGGTCTTTTTCATCCTGTCCAGATCTCCAGGACTTATTACATGTGACCCCACCACAAAACCTCGAAAGAGAATCCCAGGACTGATTACGAGCAAAAGGCTCAACCTATCGGATCTCCCAGGGCACAAATTACATGTGGTCACCACAAAACCTCGAAAGAGAATCCCAGGACTAACTACGAGCACAAGGCTCAACCTATCGGATCTCCCAGGGCACAAATTACATGTGGTCATGGCAAAACCTCAAAAGAGCATCTCAGGACTGATTACGAGCACACGGCTAAACCTATCGGATCTCCCAGGGCACAAATTACATGCCATAGGACAAAACCTCGAAAGAGCATCTGCCAGATATCCCAGGGCACAAATTACATGCCATTGGAAAAACCTCAAAAGACTATCTTCAGATCTCCCAGGGCACAAATTATATGTCCTCCCAATCAAAACCTTGAAAGAGAATTTGCTAGATATCCCAGGGTACAAATTACATGCCATAGGAAAAACCTCGAAAGACTATTTACAAAACTCCCAGGGCACAAATTACATGCTTATCTGCACAACCTATTCCACGACCACAGAGTATCAACCTGATACTCACTATACATCATCCTGATGTACACATGATCATCCTGATCATCATCACTGCGACATCCTGCTGCATGTCATCTGGAGCAACATCCTGAAGCTCGTCATCCATGATCATCCTGATCATACAATGCATCTACCTGATGCATACCAAGTATCTACCTGATACATATCATCATCCATGATCCACCTGATCATACAGTGTATCCACCTGATACAAATACAAATACATGATAAATATCACCATACATGATCCACCTGATCATACAATGTATCCACCTGATACATATACAGATACATGGTCCAAGCATCCAACATGATGCATATACAAAAATACATACAAGTGATCCAACTGATCATATCCAGCATCCAACATGATGCGTACATAAATATAAATGATCCAACTGATCATATCCAGCATCCAACATAATGCATACATACATATACATATAAATGATCCAACTGATCATATCCAACATCCAACATGATGCATACATAGAGCAGTAATTGGAGCGTCGTCCTGATGCTCATCATCCAACGCTTACATCCACAGCCATGTGAAGGATCCTCCTTCCAACATGCTTGGAATGGCTTCTGCAAATGTGTCCATCACTTCTTCCTCAAAGTGTCATCAATCTAAAGAACACCAAGCCTCTCCCTGAATTACTCGAACTTCACCCTGGCTAGTGGCTTCGTCAGCACATCTGCAATCTGCTCATCCGTCGCAATATACAGGAGCTTCACAGCTCCTCTCTGCACCATATCCCTGATATAGTGATATTTGATCTCTATGTGTTTCGACCTGTCACTAAACACTAGGTTCTCAGACAACTTCACACAACTCTGGTTATCACAAAAGATACCAGTAGCATCCAATGGGAGATCAAATAACTCAGACAGTAACTTCGGTAGACATACTGCCTCACAATTAGCTGAATAGGCTTCAACATACTCTGCCTTAGCTGTACTCAGTACTACGCGGGACTGCTTCCTGCTAAACCAAGAGATCACACCTGATCCCATACTGAAGTAGCACCCAGATGTGCTCTTCCTATCTGCAGCACTGCCTGCCCAATCTGAATCAACATAACCCTGCATGTTAAACTTTTGATTCGCATCATACTTGAGCCCATAATCAACCGTACCCTTTAGGTACCTCAGAGTATGCTTTACAGCAACAAGGTGAATGTCTCTCGGATCCATCAGGAACTGGCTCAATGTGTTCACCACAAAGAAAATATCTGGTCTCGTGTTCGTCAAGTACATAGAGACCCAATCATCTGACGATACATTGTGACATCAACCGGGTCAGATGAAGCATCACACAGAAGCTTCAGTTCGATGCCATAGGTGTGGCCATATCCTTGCAGTCCATCATCCTGAACCTCTTCAGGAACTCTACTGCATACTTCCCTTGTCCAAGGAAGATTCCATCTGCACTCTGCCACACCTCCATGCCAAAAACAAATAGTGCATCATCCCCAAGTTCTTCAACTCGAACTCGGCAGCAAGCTTCCTCTGCGTGTCAGCAATCAATCTATCCTCACCTATTACAAATAGGTCATTCACATAGTAGTATCACTAGATTTCCTTCCTCAACCTTGTAGTAAAGGTTGGAATCCGCTTTATTCTTGGTAAAGCTCAAACTGGATAGAAAGCTGTCTATCCTACCATACCAAGTTCTGCACATATATGACTCCCTATCATGTGTCTCAGAACCAAGTGGCTTCTCCACATATACTTCTTCTTCAACTACACCATTCAAGAAGGCTGTCTTGAAATCCATCTGGTGTATCTTCCACTTCATCACTGCAGCTAGAGCAAGTATGGATCTAATGGAAGTGTATCTGGCTACAAGAGCAAAAGTCTCTATTCTACCACCTGCAACATGCTTGATCTTGTAGATCCTCTTGGAAGTCACTACAGACTACCCTTTAGTACTGCATCCCAAACATCTTGATGATCGACTGGTACTCCTCGATCATGGCATTCTTCCTAGATCCTAGGAACTTCAATATCTTCAATATTTTCAATAGATAACTTTGTTGCTGAACAAATGTTGTAGTCCTTCTTTTTGTAGGTGATGGTATACGATCTTTCCTACACAACAAGTTAAATTGCATGATTAGAAAACATCTCATAGTTTTCATAACAAATTCTTACACATAAAGAAATATGTCATACAGTCATGCAATTATCTTAGCCAATGCTTCAATACAACATTTATCCATATTCCATAACTTTCTAGATGCCTTCCAATCTCTACCAGAGCATTGTTAAGAGTGTGCACAACTCCTAACATGTCAGCAAAGAGGTTTCATTCTAGATAAGTAGCAATGGAATGTTGTACAGTGCCATAGGCCACTTACCCATGTATATTAGTAGTATATTGTTCATCAATGCAACTATTCTAATATGCATAATACACAACCTAATTCTAGGAACATAAGCATATACATCATTGAATAACATTATTTAAACAAACAACTATGTAAGAAATTACAATTCAAATACTTATCTTTGTTTGATTGTTGGGTTGACTCCCTCTCAGTCTTTGCTTCTTTTCTGCAACTCCATTCTGATGTGGATTGTGAGAAGTGGTCAACTCCCTCTAAATATCTGCATCCTTGCAGAAACTACTGAAGTGTGCTCATTTTCTTTCTTGCAGGAACAACTGGAGTGTGCTCCCTCTTGATCTTTGCTTCCTCGATTACCTGTCCTTGAACTTACATCTATCCTTAATCACTATGCAAGCTTATTAGTATCATCATTGTGTTATCCTTGAGGTCTCATACATAATCACACATTTATTAGGATAATCTTAATACTATCAAAACACAATAATCTTAAACATGTATAGTCATGATCATTCACAGATAATAAACATTAGTATTCAAGGTTTCAGGGAAGTCTTCTTTTACTCATGCATATTCTTATTTGATCCTAGGACTCTTCTAATTAGTTAAATCATCAATGCATAAACCCATGATTACTCAAACCTATACCTTCATGATTCTTCTGGTTAGTCATATCATCAATTATGGTAAGAAACATAATATTCATACAGCCATGACTATTCAAACCTATGACTTCATGAATAATCATTATCAGCAACACAACAGTATAAGATCCTAACACAAGGTAGGATTCTAGCTTGATATAGGAAAAACATACCTGGATTAGCATGCTAGCTAGTTATGTCTAACATACTCACATGATGTCTTCTTGTTCTTCTTCAATGACTTGAGCTAGTAACCTGCATATCTCATAGGTTAACCATTATAGAACCAAGTTATACATACCTACGGTAAATGGATCTTCTATGAGATCCATGACAATGGATGAATCTTTGTCCTCATGTCATCATGATCATATGTTCTTGAACCAGAACATGATTTGTCTTTCTTGGTGTACCTTTCATGTTAGTAGACAACATAAACCTCATACAACACCATAATGCATTAGAACAATCATAAGTGTCAACACCCTAATCAATGAATATCTTTTATCGTGCATTCATAATTTTATTAACGTGATATGACAATCCTAAAATCAAGATTGTACTATCCATAATAACATGAAGACAAACATACCATAAACTTAATCATGAACAAATCTCGAAACATACCTCGATGAGTCATACCTGTCAAGATCACTTGTAATCTTCTTATGTAAGGCCTTAGCCTCATCTCCCTCTGAAACATGAACTTCTTCACTTATGCAGGTGACCAATCCATCTTCTTCTAGGATTGACCCAATCCACTTGATTTGCAAGAATTGGACCTGGAGCTGGATTAGGGTTTGTCAGAGAAACCCCAAAAATTCAAAATTTTAATTTCAAACTTCCGAAGAATAGAAATATGCGCCTTGATGATCTGATCAAGCTGCTATATTCAGAATTTGAAAACTGCAAAGTTTCACTCCTCAATTTTTCCTTTGAAACTTCCGGATTCACTGGATGTGACCCTGAACTGGGGTTTGATGAAGCCCACTCTTCTTCCCAATCATAAGGTTTGATCCAAATCTCTAAGCTTCTATTTTTCTGAGGAGCTTCCAGCTGTGGTCACATATTTCAAAAATTCCCATTTTTACAGAAGCCCTAATTTTCCACTTTTCTAATCAAAGTCTTGAACTAGGGTCTGATCAAGCCCGGCCTTCTGCCCAACCAAAAATTCTAATATTGGTCTCTAAATTTTGATTTTGATGAGTAGCATTCATCCATGGTATTTGATTACAAGAATTCCAACTTTCTCTGAAACCCTAAATTCCAGAAGCCATGAATGAAGGTGCTAAAAAATAATTTTGTTTTCACAGAAATATGTACCTGATTGTTTCTAGTGTAACTCCGCACTTTTCGATCCACGGGATCTGGAAAATTTTTCTGAGATAGCACGACCTGTCATATTTCCATCTCGATAGGTCTGACCTCAATTGGATTCTCTGAGAGAGATTTATGGTAAGTGTCGCAACGTGACATGTTTATGGGATAATACAAGAGAGCGAACTTGTACGGCATGCCACGTGTCACTGGTTCAACTTCGGCCTTTGCAAACTTTTCCTGAGATAGTAAAGTTTGCGCACTACCTATCACTTTTTACGAAATTTCATTTGGAGCTTCCTAGCCCAAGTTATGACCTTTTTCCCAAGATCACCTGATTTTGACTCAGATCTGGAAGAGGCAGAAACCCTATATTGTACAGATCATAAAGCACAAAGTACAACGAATTAGAGGTTTTCCTTTGGACACAAGGTACATGGGGATCTTATCTTCAACGTTTAAAAGTTTTAGATCTGAAAACTTCTCCAAAATGGATTTATAGCGAAAGTTCTACGATGACTGGTTTTTTCTATATCAAGCCCTAGTATCGTAAGTGCAACATGTGTCATACATGCCATATCATGCCTTCTTTCAGGCTAGCTCTGATACCATGTTAAATTTTCAGAATTTAATTCAATCTGATCTAGGATCTTAACTGAGAGAATAACATGTACAGCATATCAATCATGGACACAATAATGCAAGCACACAAGAGACATAGATTTTACTTGGGGAAAACCATAAAGGTGAAAAACCCCAATAACTTCCTCAGAGATAGATAGAGCAATGATACAACCAGAATACAAGAGATACTCTTCTCCTAGCAGCAAAGCCTCCTCCTCCACAAGTGTGCCACTCTCCCAAGTGTGAGTGAGAGAATAGAATGTGTAAAATGAGAGAGACACACTCTCTATTTATACACTAACTTGACTCTACCTTTACTCAACTAGGTCGGACTCAACTTAACCACTTAACATAATGTTGACTGGGCCGACCCCCACTAGGGTGGTCTAATAACCCTTTGACCCACATGACTTATATAGGACCGACCCCAACAAAGTGGTCTAATAACCCATCAAGTATAAGTTACGACACTTACAATATAAATGACGACACTTCCGTATAGAGGAATAATAACATCACTATAGGAATACAACCACTTCCATATAGAGGAATAATAACATCTCTATAGGAATACAATATACATATGTGTGAAATACATTCCGAAGTTACATATACATCAACACTCCCTCTTAACTTGGAAGGTATTTCTCGACACAGGTCTTCTAGCACAAGTCATCTTCTCTGGATCATCGTCACTGGATAATCATCATCAAGTGACCATCATCATCACTGCTGCTGCTATCTCAATCAATCTCTGAATCTACTCATCATAGGAAGTTCTACAGAGCCAGTCCTTTTTCATACTAGATGTAGGCCTACCACTTGCAGGTCTTCATCATCACTGGCCATACTGTGGAGATATCAGGACTTATTACGTGCATCACAAAACCTTAAAAGAGTCTCTTGACTAGCAAGAACCCTAAAGAGCATCTGAGGCATTTTTCATCCTGTCCAGATCTCCAGGACTTATTACATGTGACCCCACCACAAAACCTAAAAAGAGAATCCCAGGACTGATTACGAGCACAAGGCTCAACCTATAGGATCTCCCAGGGCACAAATTACATGTGGTCACCACAAAACCTCAAAAGAGAATCCCAGGACTAATTACGAGCACAAGGCTCAACCTATCGGATCTCCCAGGGAACAAATTACATGTGGTCATGGAAAAACCTCGAAAGAGCATCCCAGGACTGATTACGAGCACACGGCTCAACCTATCAGATCTCCCAGGGCACAAATTACATGCCATAGGACAAAACCTCGAAAGAGCATCTGCCAGATATCCCAGGGCACAAATTACATGCCATTGGAAAAACCTCGAAAGACTATCTGTAGATCTTCCAGGGCACAAATTATATGTCCTCCCAAGCAAAACCTCGAAAGAGCATTTTCCAGATATTCCAGGGTACAAATTACATGCCATAGGCAAAACCTCGAAAGACTATCTGCAAATATCCCAAGGCACAAGTTACATGCTTATCTGCACAACCTATTCCACGGCCACAGAGTATCAACCTGATACTCACCATACATCATCCGGATGTACACATGATCATCCTGATCATCATCACTGTAACATCCTGCTGCATGTCATCTAGAGAAACATCCCGAAGCTCGTCGTCCATGATCATCCTGATCATACAATGCATCTACCTGATGCATACCAAGTATCCACCTGATACATATCATCATACATGATCCACCTAATCATACAGTGTATCCACCTGATACAAATACAAATACATGATAAATATCACCATACATGATCCACCTGATCATACAATGTATCCACCTGATACATATACAGATACATGGTCCAAGCATCCAACATGATGCATATACAAAAATACATACAAGTGATCCACCTGATCATATCCAGCATCCAACATGATGCGTACATACATATAAATGATCCAACTGATAATATCCAGCAGCCAACATGATGCGTACATGCATATACATATAAATGATCCAACGGATCATATCCAGCAAATAACATGATGCATACATAGAGCAGTAACTGGAGCATCGTCCTGATGCTCATCATCTAGCACTTACATCCACAGCCATGTGAAGGATCCTCCTTCCAACATGCTTGGAATGGCTTCTGCAAATGTGTCCATCACTTCTTCCTCGAAGTGTCATCAATCTGAAGAACACCAAGCCTCTCCCTGAAGTACTCGAACTTCACCCTAGCTAGTGGCTTCGTCAGCACATCTGCAATCTGCTCGTCCGTTGCAATATACAGGAGCTTCATAGCTCCTCTCTGCACCATATCCCTGATATAGTGATATTTGATCTCTATGTGTTTCGACCTGTCATGAAACACTGGGTTCTCAGACAGCTTCACACAACTCTGGTTATCACAAAAGATACCAGTAGCATCCAACAGGAGATCAAATAACTCAGACAGTAGCTTCAGTAGCCATACTACCTCACAACTAGCTGAACAGGCTACAACATACTCTACCTCAGCTGTACTCAGTACTACGCAGGACTGCTTCCTGCTAAACCAAGAGATCCCACCTGATCCCATACTGAAGTAGCACCCAGATGTGCTCTTCCTATCTGCAGCACTGCCTTCCCAATCTGAATCAACATAACCCTGTAGGTTAAACTTTTGATTCGCAACATACTTGAGCCCATAATCAACCGTACCCTTTAGGTACCTCAGAGTATGCTTTACAGCAACCAGGTGAACATCTCTCGGATCCATTAGGAACTGGCTCAATGTGTTCACCGCAAAGTAAATATCTGGTCTCGTGTTCGTCAAGTACATAGAGGACCCAATCATCTGATGATACATCGTGACATCAACCGGATCAGATGAAGCATCACATAGAAGCTTCAGTTCGATGCCATAGGTGTGGCCATATCCTTGCAGTCCATCATCCCAAACCTCTTCAGGATCTCTACTGCATACTTCCCTTGTCCAAGGAAGATTCCATCTGCACTCTGCCACACCTCCATGCCAAAAACAAATAGTGCATCATCCCCAAGTTCTTCAACTCGAACTCGGCAGCAATCTTACTCTGCGTGTTAGCAATCAATCTATCCTCACCTATTACAAACAGGTCATCCACATAGTAGTATCACTAGATTTCCTTCCTCAACCTTGTAGTAAAGGTTGGAATCCGCTTTATTCTTGGTAAAGCTCAAATTGGATAGAAACTTATACCACAAGAAACTTATGGATATAGTCCTTGAATGCTGCAACTACTAGGCACGAGAATATTGAGGGGGCATTCTTCAGACCGAATGGAATTACCGTATATTGATAACACCCCCATTCGGTGACGAACATGGTCTTATGCCTATCCTCCTTTGCAATCTTACTTTGGTGGTAGCCTGAGAGCCCATTGGTAAACGAATAAATCTTCTAACCACCAACCCCTTCGAGTACTTCATCGGTGAAGGGTGTTGGGAACGGGTCGTGTAAGCAAGAATCGTTCAACTTCCTTAGGTCGACACAAATTCTCACTTCTTCGGTTTTCTTATCTTGGATGACCATCAGAGTAATCCATTCTTACTCTTCTACAGCTTCAATGATGTCGGCTTCCAACATCCTCTCAAGCTCAGCCTGTAAATGTTACTTATGTCTTGGCTTTAGGTGATATGATCGTTGCTTAACCGGCTTTGTACCAGGTTTCAAAGGAATCTTCATTTCACTGAGGTCCCCAGAAATTCCCTTCATCTCTGAGAGTTTCATTGGGAACAAGTCCTGAAATTCATGCAGTAGATCTGTCATTTTTGTGATAGTCAATTCTTCCCAGTAATCTCCGATGTTCACGAAGTTTGGGATTTCTTCTGATCCGATGTTTACCTTCGTAAATTTCAGTGGCTAGTGGTACTTGTCGGATGGTAGCTCAATTTCCTTTACGTTGTGACTGCCTTCGGACTCTGGCACATATGTGGCTTTTGGGTCGTTGCCATCATTCGGCTCTCCTAAGATGTTGTAGCAATCCATCATCATTGTCGGGTGTCAGGGTCCATCGTAGTTTTGGTGGCTACGCTGTGGGTTCTTCCTCGAAAATCCTCTTCTTGATTATCTAAAGTGCAATATGGATGAAGGGATTTTCGTCTGAGAAGGCGAACATTTGGATGAATCCAATTGTTAATTGATCCCAAGAAAGTGTACCGAGTTGTAGCTCTGCTGCAACATACCAACTCTGCGGTACTTCATCCAATGTGTGCACAAAGGAATGCACCCACTCTTGTTCTAGTCGCACTGCCCATTGGTCCTGACAAGCCTTCACAAGTTCATTTGGGTTACCTCTGCCATCGTACTTCCGTCCGTTACATGCTGTGGTGTCGCCGAAACGTACCTCAAGGAGGCGTCGGCATTGTGGCAAGTTGGATACCTTTGACTTATGCACCGCCCACCATCGCGCAGGAGTAGCCTTCAGGGCTTCTCCCAAGGCCAAGAGTCTCTGTGGTTCTACTACCTTCTCTTCGAACTCAGTTAGGAAGGTGCTTAGATTTGGTAATCCTTTGTAAGTCGGTAGAGCGCACTCCTCAGTAGCCACCCGACGCACCGACTGTGTAATCCTTGCGCATCTGCGAAATGACACTTCATGAAGTTGATTTTGCCAATTCTCCAATGCCTCATCAGTTAGGTTGATATAGTCTTCCAAAATGTTGTACAGGTTATCCCATCCTTCCGCATATTTGTCTCTGTTTGGTTTTGCATATCGTTGTCCTTCCACAAGATCTGGTGGCGCGATAACCCTTATTTCTCAGTCTTCGAATGACATGATACGTTTCTTGAAATTAATGATCGCCTGATTTTCGATGGCCCAATCGATTCCCAATAGTGATGGATAAGTACATTTGTTATCTAGTATCTCAATGACATCGAAATAAACATATGTTCGAAGTCCTTCGATCTCGACAGGAAGTTGACACACTTGTCCAAGAGGAGCGACTTTGCTTTGGTTTTTGCAATCGTAGATGTACTGGTGACTAGGTCATTTGTGGTTTCCCCATCGTCTCCCATGTCTGTTTGGTCAGAATATTCAAATCTGACCCCAAATCCAAAATGATGGAGTTGACATCAAATTCTCCGATTTGTGTCGACATCCTCATTTCTCTCCCTGTTTTCCTTTTCTTATGTATGCGATTAACCCTGAGTTCTTGGCATCCATGCCTCCTTATCTTTTGCTAATTCTAACTAACTACCAAAAAAGGCTCTTAAGGCAGTGGCATTTCACCGCGAACTCGTTCGATCAAATGTTGGTGGCATATCGTAATTTTCTCCTTGAGGAGATGCATCCTTTTGCCGCCTCAGTAGCTCCTGCTATGCTTTCGAGACGACATTTTTTTCGGCCTACATGTTGACGATGACATGTTTCTTTTCCATCAAACAAACACTATGCTGCAGCTGGTCAGCCCCTGTTACCACCTTTCCTTGCATCATTATTCCCACTGTTGTAGGGTGCTTCCTAGATTCTGCCGATATTTTATGTACCATCGGTTGGTTTTGGTTTTTGTTTTGGTTTGGTGGAGGTGATAGGTTCTTCATATGCCATTTGGCGATGAGCTGTGGGAAATATTCGATGCTATGATCCACTCCACTGCAGTACATGCATTGCGGGGACGGATTGGGGCAATCCCTCACAAAATGTCCTTGTTTCCCACAATTATAACATGTAGGAGGTCCTCGACCTCGTCCGACAGCCCCCCCTCTTCCTGTTCCACCACCATGTCCTCCACAGAATCCTCCACTGAAACTTCTTTGTGGTGGTGCATATTGCGCCAGTTGATACTGCGGTTGTTGATACTGCGGATATGACGATTGCTGGTACTACGGTTGCGGATACTGGTACTGCAGTTTCCTGTACTGTCCTTGATCAAACTTCCCTTTTTGTGGACCTGGTTGTTGCTCTTATCCCTTCACCAGATATGCATCCATGTTTTGTTCTTGCAGCAGTGCGTGGGCCCTACAGTCCTCCTCATCATGTCCGACCGAACGACAAAATTTGCAATACGGACTTGGTGGTTTCGACACCATTTTCTGTAAGTATATGCAATCCTCTGGTCGATGCCCCCTGGTCTGGAACATGATAGACCATGGCAAACCTTCCTGAAGGAGGGGGTTCGGCGCCCCTCAATTCAAGTATTCCTGAAACACTGAACAATTATCCTTATGGTGGCCTTCCGTCCTGCATCTGGTGCACCATACATCTGATCCTTTCCTTGTTTTAGGTCCTGTAGTTGGAGCATTAGTGTAGCCAGGTGTGATTGTATCTTATCCATTCCAGCTCCAGTTTCTCCGATCGATGAAGCTTCTAGCTTCATTGCAATTTCTAATGATTTAATTTGGTCCGCGACCTTCTCTTGCATCAATGGTCCTCGGATATGCAGTACCATCTTGGAAATAAACCACTCTTTATGTTGCATGTCGTTTATCGGAAAATGTATTTTCGCTATTAGGGTCTTGTATCTCTGATCAAACTCCCACACTGGCTCATTCGGGTATTGCTTAATCTCTTTGAGCTCAGTAATATACTTTGCTTCTAATTTGGGTTTCTTAAACTCCTGAATCATCACTGTCTTAATTTCTGCCAATGTTTTTCCTGTTGTTCTCGTTGGAACCTTTGTAAATTTTATGAACTAGTCCAATGCACGACCCCGAAAGGTCATCGCAAACTTTCCTTTCTTGATTTTCTCATCTTGGACCTGCTTCACGATCCACACTACTTTGCATAAGAACCAAAACTGCTTGGGATCCTCTGTCCTGTCTCCTACAAAACTGGGCATCTTCGTATTGTCCGCCATTGTAGTGTTTCTACTGTTGTTACTTACTGATGTGCTACTTTTTCCACTGCATGTGGCATATCTCTGTGAACTATTCCCACTTCTTCCTTCGAAGTGATGAGTGGTGTGCGGGGTCGAAGGTATGTGGTAACTTACGATCCGTCCTTCTTCTAGGGTATCCTGATAACCGCCTTCCTCCTTGTAATAAGGGAGTTCTGTCCTCTGTGGCCCTGTTTCATAGTCTTTCCTTCCTGTCCTCTCAGGAGACTCTTCCTTAGTCCTCCTCCTCTTATCAGGATGTCAGAATACCATCCCACTCCTTAAGGCGCCACAATCTTCCTCAACTTCCCTTAAATATTGATCGTCTCTCATGTCCATCTACCCCACATCTTCTCTAGCGGATCCGTAATCACGTGGTGCCTACAACCCCTGCACACTGATCCACCTACTCATCGGAAGTCATTTTCAACATTCCCTTTTCACACACCAACATCTTAATCCATAGATTTAGCGACAAGACGAACCTTCCCCTCAGTCCCCTGAAGAATCCTCTTTTCGCGTCGCTGTAGGAATTGTTGGTGTCTACCACGAACTCAGTGATGTACCTGCTTCAGGTGTTGAACCAAGTCTAGAGTCCATTGATTTGGTCCAATGCTCTGGTTGGTGTGTCCCCTAAACGTCAACTGTGCAAGCCACTCCTGTAGTATCATTGGGAACTCGGTGAAGAGTATTTCATGGATATCTGAATATATATGTTTCTATAGCCAACTTTCTACTATCTGTACCGAGTTCCTCTTTTCTTCCTTCTCGAATTCTTCTGCTTTCTGATCGAACCACTCTTGGATCTATGGCCTCGTCAAGTGCCACAGCATATCCCTTTCTTCTCCTCAAGGTCTCGGCAATGGAACCATTTTTTGACTCAAAGGCTTCCGACAGGGGTTCACACTGTCATCAACAAATACCAATAACCCCTTATACACCGGCCCGGAAAGGAGTTACCCTTCCCAACAACACCTGTGAATCAAGTGAGGTCTCACCCAAGGTAGATAAGGGTGCTGCAGGAACCAAGTTTCCAGAGTGCAATGGAGGATACGCATTCACACACAATTCACTATCGCACGAACCAAAGATCAGTAACTTTATAATCAACTATTTACTCATCATTCGAATCATAAGCATTTCACAAACTTGACATAAACCATTCACATTAATAGATCTATCTTATCTAGTCATATAAAATCATAAACACAACATAATTATTCACCATTACAAAATACAGAAGACAGATATCACATCATAACCAAACATATTCATGCATTCATTAAACACTACGGAAAACCCATCGCAGAGACAGTCAAAATATCATATCAACAAGATACTCTGAAACAGAGCATAGCTATGTTATCTCAATTTCTCCCTTTCTAGTCTGCCCTTTAGGCTTACAATTCACTTATATTTATATGCTTCTACCCTATTGCAAAATGGTCCACATGACTGACTTAACAATTAACTATTCTAAAATATTCTTGCGCTTTCTTGGATTTCACGATTCTTCCTTCTTTCATGGAATTTAGCTTATGTGCCTGTCGACTTCTGCACTTCCTGCGGATTTATCTCGTGCCAACACACCATGTGCCTCAAACCACCCGAATCAATAATGAATGATAAAGGTTTGGATGTGCTGGCCATTAGTGCATGAACTCTCTCTTTATCATCAGAATTTTGTCCTCCATCCTTCCTCCTTGTGCTCTCTGGAAGAGGAATGTTGGCTTTCTCCAAGAGTTGAGCCATTTGGTCAATGGTTTTCTTCATGCAAGAGCTTTCAGGATGAAATCCCTTATTGCAATAATTGCACTTTGTCCTCTCATTCTTCTTATTCGGATTCTTTTTGGAATTTGAAGGTTCTTCATTTAATTTATGCTTGTATTTCCTCTCACCGATGGGCTTCTTGAATTGCCCTTCTTCTTCCCTTTCGAACCCCTTGAATCACCAACATTCAAACCGTGGTCTTTGGATGGATTTTTAATGGCTCCCATAAATACCAATTTGTATTTTTCTTGTTTCAAAGACTCCATGAATTCTGAAAGTGTTGGGCTCTTACAATTTTTAATTGCTTTCCGGGAGGAATGGAAAGTCGAGACAAAGATTGAGTAGTCAGGGCCAAGCTTGAAGAGAATGGCCAAAACTATTTGCTTATATTTTTTGTCAATTCCACATTGCTTCAGCTGCAATAGAAGAGATTTAATTTGGAGAATAAATCATGTAGGTTATAAAAATTTTGTGGACTCAAGGAGACTAGCTCGTTATCCAATTGGTGGCCTCTCAATTCATCGGTTTTCTTGAACAATTATTGAATTTTCAGCCATACTTCATTGGGAGAAGTGAGTCCATCAAGATGAAATAAGAGCTCTCTGGATGTAGTGAGACATAACAGCCCATAGGCTTCATCCCTTCGATTGTGCCATTTAGATTTCTCTATTGCTGAGATTGGCTCAGCTTCAGTTGCAATTGTCACACTGTAGAGCCCCTTGCTCCTCAGTAGAATATCCATGTACGCATTCCAATCAAAGTAATTGAATGGAGTTAGGATGATCTGTTGTGAATGATCCATGGCTGCTCTGAAATAGCTTATGGACTGATTTTGGTATACTTCTGGATGCCAAATTGCACCCTGTAGAGAATAGAATTCACCCGGTGGATTGATCAATGCGCCTTCCTTGAGACTGGTTGGATCCTGCAGGACAATAGAAGGAGAAAGGAAATGCTTGAAAGATATGATACCATGTGAAATTCATTTCACACCAATATCTGATCAAACAATTACACTCACTCATAGAAGATCTCACACAACTAGTCAAAGACACAAAAAATTATGCACAAAGATACAATTCTGTATTAACTTCTCATGAATCAAATACATCATCCAACCTTATAAAAGTAATACGATGTTGTTATATAACATTAACACAGATATTTGAATGGCCATAGATTCCATTTGGATCATCTCATCATCAGACTTACTAAAAATATGCTCATCCCCCCTTGGTGGCAAGTATGCTTTCCAAATCACTCCAAAGGCTCATGAGTTGCTAAATTAGTGAGTTGAAGGTGATGTATGATGAAGAAAAATGTGAAATAGAAAATTTGGAAATAAGAAACATTGTGGAGTTTCATGGGTGCAAAAAACAAGTTTCCTAAGGTTACTAGATTTTCCCCATGGGGTAAAAAGCTGTAAAAAATAGTAAAACTCAGAAGTGCGCCTTTCCTACCAAATATTATCCATAATATTTTAGGAATGTGCCCAAATGGCCTAGGTATCTTGTGGTCCACACTTTGGAAGTATTGTGGTCCCCCCAATGTTTCCTTGTGGTCCATACAAGGCAATTTTCCTAGTCTATTACATAGGAATTAACCATAGAAGATTAATTAATTCAACCAATGTAATTAAATGACAAGGTAGGAAGATTTAATATTACAACACTAACAAGGCACTACCCATTAATAACTTAACCAATGTTGACTGAGGAATTCAATATTCTCATGTGCCCGGACATCACTATGGGAAGAAGCATTTTGGAAGGGGACCTTTCAATGGAAGGCCTAACAGAGACGACAGGACACCATACCGACCGCCACCGAGGACTGATCATGCAAAAACTTTTGCAAAACCAGCATAGTTTGGACCCAGGATAAATAATGCACCAATTGGAAATAATTCTAAGGGCTTGAAGGATGGATGTTGGAAATGTGGAGGACCACACTTCCAAAGTGAATTCCCTTGGCAGGACCAAGGCAACCGAAGAGTTCAAGGGCCGCGCCAAAATACTGCGGCAGCTCTTGGATGAGTGCATTGCATTCAAGCGGCTATCAACAACCATGAGGCTGAATATCAATCTACGGTCCTCGAGACCACTGGTAAGATACATGGTAAAGTATTCTCTTTTCTTATAGAACCTGGTGCCACAAAAAGTTTCATTTCTTTAAAAGCTTTAGAAAATAGTAAGATGGTGGCAGTCAGTCAAGATGATTTTGACATTGTCGAAATGGCTTCCGATAGTGTCCAAAGCGTGGGTCTCAAGGTAGAGGATTGTGAAGTTGACATAGGGGTATGATCTACTAGAATTTATTTTTATGCTTATGAATTGGGTGTCTATGATCTAATCCTGGGAATGGATTGGCTTGAAGCACATTCGGTGGTGATGGATTGCCAAAGTAAGGAACTAAACTTCATTGATCATGAAGGTTACAAGAGGATTTTAACTGGGAAGAAGAAGAAGGTTTCTTTAAGAATGATATCGGCCATGCAGCTGAAGAAGAGCCTGAGAAAAGGGTATCAACTGTATGCGGTGATAGCGATGAACAAGGAAGGTGATAAAGTAGAAGTGATCAACCATCCTCTATTCTGAGAGTACATGTATATGTTTCTTGATGATCTACCTGGCCTACCACTGCGGTGTGAAATCGATTTCACCATAGAACTAAAACCTGGAACAGATCCAATAGCTAGAACTACTTACCGGATGTCGGTGTCGGAGTTGAAGGAATTACAAATTCAACTTTAGGAGTTTTTGGACTTAGGGTTGATTAGACCTAGTGTGTCTCCATGGGGAGAACCTGTGATTTTTGTAAAGAAGAAGGATGGATCATGGTGCTTGTGTATTTTCTATCGTCAATTAAACAAGGAGATTGTAAGAAATTAGTATACACTACCTAGGATTGATGATGTTTTCGACCAGATGAAGGGTGCGATAGCATTTTCAAAGATAGATCTGAGATTAGGATATCACCAGTTGAGGATTAAGGATGAAGATATTCCCTAAACTGCTTTCAAGGATAGATTTGGACACTATGAGTTTGTCGTAGTACCTTTTGGTTTGACAAATGCACCCACTGTATTTATGAACCTAATGAACGATGTGTTTCGTCAGCACCTTGACAAGTTTGTACAAGCATTCTTGGACAACATTTTGATTTACTCTAGAACATCGAAAGAACATGAGGAACACTTATGAATAGTTTTACAATGTTTAAGAGAGAACCATTTATACGGGAATTTGTCCAAGTGTTCGTTCTTCCAGAAAGAGTTTCACTATCTTAGACACATCATATCAGGTGAAGAGATTGCAGTGGACCCGACAAATATTGAAGCAATTTGAGAATGGCCGGCACCCACCAATGTACATGAGGTACAAAGATTTATGGGGCTTGCGGGGTATTATAGACGTTTTGTGGAAGGATTCTCTAGAGTAGAGGGACCTATTATTGAACTGTAGAAGAAAATCATCCTTTCATTTGGACTGAGAAATGCGAAGGAGCCTTTTCTAAACTAAAAGAACTATTGACTACGACACCAATATAAAGAGTTCCCGATATGGATATAGACTTCCTGGTATGTATGGATGCATCAAAGGATGGTGTTGGTTGTGTATTGATTCAAGATGGAAGGGTAATTCCATACATGTCCAGAAGACTTAGGCCGCATGAAGAGAACTATGCGACCCATGATATGGAGATGACTGTGGTGATGCATGCCTTGAGGTTATGAAGACAGTATTTGGTGGGAAGGAAGTTCGAGTTGAAGACTGACCATTGTGGGTTACAACACATCTTCACTCAAAGCGACCTTAATGCAAGACAAAGAAGATGGTCGAAGTTACTCCCTGAGTACGACTTCAACATAACTTATGTGAAAGGAACGTTAAACAAAGTGGTGGATGCACTCAGTTGTAAACCCAGGATATTCTCTGGCATACCTATGAAGACCAACTTAAGAGAAAAGATCCGAACACTACAACAGGAGGACACATGGTATAGTGAAGTAAAACTAGGATTGGAGAATTAGCAGATGAGGATACCCAAGTATGAGGGGTACTCTTTGGACATGGATGGACTATTGCATTATAAATGACGAATGTATGTCCCTGATAATGAATAAATACAAAGTTTGATTTTGTCAGAAGCTCATAGAGTAGTTTACAGATCACATCACGGGATAAAGAAAATGTACACAAAATTGAAACCCTTGTTCTTTTGGCATGGTATGAAGAGGGATGGTGTAAGTTTTGTGGCGAAGTGTATGGAGTTCTAGATGGTAAAGGCTTAAAATCGACAACCAGCTGGATTGCTGCAACCATATGCAATCCCAGAATCAAAGTGGGAAGTTATTTCAATGGATTTTATAGTTGGTTTACCCTTAACCAACAGGAGACACAAAACAATTTTTATAGTCGTTGACACTCTTAACAAGAGTGCACATTTCCTACTGATTGAGAACACGTATCAAGCTCCTGAGATAGAGTTTTTATCAATGAGGTAGTGAGACTACATGGAATTCCCAAGAAGATTATTTCGGATAGAGCTTTTGTATTTACTGGGATATTTTGGACGAGCTTTCAAGAAGCTCTTGGCACTCAACTTAACTTTAGCACCGCCTATCACCTTGAGATGGAAGGACACACGGAAAGGGTGAACTAGGTGTTAGAGGACACGCTAAGAATGTACGTAATGGATCAACAGAAGATATGGGAAGAATATCTACCCTTAGTAAAGATTGCTTACAACAACAATGATCAGAGTTCTATTCAGATGGCACCATTTGAATTTTTATATGGGAGAACATGCATAACTCCCATAATTTGGGGTAGGTTGGAGGATAGGATATTTCTTGGTCCTGAGGTAATACAGGAGATGGAGGAGCAGATGGTTATGATTCGTGCTCGACTAAAGGAAGCACAGGATCGGCAAGAGCTATGCGGATGCACATAGGACTGATCGAAACTACAATATTGGGGATAGGGTATTCCTACGGGTGAAACCACATAAGAGTTCTATAAAGTTTGGTAGGGGATCCAAGTTGTCACCTAGATTTGTGGGACCCTTTAGGATTTTGGAATATATAGGACCGTTTTCCTATCATCTTGACTTGCCATCATCACTGAGTAGAATTCATAATGTATTTCATGTTTCTGTATTACGTCACTATGTTCCTGACACTTCACATGTCATTGATTTGAGCAATGTGCAGATAATGGATGACGAGGCCGTGATGGCCAAACCAATCCGTATTTTGGACCAGCGAACATGACAACTTAGGCACCGTGTGATTGATCAAGTCAAAGTACAGTGGGACAGTTATAGTCCTAGCTCTCCGACTTGGGAGGATGCAACTGAGATGCGTCATAGCTTTCCGCATTTATTCTGAACTTTGGGAGGAAGTTCTAAATAAGTATGGGTGTATGTAGTGCCCCTATACTATTGTAGACCTTGAGGGAACCTTTTGATTGACCCGACTTATTAAAACACTAATAAAAGGACTCTTTGATTTTATATTGAGTATGTGCATGACCACAATTGAGTATGAGTTAATGAAATAAAAGTTGTATTTGGAATTGGATAGTCATGTAAACGAAAAATTACATGTTGCTTAATGATTAGCTTTGATTGTGAAAAATGTGTTACATAAGATGATGCTTAACGATTAGCTGTATGAGTAAATATGTGATGTATAAATGCTTAACTATTAGTTGTATGAGTAAATATGTGATGTATAAATTAACAGGTTTATGAATTGAATTATGATGAAAGAGGACATGACTATTAATATTTTTTTTTGAGAAATGTGTGTAGCAATAGGTGGAACGGTTCACTGACGAACACACAAGGGAATTGAAGGGTCGTAGAGTACATATAAATCACACATGGGGAGATCGACAACGATGTCGAATTCCGACGGAATTCCACACATGAGTAGAGAAGCACTGATCCGCTTACTCAGGGGAAGCGTGAGGTTGTACGATGTGGACCACGATGGAGTTGGTCACGTACGAGTTTGGGGGCATGTAGTAAGAACGAAGTTACTCCTCAGCGCCAGTATTCCCCAATAGCGTGTAGACGGAGGATTGAAGGTAACGGATCCTAAATCCCTACATGAAGTTCTCGCAAGTCAAATGAAAAGATATCGGCAGAAGGACCGAACGATGTGGTACCTTGCCGAAAAATGGAAAGGATGGATGCAAGGACCTAACGATGTGGTACCTTGCCGCGAAATGGATACAACGGATGAATGGACCCAACGGAGTGGTACCATGTCGAAATATGAGCATAAAGGATAGATGGGCCCAATGGTGCGACACCTAGGTACTAGAAATGATTAATTGGTAAACATTTTGCATAAAAAGAAAAACCATATAAATTGAATTTAGAACACTTGCTCATAAAAATCAAATAAAAAATACATTTTAGTATTAAAAATAATAGAAATAATTATTTTTATGCATTTGCACATGGAAATACTTTTAGTATTTAAAATAATAGAAATAATAATATTAGGAGCAAAAATGGAATCCTAGTTTAGAGCTTTTAGCTAACACCACATGCACACACAAAATAGGATTTAGAGTGAGCATCTTAGAGACAAACTTCAGTAAATTTAGGAAAGTAGGTGCATTCTTCTAGAAAACTTGACACTTGTATTTGTGATATAAATTACTTTTTGAATATTAAGAAATTGGGTATTTTGCATGAAGCGACATGTGTGGCATGAGATTTTCCTATATAAGGAAGGACTTGGGAATGGGTAAAGGACCCAGTTCCTGGATGGTTATCGTAATCTTAAGAAAATGAGTTTCTTGCTGCTATTGGGGTTGGCTATAAATTATTGTGGGGGGGAAACCCATTGAGGAGTTTCTCAAATTTTGTGTGTGAGCTCTACAACCCAAATCGCTCAAGGGTTCAGGAGGAAGGAGAGTACTCCCGATAAGGTAGGGAGGCTAAACGAGGTGTCTATCGATGATCGTGGTGATCGAGGTTGGATCTGGGATATTTGTGGAGCCACGCGACCAGAGAAACCATTTTCTACAGGTTCTTATTTACTAGAGTATTTTGTCCTTATTTTTGTTTATTTAAAAGTTACAGATTTAAATTTCTAATGTGATATGAAAATGCTCACTGTATGTCGAGAAATATTTATTACTGTTTATTTTTTTAAGTTAGAAAACCAATATAGATCCTGTATCTGAGAAATTATAGAAACCCCTCTGTATGATTTGTTGTACTTTAAGAATTTTTGTATCCCTTCTATCACTAATCGTATTTCATAGAAGGATTAGAACTTTAGGGAGAACATTTCTGCCTACTTAGCATTACTGAAAAACATGTGGCAATCTCTGCTTTACACTTATAAATACGAAGTACCGATCCATATCCTGATCTCTGTATTTATTTTAAAATATATATATATATGTATAAATGTTGCATGCAAATCATTTCGGTCAAAGTTCATCCTCCAAACAGTGTAGATAAAGAGTTCATATCTTCTGATTTTTTTTTACTCAGTTTAGTTCCATAAACATAATTAGTAATCCTTGTTGATCTAGGTATATCCTGTAACCATGATTTTATAGTTTGTTTACCTCCCAGTTGTTTCCTGAAAATTATTTGGTTTTCACTTTAAGACTACGTTAAAATAACTGGAATCCCAATTTATAGTCTGTCTAGCTCTCGGTTATATCTAGAAAGGAAACATGTGTTCTCTGTTAAATCTATGTCAAATACGGAACCATAATGTAATATTTATAGCTCTCTATTCTGTCCAGAAAGAAAATCCGTATTTAATTTAGTGGTTTCATATTGAAATGTAAATTACAATTATAGCACTCTGTTTGTGATCAAAAGAGAAATGCGATTGTAGTTTCATGCTTAAATTCTGGAAACGTAAATTCTATTTATAGTACTCTATTTGTGATCAAAAGAGAAATTCGATTGTAGTTTCATGCTTAAATTCCGGAAACGTAAATTCTATTTATAGTACTCTGTTTGTGATCAAAAGAGAAATTTGATTGTAGTTTCATGTTTAAATTTGGGAAACGTAAATTCTATTTATTGTACTCTATTTGTGATCGAAAGATAAATTTGATTATAGTTCCTCGATTATAGGAAAACAAATAACAAAACTACAACTACTAAAAAGAACTTGCAATGTAAATTATTCTAAACTGAACTATCTAATTCCATTTCTCTTGGTTAATTACATCAAATGTAATAGGAACTAGAGTGAATGTGTTGTAGTGACATTCAAATGTAACAAGGAAGCAAAATGGAAGCAAATATAATTTAACTTCTACAAATAAATGCAAACTAGAGATTATCCAACTACAATTAACTTTAAACATTATGAACTATTGTTTATCTGTATACGAACAACATGAAACTGATGTAAGTTAGAAGCAAGTAGAAAACTTAATAAAGATGTTTAACTGTACTGGATTTAATCTGGAAGCAAGTAGGAAACTTGATAAAGATATTATTTATGATCCAAATCTTAAATCATGAACATCTTCATTATTTGTATGAATGGAAACTAGCCTTATGATTAACAAGCTAAAACAACTTAAAGAATGGAATTATTAACTATGACTTGAAAATAAACCATCTAGAAACAAGATTGATAAATTCTGAAACAACAACTAATTAGCAAATCAAATATGAAGAACTTAACTTTTGGAAGAAAGTTAAAAGTAGGTGAAGGAAGATATTATGGAAGGAGGAAATAATGATAAAACTTAATTAAAACTCTATATAACATAAAACAGACTTAAATCATATTAATTAGAAGCAAGAAGCATTATATTTAAGAAGCAGAAGGAACTAGATTCTGAAAAAGCATAAAACAATGCAGAAAGTGTAAAGGTCCGAATGACGATCCGAATAATTGTCTGAATGACCGTCCGAATGCCAGTTCGAATGGAAGAAAATGATTTATACTAAAGGAAAGAAGAATTTTGGATGACTTTAATTACCAGCTGGCTGATGCATATGATCCTACAGTGCAAAGGAAGCAATAGTTGGATTAGTTAGAGGCTAAAATAACAAGAAACTATTTATTCTAATCATTATCTAAGAAGATGAACTATGTCTATGATATGTGAGAAGAAGATGAAGATGGAAGATAGAGTTAACTTACAGCTACAGGAAGAATAACTAATAGAGATAAACTAAAGAAACTAATGCTAATTATGGAAGAATTTGAAGTAATATCTAACTATAGATGATGGAAGAAAAATGAAAGCAAACTACAAACTATTAATCTTGGTCAACCATTCCTAGTTCTGACAAAGAGATTACGTTAGCAATAGAAGACAAATTACAGAGAAGTAAAGAAAATGACATGTACAGAAAAAACGAAATTAATTACATATACAGAAAAATAAACTAGCTATTTGCAGAAAAGAAAATGCAGAAAAACATAAACAAAACCTCCGGTTGATGAGGGGCCCTTCCCAGCAATCAGAGGTGGAAACTAAATCACTAAGTTACTAACAGCAGAGCATCAGCATGCTGAAACTTCCATTAACTTGATAAAATTACACAGTACTTATGTCTATCCTCCACGCTATCTAATCCTCTAAACTCTAACGACTGTGAACTAACTTTGTTTCTCTATGCAAGCATCTATTTATACGTTACAATCGATGAGAAGGTCGATAGAGTCGACCTCTCTAATAATAGAGGCGTTTATGACTATAACCAGCTACTTTAGGTGATGCATACCAGCGCAAGGAGCATCAATCAGTCCTCACGGGATCGGTTCCTTCAGGAAGATCCTTGGAGCATCCATTTACCTGACGTGGAACGAACAGTGTGTTGGTGGAGTGAGCGTGGGTGAACGGGATTCTTCCAGAACAACGGCATGAATAGGCGTGTGTGATCCTCGGCTGAATGCGCGGACAAATCGACTTGTTGGAGTGTTGACGTGGATGTGGGATGTGCTGTCGAGCTTTTCAGGTATAGGGATGAATATTCCAGGACCATCACTCATTAACCATAACCATCGTGCGGCAAAAAGAACCCACGTGTCCAAATTTGACTTTAATGGCCCGTAGTATGCCAATCCCTGATTCCGCGGGCTAAACATGTAACATCCCGTAAAATACAAAAAATTTAAAAAATTTAAAAATAGCAATAATTATCGAAGTTGTTAGTGCGGAACATATAAAATAGTTAATTCTCTTAACTAGGATAATTAATAACGATAACATGTCAAATTTCTCAAATAAAATATGATGTTAGTGGTAATTGCTATTGTGGATTAAATGGATGCTAAACTCTTTAACGAAAGACATTTTATGATTGTAACACAAGAATGCAGTCTTCAGATCTGTCTAAGTTCTAAAAGTAATTATATTTTGTACATAGGTTTGTATTATTATGATGTTCTTGATGATGTGTTGACAGTTTGTTTGTATGATGACAAAGGGGTCCTACAAGGTACCCTGGGGTTTACTTAGCTATGTTTAGCTAAGGCATTTGAATCCTATTTCCATGTGCAGAACGCAGGTAAGAAATTCTACGACAAACATGAGTTAAGAGTACATGTGTCTTTCAATTCATCGTCAATGTAATATGAAAATACTAAGTACTGCCTTGCAAAACATTTACTGGAGGTATGGATATTTTGGTTCCATTTCTAGTTTACTTGCTGGCTTACAAACTCTTTCATATTATAAAATCACGTCTTCAATTTGTTTTTATATTTCTATATTGATTATCTAGGAGAAGTCGCCCTAATATGACTATTGTCATTACATCACGTGTTGATACCAATACCCATATGTAACTCTATTTGAAAGCTTGTAGAAATAATGTTTATACTATTGAACTATCATTACATTTTGCATCAACAGAACTTAGACTATTCTAAAGTCTCACAATTATCATTTGATTAACAATATATGAAATATATAGTAGTTATAGTACTAATGCTATAAATTAACATTATAATGTGCATGCAAACTTTACCTATAGTCTTACTCTTACCCATTTATTTCAATACGTAGCCAATATAGGAATTACATATTGTGACAATAGTGCTTATGCTATGAACTAGCATTATATAATGCATTAACATAACTCAAACTATATCTAAAGTCTTCATTTATCAAATGGATAACAATATATATAAAACTTTACCCTATTGCTATACAAAACCTATAGAAATGAAATATAAATATTCTATAGTGACTATGCATTCACATAATACATTGGCATATAATATTATTCTTACGATGCCTAAAACAAATCTTTGAAACCATATAAAATGTACACTATGGATCTAATATTGCAATGATTTCGATTGATGACAGTGTATTAAAGTTCGTACTTGGCATGATTTCCAAACCGGCGTTCACAGGCCTAGCATTAACGTCGTTCAACTTGTTAAGTGAAGTGGAAGTTTGGTTGTAAGGTCTTCACGTGATTGTGTTTGCAATGAGCACCAAATTATGTTGAGTTGTGCCATGCACTAGCTCTCGGTCTGCTTACTTGGCAAATTGGTAGATGTAGCAATTAAAATAGTATTGATTGCAATCATTGCTCGAATATCAACGTACCCAACTAGCAGTTGATCCACCGTTGATCTTCATAAGATCTAGGGCTGTGAACGAAACCCTAATCTCGCGTTCGTAAGTAATGAAAATTGGTTTTCTGGCATTTATTTCATGTTTTTGTGGTGAGGTTTGGAGAGTCGACGAGGTGGTTGCAATGTAGGGTTTAGAGTTTGCTGTGAGGAGGACTCCTTCCTCGATTTCAAACCTTAGACCTGTGAGATAGTGTTTAAATGTTACAGGATTATGCACTTGTGCAATAGAGCCACGATACAGCCATGGTAGTTGTGTGTGGTTCTTCTGTCAGTTGTTGAATGTGATTTGTACTGGGGTTCGATTCTCCAATTTATGAAATCGTCTTCTGAGTTTTGAATTCGTATTTGCTGCAAACACCATCAGGCTTCGTCGCTTTTGCTGGAGTGGTGTGTTTAAGTTCATGAACTTCATTTCTATGGGTAAGTGTTTATGATAATGAATGTAATACTGTGATACTTAGTTTTATATTTGCGTTTTCTTGTTTTTAACCCTTCAACCTGTGACTTGGCAGGTACCCACTTCGTAGAAGGTTTCTATGCAAAAGATTTTGAATGGAGATGATGCATCTACTTCCTGGTAATCCCTGGTGGTTCTTGAAACCTTGTAGGTTCCTTTGGCATGGTTTAGTTGATGAGTGCGATGTGCCGATAGTTGGAAATACACGACCCTGTTGGATTAATTGCTGAGTGTTAAGTTTTAATGTTTTATTTTGATCAAAGCTGTTAAGAGGATAAACCCTCAGTGTTTAGATTGTTATTCATCTCTGTGATGCCTGGTTGCGTCATTTGAAAAAGACTTTGAACTTGTGTTTGTACTATTGTTTGTTAAGGGTAAAACCCTGTAGAGTTTTTTGGAACCTAGAACTTGCTTTAGTGCTTCCTGTTGATAAGGGATAGACCCTCTGTAATGTTGGAACCTTCAAAGGTCCGTAATGTAAACTCTGTTAAGGTTTTATTGATAGTTTTTAAATGTGAAACCAAGAGTCGAGGGTTCACTTGCACTTGTAAGACAATGGTTTGTTTTGTATTGAAATGTTATGTTTACAATAATGGTTAAGAATCGTTTGTTTAACTGTTGGTTTGGTTTCGAACAGCAATAGTTGTCTCTGGCCGAGAGTTATGGTTTGCATAACTGTTGATAGATGTTTTTTGTACTTCATTATCGTTTTTAAATTAATGATATGGTAAAGTTTGGTCTTCGTTAGTTTTGAAATGGCATTGCCACAGTATTCGATTTTGTTTCAAAGAATGAAACCCTACCCCTGTAGGTTTTGTTGGCTATCTTGAACTCGTAAAATGGGCCTTAACTCGTGCATGAGAAGGTTTCAACACTGTAAATGTTTCTAGTTAGGGTTGTAAGCTATTGTTAGACATTGATACGAAAATTGTACTTTCTACTAAGTGATAATTACTGTCTTGTTGGTAAACTCGACATGTATAAAAGATGGTATGGTTATATATAATGTTGGTTAGGGTTTGGACAAACATGTTTGTTATAACCTCAGAAATAAATGTCTAATGTTTTCCATGAATGGCTTGATGAGGATTTTATGAATTGTGTACTAAATAAACATTTAGAATTTAGGGTCTGTGATAACATAGGGTTTTGATGCTACTATGCAGGTATTTGTATTTAATGCTTGAAATCTAATATGATAATTAGTGATGAAATAATATCTGTTTACTTATAACAATTCTGTATAGAGAATAGTTTTGCAACTGCTATATTTCATAGAATATAAATGCTTGAAAACATGGAATTTATAATATTGAAATGCATATGATTACTATCTGAAATAGATGGAGATAAATCGGAAAATAGAGATCTGTGCAGAAATAAAATGTGTTTTTCTTTTATTTAAGAAATAGGTGAATGCTATGCATCTGTTTATACTTATACTGTACTATTTCCTGCATTTTAAACATATGATTGAAATGACAGAATTTTACAAGAACACTACTGTATTCATCTTTTCATTCAAATGGCATTCTGTCTATCACTCATCTCTATTAATTTTGCTTTTTCTGTAGTAGAGTACTATACAAATAACAGTATGGGAAAAATACAGAAAAGAATTTAATCATTCATTTCAATTACTTAATAATTCTTGAAACATATCATCCTTAAGTCAGAAAATGAATTAGTTCTTTCTGTATAACTGTAAATAATAATTCTACCATGCAGAAAACATTTAACTGTAAACAAAAGTAAGAACAGTAGAACCTGGTCGACTGTAGGAGAAACAAAAAGCCCAAGGAACCTATTCCACCCAACCTATTCCTGAAGACAACCAAGTTACTTTCCTTAGGGCCCCTGAGCCTGTTTACTGAACCACCAGGAGGAAGATTCTGCAGAAGCCTTAGTACATCAACTTGCAGTAGAATATAGATTATCCAATCATAAAGACTCAGCAGTCAAAGAAACCTGCACCAGCACCTCTGTTTTTCCTTCTCAGAATAACTAGAAGACTCACAATTGCACTCTCACATAGCCTCCCTATTCGAATCTCTCAGTGATCACCTGATACACTTGAGGAATATTTATGTAGAAAATATTGTAGTAGCTTCCTGCTCAATTCAAATTTCCTTATCTAGGATGCCTACGCCTTTCAGTGGTAACTGGTCATTAATGAGCTTATTGCTCTCTTCCACCCACCTGGGGGATAATGCCACAAATTTAGGGGTAGTTGTCCCATAACCAACAGCTAGTGGTGGAGTGAAAATGCTGCCATCTCTCCCATGCCTTCTAACAGCTTCCATTCCTCCTAGTGGGTCAATGAACACTCATTTAACAGTTCCCTTGGGTGTTTGTCTCCTATTTTAATTTATTAAATAATAATAATCAGTAATTACAATCATCCTTGACCAAACTTGCTCATAATTACAAAACTTTGTAATTATAATTTAACGTAAAATATTTTGCAAATAAAATAAATATTCTAAAAATTTGGGTAGCTGACAGAATGCGAGGTTGAATGACGAGCTGGAATGCATCTGAGCATTAGCACGTAACACACAATCTTAACGAAGGGTCATTTGAAAAATGCAACCTATAAATCAATACTTAAATGCCAAGTATGCCCAGAAAATGTCATTTAAACATAAATAAATCATAATATAGCAAGATGTGAAGAAGATTTGCGTAATAAATAAATATATGCATACCTGGTCTGTTTGATGGGCTAAATGGTGGAAATAATAACTTATCTTAGCAAAAATAATGAAAATAACGCCATTGAGAGTAGATTCGATGATAAAAAATGGTGACAAACTGGACACCAACATCCCCCCAAACCGAAGACATACCAGGTCCCACTGAGCAAAACAAAAAGAAATTAGGAAGAAGGCCGAGCTGCAGTAGCAGCGGCCTTCAACTTGGATGATGAAGATAAAAATTTAGCCTGGAGCTTCTCAAACTAATCCTTTAGGGAATTATACCTCATCCTCAGGGTAGTGTCGGATGTTGTTTTGGAATTAGCTAAACATTCGATGCGTTTTACTTGTGCACGCAGTGCCTTATTTTCTTCATGAAGCTCAGAGATTGTTTCCACATAGATTTGATTTTGGTTTATCAAAGATGCTATCATTTGGGTAAATCTTTCTGCTTCCTACTGAGTCAGAATAGGTTGTTCATCATAATGTTCAGGGTTCTTTGGGGGACTCAACTCTTTTGAAAATTCTTCACACTCAACAGTATGATCTTCAATAATTTTGTCTTTGTTGTGTGCAGGAGAACTTCCAGCAGCAGAGGTTTCACCCATTTGAGTGGATACATTAGCTAATGTGAGGAGGGCTGATTCAAAAGTATGATCGTCCGACTGGATGTCTGAACATGAAGGCTGAATGACATCCTGAATGAGAGACTGATCAACAGACTGGTCACAATTTGTCTTTCTAGGTTCAATAGGTATAGATGAGAAAGGTGGGGGTTTCGAAGTAGGATCACCCGGAGCATTCTCTGGAGAAGGCAATGAGTGGGCAGATTGCATATCATCTAAGGAACTTTCATCAAACCGTACACATTTAGCATTTGGTTCTGCTTGGGTATGATGATGTTCTTGAGAAGAGGAAGGTTTGACAGTAGATAAATGAGGGTTCAGTATCTCAAAAAAAAAATGATCCCAAGTTTGTCCTCTCTTCTCTAACTGGTGAATGATCAAAAGCTTAATAATACAATGGTGATACAAGCTACCAGAAGGGTTAACTATATTTTTTCTTACTTGGCTCGACATCTTTTCGAAACTATTTAGAAAATAAAATGGGAAATCGAGGGTCTGATTGTTGATGAAATGCGCTAACAATCTGAAATGGCAAGCTTTAAAGATAATGAACTTACCCTCGCTAGTGATTAAGTGAATGATAATGGTAAAAAGATATAAGTATTTCGGCTTAATCCATTCTCTGTGGAAGCCTTTGGTACCAGCAATGTGTTGAAAATCGGGCTTGAGGGCAAACTCATGAGCTGCTCGAGGAATAAACAAATGCTTGTGCCAATGGGCACCTTCCCTGGGAAGTTTTGTGGTTGATGCTATTGACTCTTCTGTTACAGAGAAAACAAGATGGCCAACCTTAGCCGTCTTGCCATCAAATCCTTTGGAAAATAGTAACAAAATTTCATGGTCGTAGCCTTGGAGAAGGTCGAGAAATGAGCTCCAGCCGGCTCGAAGGAATAACTCACGGGATCTTTTAAACTCAAGGACACGAAGGAGATCTTGGTAGGTACCAGGCTCGTAATGGTTAGGCATTGCCGATCGAGGACAGGGGATGCAAATGGATAGATACAAGGGTGCAAGGAATTTGCAGAGGACGCGGCTCATAGAGAGAAACAAGAAATGAACGGAATGAAAGTTCACACATCCATTAGTTAAATTAAGGTCCATTTGGATAGCTGAATGGTCGTAGTTGAAGCATGCTTGAAGGATTGCGTTTGTCATTCGAAAATCAAGTGCTCGCGTAGGAGTGCGTGAATTCAGTGGATGTGTGTTGCTATAATATATTCAACCATGTCCAAAGCCAAGCTTTGGATAGGTTGAATGTGATTCACGTAATGGGATAGATTACACGTGGGAGATCATGAAGATTCAATCCATATGCTTGGAAAATCATACAATAGTTAAGATCATGGCGGTCATGCAATGATTAAAAAAATTGTAATGATATTTGATTCATTCATTTTAACAAAGACATGATGGGTAAGGGGATGAGACCATGTATGAAATTGATGTTTGATTGGTCCTTGTCATCATTATCAAGTTAGAATTTCAAATATCTTGGCATGCTATTTGATATTTATACAAAATACAAGCTAAGATTTCATTTAGCACTTCATTCATAATGTTGTTTATTTGTTGCATTCGTCACCTCATTTGATCTGTCATTCATCCTTTCATACAGGCTTTTGTTTATACAAGATATTATTGCTGCTGCTGACTAGAACTGATTTTTGCAAGGAGTTTCTGAGGCTGTTAGTGCACAGAAGATGCTGTAAACTTTTCTTTCTCAAACTTTTAAGTTACGTCCCTTTTCCTTCTGCTTTTGCATTAATCCTGCAAACATCTATCACTTTTCAGAGATAAATAAACCTTTTTTTCATAAATATTAGAAAGTAAAAACAGTTCTTAAAATAGTTCTAATCCTCCCCCAAACCAAAGATATGGCGTGTCCTCAAGCCAACAAAGAAAAATTGTAAAATATTCAGATTATTTTCCTTTTAAGATTTTACCGATAGCTTAAAATGTTGTAATAATTTTCACAAGAAAATGAAATATTAACTTACTAACTGTAGATGATTCAGATATGTACATTCATAAAAAAGAATAGAACAATGCTTAAAAGGACCATATAAAGAAATGATAGTAAAATTTGATATAAAAGATGTCATAGGAAAACTAGCCATTCATGACTCATTTTAAAAATCTCTTGTCA
Source organism: Larix kaempferi (assembly GCA_027924585.1). NCBI lineage: Eukaryota > Viridiplantae > Streptophyta > Pinopsida > Pinales > Pinaceae > Larix > Larix kaempferi. The sequence goes on from BSBM01000432.1 coordinate 4,327,202, forward strand.
TCCCAAGATATAGATAAGGTGCACCGTAAAGTTTGTGAGATTTTTATAGTTATGGATCCCATTTTTAGGATCATCACATCCTAGGTATTGTTTGAATTAGATGACAAGATCCAAGTTCAACTTACAGCCATTCTCTAATGACAGTATAAATAATTGGTCCAAACTTATGTTTGTATACTCAGGTTTCTTATATATGAATCATGCACATAGTGATGCATTAACCAAATCTCTTTTACCCGATATTGACCCACTTCTAGTAGGCCTGTTCAGTACCCCGATGGGTTTATCTTGGTACGATGCAAGCATAGCCCCGTTTCCAGCAGGCCTGTTCAGTACCCCGATGGGTTTACTTCCATTTACCTAGCTTCCTTGTTTAATATTTTACTTAGCATGGACCCGCTGCCAGCGAGCCTGTTCAGTACCCCGGCAGGTTTGCTTCCTATAATGATATATGTGTGTGTGTGTGTGTGTGTGTGTGTGTGTGTGTGTGTGTGTGTGTGTGTGTGTGTATTGTAGGGAAGCCGGTTGGCACTAGAGTGTGCTAAGCCTGCTAAACACATAATTCAAAATATTAGAACGAACCTTATGAGCAACTCTATTTATAACGGCCCAGATTAAAGATCATGTCAAAAGATAATAACTTAAAGCTGTTCTTTGATCTCTATCTATCATTTTCATAAGAAATCAGTAATGTTCCCCACAAAAATAAAAACATCATTCACTTTTGAGCTACCTTTAAAATATGCTTTAAGAGACAAGTTTTGATAATGAGTCTAGGAGGAGCTAGTGATCCATAGCTATAGAATGAAACTTTTTGAAGATCATAGTGATTTAAAGTTGGTCTTTTAAGCAACTGTTCTAATGATAAATAAAAAATGTGCATGTTTGAATCAATACCATATTCAAAATCATAAAAGAAATAGTTTTAAATGACATAAAGAACACTTTATCTTTTCGCTAAAAATTTCAAATAAAATAAAAAATTGAAAGAGACGGGGTTAGGATGTATTGTGAAAACAAATTAAGCACTTCCCTTTTTTTCAAATAATATTGCATGACTGGATAAGGTTCTTGTGATTAAGCTGCAAAACCATTTGTTAGATGATCTTGATTTATTCAAAACAAAAGCATATGTACAAGGAAAAATATGTAAAATTTTCAAAATTAATGAAAGGAAAAGAGTCTTCCTGTTTTAATTGACAAAATTTTATAAAGTGATCATGATAAATTCTTGTAAAAGAATGCGATCAGTTGTTAGAAATGACTCTTTATTATTGAAAATCAAAAACATATTTACATATATACACAAAAGAAAATAACCCAAAATAATTCAAGAACCAGGAGGAGGAATGACTTCCTCTTCTACTAGCTCCATTTCCTCCTATTGTAAGGCATTCTACACAAAATCTTGTTTAGATATTGGTTGATGATAAAATCTAAGTCTATGACCATTTACAACAAAGGAAATTTGAGAATAATCAATTGCCTTAATTTTAACAGATCCATTATCAAAAGTTGTAACAACTTCCTATGGACCCATCCAACCAGTAGTTAATTTACCTTTAAAAGTTTTGTATCTTGAATCAAAAAGTAATGGCCAGTCTCCTGCTTTGAATTGTTTTTGTTTAATGTATCTGTCATGCCATTTTTTTCTTTGGTTTTGTATTAATATTGTGCGTTGAATAGCATCTTGCGTAATCTCGTCTAATTCATTTATCTGTAGGATTCGTTGTCTATATGCTTCTTCTAAATTCATTCCTAATTGTGCAGCCATACGAAAGGTTTTGACTTGGAATTCTATAGGCAGAAGAACTTGTTTACCATAAATGAGTTCATAAGGTGTATGACCAGTAGTGTTTCTCCAAGTTATTCTATAATCCCACAAGGCTTCTGGGAGTCTATCTGCCCAGTCCTTGTGGTGTAACTGAATGGTTTTGGTCAGGATAGCCTCTAATACTTTGTTTGTGCTTTCTACCTGACCATTTGCTTGAGGATGATATGGTGAAGATTTGCAGTGTCTAATACCATATTTATCAGTAAGTTCTTTCATTATCTTGGAGGTAAATTGAGATCCTTGATCGGTTACAATTTCCCTAGGTACACCGAATCGGGTAAATATTTCTTCATATATAAATTCTACCACTTATTTCTCTGTGGCTCGGAATAAAGCTTTGGCTTCTACCCACTCGGTGACATAATTTGTACAAACTAGAATGTACTTTTTCTTGTGAGACATAGGGGAAATTGGTCCAACGAAATCTAAAGTCCATTTTTCAAATGGTTCTGTTGCAGATATTTCTCCCTACGCATAGGTAGAAACTCTCTTAGGTTAAAGTAGACTCGATTGACTTTAAACTAAGACAAAAAGATAACAAATGCTACCTTGAATTCGTAGATTCAAACAAATGTTTCAAGATAATACTGCTGAAAGAGATAGAAGAGATTTAATCTGACCTTTGATTTAGTTGTTTGTCCTAGTTGTTGCTCTGATCCTCAAGTCCTCGGGAATGAACCTGTTGGGATGAATCAAAGTACAAGCGCATATAATCCTTCTAGCAACTTGAAATACATGTCAGAATCTAAACCTATAATAGAAACAAATCATGTAATTGAAACAACATCAACACACACAATTTGGGAAATAAGACAAGCTATATTTTTATTGCAAACTTGAAGTTACTTACAACAGTTGCTTGATGTCCAAGCCAACTCCCAGCTCCAAGTGCTTTCTCCTCTATCTATCTCCACAAAGATCTAAGACCATAGGTTTGATATCTCAAAGAGTCCCCCCATTGCTCATGGAAGGCCCTTCTCTTATAGTGTGTAGGAGGATTAACCAACAAGAGAGAAGAATGGATCTTAGGAGTGTTTAGTGGATCAGATCCACTAATCAGAGAAGGTGTTAGGATCAAATCATAGGTGTCAATCCCAAAAGAATCTCTTGAAAGTTAGGATCCCACAGTCCATGGCAAAAGGCTAAAAAGAGACTATCGCGCCCCTAAGCCTGAGCATACGGCGGTAGTACCGCGCCCAAGGCAAGGAGCATAACACAGTAGTACGGACTACCGCGCCCTTGTATGTGTGCAAGGAGCGGTAGTGATGAAAGATAAGGTCTTAGTTAGGTTTCCAGATGACATGACAGGTTTGTCTTTAGTGGTCAATCATTACTTTTCTCTTCTGGGGGTTTTTTAAGCAATAGGGGAAGTGTCGTCAAATGTTTTTATTGTGAAGATGCGACACTGTGAAATATTGAGGTATAATAGATTCCCCCTAAAGTGTGAGGTTAGAAGAGACTGATGGCCAAAATACTTTACAAATACTGTGCGGAGATAGCATCGAGGAGAGCAACAAGGAGCTGAAATAGAAACAAAGTGTCAAATATACTACCGAGGCGGGCATTCCCATGCTCGGAAACAATTGACTCTAAGCACGGCTGTCGACCAATACATTGCAGATCCATGAGTACTGAGATGATATAGACTGTAAACAAATCATGGCTACTATGAACAAGCGTGGATCCATGAAATAATAATGACACAGCCACAACCAATACATAAGGGGATCTATGTGACAATACAAAAGACACCTCCATCGCAACCTGGATGTAAAAAGGTGCGTCCAGGGTCTTCTATTCAATCGCAAACGATACAAATCTATCCATGTGATTACAAGGTGTTGAATTCGAACATGGTAGAAACCATTTGATTACCGGTTAATGATGTGAACCGTTAACAAATGCGAGGGAAATCACCAATAAGGACAATGATCCCCAAGGTATCTGTAGTACATCTCAACGAAATGCGAATAGATGAGTTGATGTCGAGCATTCGAGAGATCGTTATATCAGAGGTCAATGATGTAAACCTACTATCGAACATGAGGAAACCTGCCATTGAGGCATGCAGGTACCAAGGTACTAATGGTTGATTTCTAAGTCTGATTCCTGGATAGTGATTTGGCGTCAACAGGGATAGAATCGTCGAAGGTGGGCCATGATGATTCCCACATCATCGACATGAAATCAGAACGAAAAAATAGGATGGAACGATGAAACAATAGAACATGTATTGACACATCGGAAGTTTGACACAATGGATGACTCTGAACAATGCAACCCTTTGAACATATCACAGCATGAAGCAGGACCTGGCAGCAGGGATTATTGACAGCAGAGGATAGACACCGAACGAGTAGGCTCGTGGCAAGAGAGATGACTCGAGATGATGACCATAAGTTATAACTCAGCAAGAATAAATAAATACCCAAAAGTAGACAAGGAATAGACGCATGCCATGTTCAAAGGTAATGAATGACAAGCTACCAACAAAAATAAACTCGACTTGTTTCGCATTTTCCCTCGACATGATGGATGAGTACCTCTTTGTTGTTTTACGAGCTTGAAGAGTATAACAGATGCTCAGTATAGCTCATCTCATATATGAGTCCGATCTCACATGTTTTACGAACCTGAGAAAGGAGGGGTTCACCCCAAAGTGGGTCCTTCGATGTCAAATTTTAACGAGTCCAAGGAAGGAAAATTCGGTAGTTTTTCACATTTAGAGAGCCTAAAAAACTTAAAGAAGGCTCCAAAGTGTACTTTTTCATAAATTTAGTCCCTCGGTCCCGAAAGAGTGTAAAACAATTCCTGAGAGAACTCTCCCAGTCAAAAGTTGACTGAGGTATACCTTTCTCGTAAATAGTCTAGACGGGCCGAAAAAGGGGTAACCTATCACCGAATAGACGACCTTATAAATACTTTTACAAGTGTGAAAGAGACAAGGTCACTTGGAAATCTTTTCGAAACGAGGGAGTCTGAAAAGAGCTTAAAGATAACTCCAAGGGTCTTTTTCGTAATTTTTTAATCATTTTAGCCCGAAAACAGAATAAAATAATACTGAAACGATACTTTCCTCATCATTTTACGAGCACGAGTAAAGTCGACTAAGCTCGACACCATTTTCTTGAGTTTTGACAAGCACGACACGGGTGTGAAAAGCGCTTGGAATCTTTTTCAAATTTTAATCCAGAGCAAGAAAAAGATAAAGTAGGCTCTAAATGAAGGTCAAATAAATAAATAAATGCCAGTGTGAACATCTCAAGGAGACCCTATCAAAAAAGGCTTATGGAACCAGATATTAGCAATGTGAATTGAGTTTTAACCTAACACAATAAAATAATGAGTAGAAATTAAATGTGAAAGTTACATAAGCAAGGAGTAAATATGGAAAGTTACCTGTTATCTCCCCGAATAATTTTGTCTAGTTGATCAATTTTAGATGATGGGAGGTCGTTTGAAAATTCATTTCTAAATTTTTTAAGGCTCATTTTTTATATCTTTATGCATGTAATAAAGTTTGAAAAACATTTGATGGGGTTTTCATTTCAGAAATTTCAAAAGACAGGTTACGGTAGCCAAGCGCTTATTTAAAACGGTCCCTAAGCTACCGAAAGCCCTGCTTTCAGTAGCTTAAAAAAAAAATTCGAGGCTCTCCTAGCTACCGAAAGTGAAAGGACATATAGCGTGAGTCAGGGGGCAGTTTTCGGTGGCTTGGGCGAATACGATGGTGTTCATTAGCCACCGAAATATTTCGCAAGCTATTTTTCAAGTAGAGCTTTTGGTAGCTTAGGCGGACATTTCAATTGTTCATTAGCCACCGAAAGCAAAACGTTCGGCAACTTATCTCATAAGAAAAATCCTTCAAGCTAAGGGAAGGTTAGTTTTTGCAGTTTCGGTGGCTTAGGCGAACATGTCATATTCATTCATTAGCCACCGAAACAGAGCTTTCGGTAGCTAACAGAAATCAAGCTCAGACCTACTAGCTACCGAAAGCCTAAAAATCATAGGAAATTGTCATTTTCACACAGATCCAAGTTTTATCATTCTAAAGGGCATGAGGATGGTTTCTAAGTGAAGGTTTTAATTAATAGGATCTGTTTCAATGTGTTGTTCCAGTTTTGAAGGTGCCAGCAAGATGGAAATAATGAAGAAATGTGGCGCTTTTTACTATCCCAAGTCATCGTTTTCAAATGACGATTCTGAGCATCTGGAGAATTGTTTTGAAAAACTCTCAAAGGTTTTTGTTCCTAAAATGTCAAAGAACAATAACCTCTCCCCGTTTTCCTACAGGTGTGGCAGATTGAGAGAATCAAATCCGTCACTGAGCCCCAATTTTTGGATCCCAGAATCTGCCTGTTTGACACATGTTTTTGAAATGCAGATCTCGGGAAAACAAAAACGATTTTCAAAGATATGAGAGAGGTTTTTTCTCAAAAAAAATAAATGCACAATAACCTCTTTTAGTTTATACACAAGTGTCACATATCTGGAGAACTGAACCCATCTCTGAGCCTCTTTTTCAGTAGTTTCAGCAAAATTGGTGTTTTTACTATGCAGAGTCATCATTTTCAAATGATGATTCTGAGTGACTGGAGAATCATTCTGCAAAACGCTCAGAGTTTTTCTTCCTAACAGATCAGAGAACAATAAACTCTCTCATTTTTCCTACAGGTGTCACATATTTGGAGAATAAAATGCATCCTTGAGCCCCATGTTTCAACAGTCTGGCCAATTAAAAATGATTTTTCCTGTTTTGTTGAAAAACGGTTTTTGGATTTTCCATCTGGAGTAAATTCGACCTAGCTTCATAGGATCTGGGGAGATGTTGTAAAGGCTATAAATCCTAGAACTCATGTAGAACAAGGGTTCGATTTTGTAGAGACTTATTGATATTTGTATGCTCAAACTTTTAGTGACTTCTCGGTTATATAAGCTTCTTTTACTATTTGCTTTCAGATTTATTTTCCTCATATTTCTGTACTCGTAGTGGATGGTTTATTTCGTGTATGTTCATTTGTCTATGCTAGAGAGCTGTAATCCTATCTTTGTATTTGAGAACTGAACATATACATCATTTATTTGTTGTGCTTGGCCATTTATATACATACTTCTGTGAATGAGTCTGCTAAACACGATAAGGATTCACTCCCTTTATCTTTTATCAACCCTCTAAACAGTCGTTGTCAAAGCCTTTTCTGTCTGAACGTCTCTATGTATGTTTTGAGCATGTAAATTTTGATCTCTGTCATTCAACTTGATCCAAATAAACCCCTTCTTTCAAGATAAGTTTAAGTTACCAGGCATCTCTGAAATACAACCTACTAGAGCTTCCTGGAGTGATAACATTACCATTTCACCTTGTTCATTTGCTCAAAGAAAAAATTTCATCCATTGGAGGGAAAAACTTCAAGAGTCCATATCTAGAGATCTGGAGCACCGTTTCAACATCCGTCTGAGCCAGGTAAGATATTTCAAGCTCCTTTATCAATCCATAGGTTGAAAATTTGATTTCAGTAGGAAAAAACCAATTTTTAGGCAGGCCCTAAGGGGCTCTTTTAGCCCCTGCAACTACCGCGAGGTCACAGTATCGTGAAACGTGGTACTGTGCAGTACTACCGTGCTATAGGTTTAAATAGAGGTGCAGTAGTGTGGACTGCCGCATGGTCATATGTCTCCCAGGCGCGGCAGTGGCGAAAGTTAAGGAAGAAAAAAGTAATTTTCTCTCAATTTTTAACTGAGATCAGGTTATCAACTTGCTAATGAATGTTTCTTGGGACCTTTTGCAGGTGTTTGCATCTTATTTGAAGCAAAACGGTCAACTGGAAAGAAAGGGAGCATGAGGCAGATGATTTATTGGCTGAAAATGACCAAGAGACTTTAACTGCATTGCGGGAATGTGGGTTATTGAAATTTTTCAAAACCAAAGGTATCCGCAAGCAAGCAAAACTTCTCACTCACATTATACAAATGTGGGACTCTAACATTCAAGCCTTTCGAGTTGGGGAGCATACCCTTGAGATTGAGCTCGAGGACATTTATTTTCTTATGGATCTCTCAAAGAGAGGGGCCCGGGTGAACTTGACAGGGTTACGGGTCTCGCGCAGGATGAACCTATGCGTAGAAGCGTTTTAGGTACAGCCCATTGCGAGCCCATGCCAATGGTGTGCCATCACAGTCGACGAGTTCATAGGCTCCTTTCTCCAAAACATGTTTTACAATAAAGGGATCTTACCACATAGACTCTAGCTTTCCTTTTCCAAGTTTATCATGCATATGGTCGTATGTGAGTACGAGGTCACCTTCGTTAAAAACCCGAGGTTGAACGGATTTGTCATACTGTGCTTTGATGCATTTTTGATGGGCTTTGTTGGCTAAAGCAGCATCTCCGCGGGTTTCATCTAGCTTGACTAGGTATAGAAACCGTTCTTCTTCGGAAGTGGTATTGGGAAGTAGCTCTATGGCTATCTTAAGTGACAAGATTTCACATTCAATTGGTAAGATGGCTTCCAGGGCATACACCAGTTGGAATGGTGTGAATCTGGTAGCACTTTTTACTGAGGTTCGGTATGCCCACAATGCCGAAAAAAGAGCTGAGTGCCAATTAGACTTATGGGTACCCACAATGCGTTGAATCATATGTTTCAAAACTTTTTTAATGGCTTCGACTTGGCCATTCGCCTGTGGGTAGTACGGGGTTGAGTTTTCATGACGAAAACCCAACTTGGCGCTCAATTCTCCAATCATATGGTTCCTAAAGTGGGAGCCATGATCGATCACGATGGATTGTGGGACTCCAAACCTAGCTATGATGTGGTTGAATATGAACTGTGCTGTTGTTTTACCATCTTCAGCATAAGTAGGCATCGCTTCAGCCCATTTTGTGAAATAGTCCACAGCTACTATGACATAGCTATGCCCCCCGGCTGAAGTGGGCTTGCAGTGTGTGAAATCTATACCCCATTTGGAAAAGGGGTCGATGGCAATGACAATATGAAGTGGAGCAGGATGCGAGCATGTCTTACTATGAAATAATTGACAGGGTGGACATTTCTTAACCGTTTCAATGCAATCTTTGAAAATCAAGGGCCAGAAATATCCCGCTCGTAGTATCTTCTGGGCTGTAGCCATCCCAGAGAGATGACCACCACATGCTCCTGCGTGGCAGTCATTAAAAATGTGTTCAGCCTCGTCTAAAGTCAAACAATGTCGAAGAACAGTATCAACACCATGACAGTAAAGGGTATTGTTGATTATAAGGTAGTACTTGGCATGATGTCGGATATGTCAGCGTTCATCGCGGTTGAGGTCGGGGCGAAAACGTTGGGTTTGGAGATATAGTAGAATACCCCCATACCATGGGTCGGACATTCTGATGAGGAAAAACGATTCATCAGGAAGAGAATCGATGGGCTCAGGTTGCTCAGTAGCACGAGGCAGATTACAAATTAACTCGTCAAAGACCAAAGATCTCTTGGATTTGGCTTTGGAAAATTCCAAGTCAAGCTCTTGTAGGATGACAATCCAATGGGAATATTTTTCCCCAAGTACTTGACGTGTGAGGATATAGTGCATTGGATTGAAATCCGCTATGATAGTGGTCTGGCAGAGTAGAATGTAATGACGAAACCTCTGGACAGCGAATATTGTTGCCAGAGCCAGTTTTTCAACATGTGAGTATCGAGTTTCGGAGTCAAGAAGACTCTTTCTAAGATAATATACCACATGTTTTATGCCGTTGGTGTCTTCTTGGACTAACACCATGCCAATGGTGGAAATCGAAGCTGTGAGATCTAGAATGTAGTCTCGTGTGTAGTTGGTGGGTTGAATCACAGGATCTTTAGTTAAGGCTGCCTTCATATTATTAAAGGAGTGTTGGGATTCATCATCCCAAAAGAAGGGGGTGTTCCTCTTTAGAAGCCTCATATAGCCTTTTGTAATCTCGGCGAAATTGCAAATAAAACGGCATAGAAAGTTTGCGTGCCCTTGCAAACTCTGAAGTTCTGGTATGTTCGTGGGGGAAGGCAGGGCTAGAATAGCTTCTACCTTCGTGGGGTCCAATCGTATACCGCTTTTAAAGATTATGAATCCCAAAAGTTTTTCAGTTTCAACGCAAAAGACGCATTTGTGTGGATTCAAACGAATATTGTAGCGACAGCACCTAGAGAAGGAGGCGCCTAAGTGATCAGGATGATCTTCCCGAGTCTGAGAATGAGCGGGAAGGTCATCAAGATATGGTTCTGCAATATGTTTGATATCATGAAATGTGTACAACATCGCCCGTTGGAAAGTTGCCCCGACATTTTTCAGGCCGAAAGGTAGCTTTCGATATGCAAATATTCCCCACGGGAAGATAAAGGCTGTTTATGCTGGTCCGCTGGGAGTATCTCAATCTGATTATAGCCGGAAAATCCATCCATAAATGAAAAGATGACACTCCCGGCACAGTTATCGATGATCTGGTCGATGAACGGAGTTGGGTAGTTTTCCTTTGGACAAGCTTTGTTCAAGTCACGGTAATCGACACAAACTCTAATCGTACCCTATTTCTTGGCTTCAAGAACTATATTAGATACCCATTCTGTCAGTGGGACAGGATAGATAAAACCAGCACGCAAAATTTTTTCGACTTCTGCTTTGATAGTGGCTGCCTTAAGGGGGTGGACGGGTCGGATTTTTTGCCGAACAAGTCGGGCGCCAGGAAAGTTTGGAATCTCGTGGACCACAATAGAAGGGTCTATTCATGGCATCTCTTCATAACTCCAAGCAAAAACATCATGGAAAGTTTTAAAGTAGGCAGTGTAGAACTCCATTTCGATGGGAGTGCATGTCTTGGCAATATGAATGTTTTCCACAACACCAGGCTTCACCGAAATGTAGATGGGAGTGGTAGCCATGAGATTGGCCAAGTTTCCTTCAGAAAATATTTCATTGAATGAAGTGGGAAACTCGACTTGACCCATTCCAAGTGAAGGGATGGGTTTAGCATCTGGCTCAATCGCCAGGATAGTGGGGAAAGAGGATCGATGATGGAAATTTCCCCAGGGTGGTTCATCACCGCACATAACCTCCATGATTGACTCATCTGTAGGAAAAATCAATGTGAGAGGATCGATGAGTGGTGGGGATGAACTGGCCTCAGATCAGAGCTGTGCTATTGTGTGATGGATAGTAGGATTGACCCAATCAGTGGCTGACTGGATCGCCTCATATGTTGCAAGGTTCATGTTTAAAGGCATGGAGTTGCCATAGTTTTCAATCTCAGTCGGGCTCGGTATCACCCAAGAGTCATTGAATAGGGTGATACCTGATGATATCATGTTGACGGGCTATGTAGTGGATCCCAGCTCCGGGAACACTCCGATAAGGGAGGAATCCTTCATAATACCAATGCCAATGTCTTGGAAATGGTACCGAGGTTGATCCAATAATGGGACGGTGTTGGCAAAGTTCGAATGAGATTCTGGGATATAGTAATCTAGCTTATCAATGGTGACAATCTTCCCTTCATGAGGAAATAGTATGATTCGAAAGACAGTAGATGCTATGGCGGTCATGGCGTAAAACCAATTCCAACCAAGTAGAAGATTATAATCTAATGCCGCATCCACAACTTCGATGTGTATAGATATTGTTTTTCCCCCCAGTTCAACACCGATCGCAGGAATGAGTCCGTAGGGTTGAAAACCGTGTCCATAAAATGCTCTGAGAGTAGTGGGAGACGTCGTGACTTCGGGTGAACCTAAGGCTCTCCAACAATTCAAAGACATAATCGACGTTGAAGCACCCTCATCTAAGACAGTGCGATGGATGTTATTTCCATGGATCTTTGTATGAACCTGGAAGGCTAACTGATGGGAAAGCCGAGGTTTGACATACTCCAAGTTAAACATGATGGTGTTTGACGTATCCGGGTCCACTTCCCCCAGAGCTGAAAGCAAGGTTCTACACTGCGTAGGGCAGTGTTGGAGAACCTCGAGAGTCAACATCGCACAAGGTGCTTGAGCTAGATCCTCAACAATGTTGTAATTTTGGGCAGCTCGCACATTAGGATTGAATGTCGCCTTTCAGATAGTGCCTTTGGGTGGGTGGAGCACTATGTCTATAAGCGATCTCTCGATGTGGAGATGGCCGTTAGGGGGAGGTGTGAGAGAAGGATCTTCAACAGGAGACTTGACTTTAGCTGTCTCTGACTGTTTGTTTGAACTTGGGGGGTTTTTGTACGTCTTTGAACGAGTGGTTATATGAATCTCTTCATTACTCGTCATCATAATTTCATGATTTGCGGATGTCTCTCTGTGAGGTGGGTTGTTCGGGATGCCCCCTTATGGGGAGTCATGGGCAACCATCTACTATTACTGTTGAGGGAAAGGGTCGGTTAATACTGTCGGGTAGGAGGATCCGTTAATGAATTTGTTGACTTCGTCTTTGTAGGGATAGTCACATGTATAATGATCATCCTGGCAAATAAGGAAGGGAAACTTAGCCTTTAGACATGGTTTCAGGTCGTTATGGGTGGGTTGTGGCTTGGGATTCTCCTGCTGGTTAGAAGTTTTCTTGGATTTTCCACAATTGTTCTTCTTCTTTCCTTCGGATGGTTGCGACGTAAATTGAACTGTGTTCACCTCGAAGGAAACAGCAGGGGAAGTAGAAGCTTTTGGAACAGCCTGGGGTGGAGCGGGGGAAGTAGGAGCTTGCTGCCCCGTCGGTTTGATGGTAGGCTGGTCCTTGATTGAACCGACAATACCGTCTATGGGGGGTTCAGTGACAGGCTTAGTTGGATCAGTAGTATTGCGGGTGGCGTGGGGAAGAAGCTAGTGTAAATTTTCGGATTGGGTATATACCACATCCATGTACTGAGCAGAAGAGATGGCTTGTTCCTCCGTAGCGAGCCCGCGCATAGCAATGTCCTTGGCTATGGGAGGCAAGAAAGACATTGTGAACCAATCAGCAAGTAACTGGTCTAGAATGGGTGCCTTTATTAACCTACGGCATCGATGCCATTCATGGATATGGTCCGAGATGTGTGTAGAAGTGGTTTGATGTAACGAGGTTAACCGTTCTGTTCCAGTCTCGTACCGGATGGGGAGCTGGAAATGGGTCAAAAAATGCATTGCCAAGGTATTAAAATCATGAAAGGAGTGTTATGGCAGCTCGATGTACCATTTTGTTTCCATGCCGGTAAGCATGCGCTGGAAGAGCCGTAGCTGAATGGATTCATCCATCAATGAGTTGGATGAACACCAGAGATGGAAGGTCATCACATGGTTCTTGGGGTCTTCCCCGGGCTTGGCATCGAACTTAGGAATGTCCGATGGAATTTTTGCTCGGATAGGTGGCCAGTGAGGTTCATGCCATATAGGATCATTAATGAGCCTTGACAAATCAGGTAAATCTAGTGTGGCCAAGAAAGGAAGTTGATGGTTGGGCTGTGGGCATGAGTAGTAGTTGTACGGTGCAGGGATGCCTGAGGGGCCTTGCACAGCATATTGCTACGTGTTGTACCCATATATGTTTCCCGCAGGGTACTACTGGAAGTTCTAGGGGTAGTAGGCCATTTGGTTAACCGATTGTGTGTTGGAATTCATTTCCTTACTCGAACTCACAGTGGTAACCAGTTGTTGGACGTTCTGCTGAGTGGGGATGGTGGGTATTGTACCCTGGGGTTGCTGTGTCCCAGGAATGTTTGTTGCTCCTTGTTGGGGAATGGTTCCTTGGGGTTGTTGGGTCCCAGGAATGTTACCACTACTTTGAGTAGGTGGAGGATTTCCCATACCAGGGTTAGGGGGTGGTTGCAAGAATGGTGTCAATGGAATATGGGTTCCACCCTGATGAAGAGGTGGAGGTTGAAGAGATGGGTTCCATGGAGTTGTTCCAGCTGAAGGGTAGGGGAAGCCGGAATTCAAGTTGGGGAATTTGAGGTTGCCCCCCAGCTGGGTTCCAGTTTCCAAACAGTGAGTACCCCCCTCTTTGTGGGATTTGAGATCCCCAAGAAGGAAGCATGCCTGATGAGGGATGTTGAAGATGAGGCCTGGTTGGAATACCGACATAAGGTTTTCCACTGTCAGGTGTGTTATACATACCGAACTGAGCAAATGCTGCTGGTTGGGAGGGTTGTTGAATGGTGCCAGTGGGGGCGTTAACGAGTGGGAATCCTCCAAGTGAAGGGCCTTGTTGAGCCGGTGGGACAGATGGAGGTGTTGGTTGAATCGTCCTGCTTTGAATGGTACCGAGGGGTTTCCCTCCAGCGGGTGGATTGGATGGTCCTATGGGAAGGGGTTGGTGACTAGGAGCGGCGTTCCCAACAAAAGGTTGTCCTCCTGTATGCTAGGTTGATGGCCTAGTAGGAGGGGGGTGGTTGTTGGGATTAGTGGTTCCAATAGTCAGTTGTCCACCTCCTGAAATGGTGTAGATAGTGGCCAAAGGTGAACCTCCGGCTAGTATGGATGATCCAGTGGTATGACTTGATGTTCTTCTGACACTAGAAAGGTGAGATAGTTTCGATTGGCCAACGACGCCAAAGGTGTCGATTTGTGGAGGCGGCTTCCATATGTTACAAGCAAGGACGGAGAAAATACTGAGTTATCCCTCATAGAATGTGTGCCAAACATACTTGATGGTAGTAAATATGGGGAATTTAGCCAAGGGGTGTCAGGAGTTTCGTCCATAGAGTCTTGAACAGTAGGAGGACCATCGAGGACTGGGTCCGGGTTTGTATCCTAGAAAGGGTTTTCGGGGTCCGGAGGGAAATGAGGTATAGTGATATCTAAAGGTCCGGAACCGTCTTCATAGGAGTGATGAAACTCTGTGCTAGATGGAATGTTGGGAGCTTGATAGTCAGGAGGACAGGTAGCAGGGGGATATCTAGAAACCGTCGAGAGCATTTGCTCTATATCACGTTTAAACTATTCTGACGCTAAAGGGGAGTTAGCTAGACTAACCATACTAGATTGGATTGAAGCCATGATCTCATGTCCCGAAGGGAGATTGGGGAGGGATACCGTATGAGGTATGTTGCTGGAAGAACCGGTTTCCCATGGATGAACACTTGATGGCACAGTGATAGCAGGTGGAGGTTCCGCCTGGGAAGTGAGAAAGTCATAGTCAGGTTCAAAAGGTGTATCAGAAAGTTGGGTTTCTTTGATAACTTTGACGTATCCGCCCGGGACTGTAATCAATTTGGATATATCTTGGTCGGATTCTTCGGTGGTGCCAACAGATCCTTCCGGAACATGGTAGAAAGTATATGGTGGAAGGGTAGTGCTAACATTGGGGAGGATGATGGCCTCCAGTCTAGTATCTTGGGCAGTGCTATTTTCATCCGTTGCAGTGTTATCCACTGTGACAGGAAGATCTGGAATAACAGTGGGTGAAGTGACAGTCAGCATCTCATGTGTGTGACTGGTTACAGAAAATGCAAAGGGTTTTGAGACCGTACTGTGAGTAACAGTTACAGGCGGAACTGAAGATGTAGTGCGGATCGGTGGGGGAACGTTCCCTCGGCCGACACCGCGGTCGGGAGGGACAGGAATACGTGATGTAGGTGGACCAGAGGTCCATGGTGGTGGTGGTGGGCTTCATCCCTGTACTCTTTGTGATCTCCGTGGTTCGGACATGCTGGTAGGAATACAAATTCCGAGGGCAGTCTCGTAAAAAAGAACTCAAAAACCCTAATGCAACCGAGTGTGCAAAAGGGGAGCTAGCAAAATCAAGCTCTAAAAACTATACTAAGACCGGTGTCGCAGTAAGCGTGTTGAGAATAACAATGGCCAGAATTCCAACAAGCAATCACTAAAAGAAAAAATGACCCTCTATGAAAATGAGATAACAAGCAAAACCTCCTAACTAAGAGCTGGAGACCTCAACAAGTCGTATCCTTCACAAGGTGATGAAATCCAAGTCGAACAATACAACGTGAGAGACCAATAAGAGAAGGATGTCCATCTACCGAAAGGGATCCTGGGTAAAAGAGCCCTAGTAGAAAATTCACTAAGCTACCTCGTTCATGACATGTTGGAAAAGGTTTTCAATGCTTCTGCCTTATCACCCTTGTATCACCAGTATGGTGACTGGAGAATACAAGGAAGACAATGATCGATGTTGCATTAGGGCTAAGTGGAGTGTGGCATTCCACAGAGTCCATATGGTTCTCAATCTCGCGGTGTTTTAACCCCTGAAACAACAGGAGGCCCCTCCACAAACTAGTGTATGACCGTGTCAACAAATACTAGAGAATTTTGGTACTCTAGAGGACAACAACTATGTCTCAGATGAGAATGACAAGGGGAAATTATTTGGATGCCTATCCTCGGTGTCCTACCTAACTAACAAATTCTTTTTCTCCTCAAGCGAGGTTATGGTGTGTTTAGTTAAGGGGTGTAAATTTTAGTGGTTGTATTACTCAAGCGGGTAAATGGACGTGAAACATGGTGATGTTGTGACGACCCAAAACATGCAAATGAAAATGAATCTAAATGAGCCTTTTATTCGATGAAATCTAGCTACATAAAAGAGAGAGTTCTTTGATCACCATGCATGAAATTTTCAAAAACAATGAAAAACCACATCAAAAACAACCTTTTGTTTTCCTTTTTCTAAGTAAGCCAAACTGAAATGAACACTACTTTCTAATATAATTGATTTACAACTAGAGTGCTTCAAGATGATAACTTATGTGGCAAATGCAAATAGATGATTCACTCCTAAACGTGCAAGAGAAGAACTAGATCTTTTCAATTTCAGGAAAGACAATGTTCTTAAAAGATGAAATCCAATATGGATTTTAATAAATGGAAAAGATAATATTTATAAGAACAATGTGATTTTAAAAACTACATAATCCAGGGAAGGAGGACAGTAGTAACAACTTAGTTATGATGAAAGGATCAAGCCAATGCAACCAAAATGAAGGGGTGACCAAGTATGCAAATAATGCCACTAGGCTTAAAAATACTCAAGCTCACACCAAGAGATAAACAAACCACAAATAACTGTGCAAGGGACAGGATGCTAGTAAGCAACAGGAAAAACCAATCTGAAGCAGAGAGGATGAGAGATGACCTATGCAAATCAAATAGTATAAGCAAAAAACAAGAAAATGAAGACACTACCGCCTAGTCTCTACCAGCTAAGACGCGGTACCGGTACACTACCGCGCTCTAAGGAGTGTTAGGGGCGTGATACTATCGCTCTCGAGGGAGTTATATGGGGGCGGTACTGCTGCAAAGGGTGCAAAAAAGTGCAACTTTTGAGAAAAATTTTGAATTTTCCAGGGGTGCTGCAGGCCCAGAGGACTCATGATCACAGAGGGAGAAAAGATGTATAGAGAAGGGGTGAATATAGGTCAAAGAGACCAAAATCCAGTACTGGTTTGAAAAGAAATACAAATCACAATCAAGGATGGCTGAAAGCGAAATGAATCAAACAAATGGGGTTCAAAGCAGCGGAGTCGCCAATTTTTGTTGCAGATATTTCTCCCTACGGATAGGTAGAAACTCTCTTAGGTTAAAGTAGACTCGATTGACTTTAAACTAAGACAAAAAGATAACAAATGCTACTGTAACATCCCTCCAATTTGACCCTAATTATTATTATTATTTTCGTAAAATAATTGTAATATGTAAACGACCCTGGTGAGGAGCTCAAGGCCAAGGCCCCACCAGTGGACCTCGAGCTAGTTTTATGATTATAAGTCTTAATTTAAAACTAGAAGATGGTAATGCGACTAAAAATAACAAAACCCACCCATAAGAAAAGATACTGACTAGGGAAGCCAAGTGATTACAAAGGGTACGGATATAAGTTCGTCCTAGATTATTATTCATCTTGAGTATCTAGCTAAGATACTAAGGCTTAGGTTATTCTAATCCTATTTTGAATAAGCCACAAAGATAGATTTTATATATAGATGAACTAATATGAATTTTGTAGTTAAAGACTATCTCAGGAAAAGAGATCGATTAAAAAGGAAGTAGAGTATATAAATATATATACCTTTTACTTACCTAAATAATATATAATCGAAATATTATTAAATATATATATATATATATATATATATATATATATATATATATATATATATATATATATATACGAGAATATATATATATTGATATATGTCTTGAATGGTTAATAAATAAATGTGACAAATACTAAAATTATCCCTGACATCCTTTGAAAAGGGTGAAGTTGATATATAAAAAGTATATTGAAATAACCTATTCTACATATAAATAAACATATATCTATAGATATGCCTAAGTGGTACCTATACAATAAAGCAAAACTTCACAAGTAACATATGGTGGAAGAAAGTTAAGTTTATACAACCCTCTTATATTAAGATTTTATATTGTCACTTTAATATGAGTATTATCGGAGACAATTTCTTTAAACAATAAATTTACATAGTTACAAGCTTGTGTATATAAGGAAACCAAATAGCTAGGATAAATACAAGGGATGTATTTTTAAAAATAGATATTTATATTTATATGGGTAAGAGTTTATTATCCAAACAACTAACATATATTAGGGTAACATATATTAGGGTATGTTAAAAGAACTTAATCAAGACTTAAGGAAGACTTAAGGAAGTAGATTCCTTATTGGGAAGAAAATGATCCTTGTGTTAAAATAAAGATACGGAGTGGATTTCCACGTAGAGAAGAGATGTCTCCCTCACTGAGTGGAGATCATGGCCATTATTATCTCTTGTTATACTTATTTTAAGGAGAGTGGTCTAAGGAGGATGATTCCATTGCATGGAAAAAACATAGCACCACTTCGCTATCTTTTAGAAAACCATCTTGCCACCTTCCCTTTAGTTAGTTTAAGATGCCACTCACCTCTTAATACTCAGCAATCGTGGCATAAGGAGCACAATCTCCACATGACAGATAGGAAACTAACCTAGTGCGCCAACGATGAGCTTTCTGAGGAGATTGTCCCATTCACTGTTATGGAGCACAATCAAAGTTGCCACTTGGCGATTTGGTTTTAATAGAAGAACCTTCTTAAAAGAACCCAATGCTGCCACATAAAACTTGCACAATATACACCAGAGTGGCTGTTGAATGGCAAGCCTCGATTTGGGGGAAATTGTTTTTCTGTCGTATGATTTTATATCTTATGTTTACTCTGCCATAAGGGGGGTACTTCTCCATCTCTACGTTAGAATGGAGTAGCTCTGCCATAGAGCCAAATGGGCGCGGTGTGCATATAGAGACTTATTAGTATGGGAAGTTGGTTTTTATTAATCTTTGAAGATCTCGGCGTTTTTGCTAGGAGGATAGTCTCGGCGAATGGACCTCTGTTGGACCCATGCAACTTGAAGAATCTCTTCGCTATACTTCCTTGAAAACTCTACGTACAGAGTTGAACGAACAATCTCTGCGAGGAAGAAGGAGTAAGGGCGATCTGGAAAACTAAGAGAGTATTGGATAGTGAACTCAGGTTTTACATTATCACCACTACTAACTCTGCTATCTTGTAATACCTCAGTACATAGTAGTTCACTATATTTTTTTTATTATATGTAGTAATCCCATAAGTTATCTCTGGAGATTTGTGTGTGAATACCTTACCGGACAATCGTGTGAACACTATGTCTGATTTGCATCACGGCTGTCTCTGCATGAAGCATTGACGTGATCGTGTTACTGAACGAAACCCTGCTTAAAAGATGTTGTAGATAGTAATAGGACGAACAGTGCTCCACTAATATATTATAGATCTATGTATTCTTTACACTCGGGCATGAACTTTGCTTAAATACTAGTGCATATAGTATTAGCTCGGAAATTTGATCTCTATATTAATGCTGCTCGATCTTGGAATGTTCTTATGTTCCACAACGAAGGTTTTCCCCATGTTAATTATTTGGGTTGAGCCTTACTGTTCTTACATATTATTCGATTGATGGAGTGTCTTTTGATAGAGCCATAAACTCACAGTGATCTCTGCACGAATGTTTGTTGAACAACGTTTGACCATATCTATGTAAGAGAAATCAGCGTTCAGCATATCAGAAACTCTGTATAGACATAGTTACTTTGGATTAATACTAACCTCTGTCGGTTTAATTCAGATCTCTGTATAGACAGAGTTAACCATGTAATGGTGTTATGGAAGAGTTTTACTAGACGTTAGTTTCTGTAGCATATCTTTTATTTTTATAATATGAGGGTGAGGTAATCACTTAGTGTGTAATTTCCTGTAGAATACATCATTAAAAAAATATGCGTTGTAACTATGAATATGATCGCAGGGATAAGGCATTTCGTTGTGCATTATTTTTGCATTGAAGTCTTATAGTAGCTAAATCAATTAGCTAGCCACGATATATTGAATATAGATTTCAACCAGATCGCTATTTTAGTGTTGGTATATGTGTTCTTTATAATTATTTATTATCTCGGTCAATTAGTTTTACCTCAAATTCCTCTATCTGGTAGTGGAACCAGTTAATTGGTTGCGAAGACTAAGAATCTAGATCTCTGCTATAATTCTAAAATTGTCATTTTATATATACTATTAATTAACGTACATATCTCTGCCATAGTGAAATCAATCGGCGGTTGAAGAATGCCTAAAGTTGATCAATCAATGCTTCAAATACTAGTTTAAACTTATATGGTGTGTAAGCTGCAATATGGTGTGTAAGCTACAATAAAAGTTTAGAATAAAAAATTATTCTAATGTAACTTATTAAAATTGATATCTGAGTAAGGCTTAAAGTGTACACTTAAGTATTCATTTTTATTCACTTGGCTTGACGTAGACCTCTATCATTAAAGCTTGGAACGACAACCATTGCTATATGATATAATAATTAACCTGGTCTTTTATATGATGCGTGATAGTTATAATATAAGCTCTACTAATAAATAAAGGTGCAAGCTTTAACTCGTACTAAGTGTAAAGAGAATTATAGGAATATATATATATATATAGGATTAAAGGAATTTCCTGTGGAAAGGTTAGTATATTTTGGACGGTTGGAAGGCACTCTTTGAAAGACTTGTGAAAGTGGGTAAATAAATCTAAATAGGAATAAACTGCTACATAGCTATAAATTGAGAATCATTCTAGACTTACTTTTGGTGTAAAGTTATGTGAAATGTAAAAGTTACAATTTTAGCCTCCCTGCATTATCTAAAGACAAAAGTTTTTAGGATACAACTAATAGCTAGGGTGATAGTAAAAGAAGTATTAAAATTAGTCAAAAAGGTTATGACCAATATTGAATATATGCTATTAAAGAGTTTATTGAATTTGTTATTTTACATCATGCTGTGACATATGGTATGTAAATAAGAAATTACATTTAGAATATATAAGTCATAAAAGGTGGGGAATTCTTGTATCATAAGAAGTACTTTAGTTGGTCTAATTATCATATAAAGGTTGTATTTATAAGAAGGGATAAAAAGTTACATTAGTTTGTTTCTTTACTATATGAAGGTTTAACCAAGATTTTATATATATGATGGTAAGATATATATGTGCACAAGTAAGTACAAAGGTCATATAACGAGTGTATTCTTATATGTAAAGAAGAAGTTATTATAGGATTAAATATGCTAGTCATTTATTTTATATGCAACTTTTCTTTATTCAAGGATAAGGTTTAAAGCGTTAAGTGTATAATAATATATCCTTATACTAGTTCATTTATAACTTTTCTTTATTTTAGGGATAAGGTTCATGCTAACCTTTTTGAGATATTGTTACGGTTATATTGCCACCATGAAGTTAATCAAGCTCCAAATTTTAGGGTTGGTTATATATATATAGTTACAAAACGTAAAGCTCTATATGATAGAGGCTTAGTGAAAGTAAAGAAAATCTTGTTGCAGCAACCTTGTTGCTCATTGTAATCCTACCACTTTTTGCCTAATAATAAAAGATGCACACACCTTTGTGGACTAGCCCGTGTACGGGTGAACCACGTTATATTTTGTCTCCTATGTTTCCTATGGTGTTTCTCAATGTGTCTTATGTATGAGTACTTGTTTTTGTCCTTAAAAATGTTATGATTACTTTGATGTATACGATTCATATACAAGATTGGTTGTTGATTTAATGCTTCGCTTATGATTATGATTATGTTGTTACCATTTAGATTTTTTTATTGAAAGAAGTATATGTTTCTTAAAGGGTGTATATTAAGACATAATGAAGTTTGTGTTTCCCGCAAGATTTAAGAAATGGTTGACATCTTAAGTTAAGCATTGATTTAGTTAAAAGTAAAACATCTATCTATTCATGCAAAAATGACGGAAGATGGTACTTAATATACATGAATTTCATTGAGGGATCTTTTCCTTGATTATTATAATGATATTTATAAACAGTAATAAACATTGCAAAGTTTTAATTATTTGTGAGCGATAATTTAGGAAAGTAAACCCACACTTTATGGTTCCGCATATATTTTAGTGGCATTTTAGGCACTTAGAAAAGTTTTTAAATTTTACGAAATTTTGGGTTCGTGACAGCTACCTTGAATTTCTAGATTCAAACAAATGCTTCAAGATAATACTACTGAAAGAGATAGAAGAGATTTAATCTGACCTTTGATTTAGTCGCTTGTCCTAGTTGTTGCTCCGATCCTCAAGTCCTCGTGAATGAACCTTTTGGGATGACTCAAAGTACAAGCGCATACGATCCTTCTAGCAACTTTAAATACATGTTAGAATCTAAACCTATAATAGAAACAAATCATGTAATTGAAACAACATCAACACACACAATTTGGGAGATAAGACAAGTTATATTTTTATTGCAAACTTGAAGTTACTTACAACAGTTGCTTGATGTCCAAGCCAACTCCCAGCTCCAAGTGCTTTCTCCTCTAGCTATCTCCACAAAGATCTAAGACCATAGGTTTGATATCTCAAAGAGTCCCCCCATTGCTCATGGAAGGCCCTTCTCTTATAGTGTGTAGGAGGATTAACCAACAAAAGAGAAGAATGGATCTTAAGAGTGTTTAGTGGATCAGATCCACTAATCAGAGAAGGTGTTAGGATTGAATCATAGGTGTGAATCCCAAAAGAATCTCTCGAAAGTTAGGATCCCACAGTCCATGGAAAAAGGCTAAAAAGAGACTACCTCGCCCCTAAGCCTGAGCATAGGGCGGTAGTACCACGCCCAAGGCAAGGATCATAACGTGGTAGTATGGACTACTGCGCCCCTGTATGTGTGCAGAGAGCGGTAGTGATGAAAGATAAGGTCTTAGTTAGGTTTCCAGATGACATGACAGGTTTGTCTTTAGTGGTCAATCACTACTTTTCTCTTCTGGGTGTTTTTAAGCAATAGGGGAAGTGTCGTCAAATGTTTTTATTGTGAAGATGCGACACTGTGAAATATTGAGGTATAACAGGTTCTATCATAACTTGGGGTTACAAAGGAATCTCATCAGATGGCGTAGGTCTACCCATTCTTTGGAAACTTTCACATCCATTGACATATTTGGCAGCATCTTTGAAGATGCTTGGCCAATAATACCCAGAGTGCAACACTTTGTATGCTATTCTCTTATCAGAAAAATGTCCACCATGACATGCATGAAGGATCTCTTCCATCTCATCCTCTCGTACACATCGTCTAATAATAAGGTCAGGACCAGTATGAAAAAGATCATTATCCACCCAAGAATAATTAGAGCTTTGAACTATGATCCTACGTTTCTCAGGTGGGGAGAGATAGTTAGGTAGCTTTCCATTTGCTAAATAATTGGCTATGTCTACAAACCAAGGGTTTCAAATAGACACAGCAAACAAGTGTTCATCTGGGAAGCTATCATCGACAAGACTAGCATTATCGTCAATTTGAATTCGAGAGAGGAAGTCAGCTACTACATTCTCTCGATCGGGACGATCAATAATAGTAATATTAACTTCTTGTAACAAAAGAAGCCACCGAGTCACCCTTCCATTGGTGATTGGCTTATTCATAAAACATCTGATGGTGAAGTGATCGGTATGTATGAAAATTTCATATCCCATGATATAATGACAAAATTTGTTGATGGAATAGACTACTGCTAGGAATTCTTTTCCAGTAAAAGTGTATTTTGATTATGCAGGAGTCAAAGTTTTACTAGCAAACTATATGGCATGTGATGCTTTTCCTTCCTTTTGACCTAAGACTGCTCCTATGGCTATATCGGATGCATCAGTATATATATGGAAGGGGAGGGACCAATTTGGTCCCCTAAGTACTGGTGCTACAGATAGTTTTTCCTTTAGAGTATCGAAAGCTTGTTGACAAGGTTCAGTCCATTGAAATTCTGTGTCTTTTATGAGTAGTTTGAACATGGGTGCAGTTATCTTAGTGAAATTTTCAATGAAACGTCTATAATAGCCAGTGTGGCCAAGAAAGCTTCTTACTTCCTTCAGAGTTTTTGGGGGAGGAAGATTAACAATTATTTCTATCTTGGCAGGATCCACCTTGATACCTTGAAGAGAGACATGATGTCCCAAAACTATGCCCTTGGTCAGTAAGATCTTACATTTTTCATCACTAAGAGCTAAGTTCATTTCTTGGCACCGAATAAGAACTGTTTGGAGGTTATCAAGGCCTTCTTGGAAGGTATTACCATAAACTGTAAAATCATCCATATAGACTTCTACGCAATCATGTATGAGATCAACAAAGATTCCTAGAACTGCACGCTGGAAAGTAGCAGGTGCATTACATAGGCAAAATGGTAGCACTCAATAGGCATATGTCCCCCAAGAACAAGTAAAGGTTGTCTTGTCTTGATCCTCAGGTGCTATATGTTCCCCAAATCAAAAAGTGTTGATACTAGTATCAACGTTTTTTTTCTCTGGGTTAAAAATATAGCCATGGCTTAAAAATCTCATATTGTTGTTTACGAAAGCCTTAAAATCAACCCCTAAATTGAAATTTTATGTTTTCAACAAATAAATTCCTAACCCTAAACCCCAACAAACTATTACAAAAGTTTAAAAAAAAATTATAATGCGCCCCTCCTACCCTAACCCCCCTAACAAACTATTAATAATTTTTTTTAAAATTTACATTAAAAAAAATAATTACATATCCGACCCTAACCCCCCAACCAACCATTAATAAATGTTTGAAAAAATTACATTTTAAAAGTACATTTCCTAATTCCTTAGCCCCCTACATTACCCCCTACCTTAACGCCTACCTTAACCGCCCAAAAATTACATTTCCTAATGCCCTACCCACTACGTTAACCCCCCAATGTTACCCCATTACCCCTCACATATTGTTTTAACTAAAAAAAATTAAAACCCAACTTAAAAAAAATTAAAAAATTAAAATAAAAAACCTAAACTTGAAAAAAAAAAAAAAAAACCTAAACTTTACAAAAAAAAAGTAACAAAAAAAAAATTAAAAATTTAAAAAAAAAACTTTACAACAACAACAACAAAAAAAAAACACAAATTAAAAATTAAAAAAAAAACTTCACAAAACAAAAAATTAAAAATTAAAAAAAAAAACTTACAAAAAAAAATCAAAATCAAAATTAAACAAAAGCAAACTTTAAAAAAAAATTAAAAATTAAACAAAAATAAACTTAAAAATAAAAAAAAACAAAGTTCCCCCTCCCCCCAGCCCGCTCCATCCTCCCCTCCCCCTCCACTCCCCTCCCCTCTCCTCCGCTGCCCTTCCCCTTTGCCCTTCCCCTCCCTCCTCCCTTTCCCTTCCCCTTCCTCCTGCCCCCTCCACCTCCTCCTCCCTCCTCTCTTTCTCTTCCCCTTTTTCCTGCACCATCCACCTCCTCCTCCCTTCCCCCTCCCCCTTCCCCTTCTCTCTCCTCCTCCCTTCCCCTTCCCCCAGCCCACTCCCTACTCCCCCCGCTCCCCTCTCTCCTCCTCCCTCGCTCCCCTCCCCTCTCTTGTGTTGTCCTGGGCGCAAAAACGACTGCCCCAAAGAGGCGGGCGGATGCTGGCTCTGCCTACTTGGGCACCCAAAGGGTCGCCCCACAGGAGTAGCTCGATGCCCGGCATCGAGTTGCTCCTATGGGGAGGCCCTTTGGGCGGAGCCAGCATCTGCTGCCCATTTTTGGGCACCCAAGTGGGTGGATCCAGCATCCGCCACCCATTTTTGGTGGTGGATGTTGGCTCCGCCCAAAGGGCCACCCCACAGGAGCAGGCACAAGTGGGAGGAGCCAGCATCCGCGGCCCATTTTTGGGTGGCAGATGCTGGCTCCGCCCAAAGGGCCACCCCACAGGAGCAGCTCAATGCCCGGCATCGAACTGCTCCTGTGGGGCAGCCCTTTAGGAACCCAAGTGGGCGGAGCCAACATCCGCCACCCCTTTGTGGCGGCCTTTTTTGTTTAATTTATAAATATATTTTTTTTGTTTTTTTTTTTTGAAAGTTTGGTTTTGTTTAATTTTGATTTTGATTTTTTGTTTTTTTTGTAAAGTTTAGTTTTTTTTTTAGTTTTTTTTTTAGTTTTTATTTTATGTTTTTGTAAAGTTTATTTTTTTAATTTTTAATTTATTTATTTTTTGTTTTTTTGTAAAGTCTAGTTTGTTTTGTTAATTTTTTTTTGTAAAGTTTAGGTTTTATTTTTTATTTTTTAAGTTTAGGTTTTTTTTTTAATTTTTTAATTTTTTTAATTTGGGCTTTAAATTGTTTTTAGTTAAAATAATGTGTGAGGGGTAATGGGGTAACATCGGGGGGTTAACGTAGTGGGTAGGGCATTAGGAAATGTAATTTTTGGGGGGTTAAGGTAGAGGGTAATGTAGGGGGCTAGGGCATTAGGAAATGTACTTTGTTTTTTTAAATGTTTATTAATGGTTGGTTGGAGGGTTAGGGTAGGATATGTAATTATTTTTTTAAATGTAAATTTTTTTAAAAATTATTAATAGTTTGTTAGAGGGGGTTAGGGTAGAAGGGACGCATTATAATTAATTTTTTAACTTTTGTAATAGTTTGTGGGGGGGTAGGGATAGGGTTAGGGTAGAAGGGGGCAATGTAATTTTTTTAAATATATTTTTTTAAAATTTTAATAATAATTGGTTAGGTGGTTAAATATTATGAAAAATAATGTGAAATAGTATCATTTTTATACAAAATGACTAAAAATCTGTTAAAAATGGGTTTAAATGTCTTCTTTTTCTTGATTTGTTTACTATTTTTTCTATAAAAATATTTTATTTATGATTAAATTTTAAAGATAAATTTTGAAAATGTATGTGTTTTTCATTATAGCTAGCTTCTAAATGTATTTTTTTTGTTAAATTTCTAAAAAACACACTTGAAAATAGAAATTAAAAATACTTTACAACAAAGATGTGTCAAAGGCCCAAAAAAATGCCTCAAAATGAAAATGTGTGATACTGGTATCAACCCTTTTTGAAACGGAGGTAAAAATAGCTACTAAAATTAAGAGAGAAAAATGAGAACTGTGTCGAGTTCTCGTTTCATAGTATAAGTGGTTACCCATCAAGGAATGAGAAATATTTCCTGATAAGGTGTCTAACACCTGATCGATGAAAGGAAAAGGGAAGTAGTCTTTAAGAGTGGCCTTGTTCAGTTCTCGAAATTCAACACAGATATGTGTTAGATTTTAAGCATTAATTCAATATGATCTAGGATCTTATCTGAGAGAATAACATGTATAGCATATCAATCACAAGAAGCAACCATAAGAGACAATAGACACACAGAGTTTCCTTGGGGAAAACCAATAAGGTGAAAAATCCCAATAACTTCCTCAAAGATAGATAGAGCAATTATACAACCCAAGTACAAGAGATAATCCTCCTAGCATCTTCTCCTCCTCCTCAACTAGTGCACCACTCTCCAATGAGTGCGAGTGTGAGAAAGTGAATGATCAAATAGAGTGCTCCCACACTCTATTTATACTTAACCCGAATTTCCTAATAAACTAGCAGAGCCGACTTCTCTAGGAGAGTCTAATAACCCATGGTAACACTAATCAGGGTCAACCCCACACTTGGTGGTCTAATAACCCATCATACATAAGTTACGACACTTGTGACACTTGTCAATAAAAATGACGACACTTTTGTATAGAGGAATAATACCATCTCTATAGGAGTACAATATACATATGTGAAATACATTCTGAAGTTACAAATACATCAACACTCCCTTTTAACTAGGAAGGTATTTCTCTACACAGATCTGCTAGCACAAGTCTTCTTCTCTGGATCATCGTCACTAATCATCGCCATCGAATCATCGTCATCGTCACTGCTGCTGCTATCTCAATCAATCTCTCATCTACTCGTCATAGGAAGTTCTATAGAGCCATCCCTTTTTGATACTGGATGTAGGCCCACCACCTACAGGTCTTCATCATCTACAGAGCCAACCCCTTTTCATGTTGGATGTAGGCCTAGCATCCATGTAGGTCTTCAACATATCTGCGAGCAAGCCATCAAGTAGGTACACCTCAGGACTAATTACACTGCCTCTGCAAAACCTGTAAGATCTCCCAGGACTGATTACACTGCCTCTGCAAAACCTACAAGAGCATCTCAGGACTGATCATATGCCTCTGCAAAACCTTTGTACCATACTGTCACATCATCGTCTTCAGATCACCTCATAGTCCACGGAGCACAACCCAGATGCACACACACAGCACTTACACTCACCATCATGGAAGTACTTTCCTCTAACCATCCGAGAAAGGCTCAACACTTACACTCAATGACATGGAAGGACTTTCCTCTGACCATCCAGGAAAGGCTCACAACACTTACATCGATGACCATGGAAGGAATTTCCTCTGACCATGTCGGAACGGCTACAACAATTACATCACGACCATGGAAGGACATTCCTCTGACCATGTCAAAAAAACTTGGCAATTACATCATGACCATGGAAGGACTTTCCTCTGACCATGTCGGAAAAGCCACGCCCAGCCCTTACATTTCACCATGGAAGGACTTTCCTCTAACCATGTGAAAATGGCCCAGCCCTTACATCTGACCATCTAAGGACTTTCCTCTAACCATATGAGAATGGCCTCATCCCCTACATCTGCACCATAGAAGGACTTTCCTCTAACTATGTTAGAATGGATCCTGTGCATATGTGTCTATGGACTCATCACTTCCCCTTGGAAGGTATCTCAATCTGAAGTACACCAAGCCTCCTTCTGAAGTATTCAAACTTCACTCTGGCCAGCGGCTTGGCCAACACATCGGCTATCTGCTCGTCTGTCACAACATACAGTAGCTTCACTTCTCCTCTCTGCACCTTATCCCTGATATAGTGATACTTGATCTCAATGTGATTCAACTTGTCATGGAACACTGGGTTCTCCCATAACTTCACACAACTCTGGTTGTCGCAATATACACAAGTACCACTCAGCTGGAGATCAAACAAATCAGACAGTAGCTTCCTGATCCATACTATCTCACAACTAGCCAAACAAGATGCGACATACTCTGCTTCGGATGTACTTAGTGCCACACAGGACTGCTTCCTGCTAAACCAAGAGATCATACTGGATCCCATACTGAAGCAACACCCCAAAGTACTCTTCCTATCAATGGCACTTCCTGCCCAATCTGAATCAACATAACCCTCCAAGTTAAACTTTTGATTCGCCTCATACTTGAGCCCATAGTCAACTGTACCCTTCAGGTACCTCATAATATGCTTTGCAGCTATCAGGTGAACATGTCTCGGATCTATCAAGTACTAGCTCAAGGTGTTCATCGCAAAGCAGATGTCTAGTCTCGTATTCGTCAGGTACATTGTAACGTACCCACCCATCTATCCAAGGCAAGGAAGGGAACATGATGGAAATCTCTGGGGCTTTGACATAAAAATCAGCCCGTTCATTAGATTCAGACAATCAAAACCCAATGTGTGCAGATGCAAATCAAGCAAGTGTGCACATCGGAATTAAAAACATCATCCACACACAATTCATTAACATCCAACATATCAAAATAGTCATCAATTTAAACATTGCAGAAGTAAATACATAGACAGAAAAACACTTATCTTCATTGTGCAATTGTCCTAGACAACTAGCTATGTCGCTGCAACGTTCCACCCAACCATAGGCCAGTTTTGTTCATCAATCTCTCAACACAACTGCCACCCTCGAGCTGGGCATGATTCTTACAAGGAAAAGGGGACATTCAAGCTCATGCACAGTCCAATTAATCATCTCATATGAGCCAAGCCAGTCCACAGCTGGGTTTATCAGGCTACATTTGAACCCTGGATGCTTGCACTCAAGCTCAAGCCAAAGCAATGGAGACCCATAACCCATACCCAAACATACTCTTTTCTCACACAACCAGCACAATCATTGGGCAGGGATACACATTTAACAATGGAATTTATGACAGGATGGTCATGGGTTTTCCCCAATTCATTTCCATCCAAAAATGGATTATGGGATGGGGAAAAAAAATCACAAGGAGGAAAACAATTTCTTCCCCAACTAACTAAGCATTCAGCGGCCAAACGATCTCTATGGAACCTCAGTTCAATTCCCCTTCTTCCCCACTGGTATACAACACAAAAACGCCCTTCTCCCAGCTGAGAATGAAGGAAAACACACGAAAATATGGTTGGAAAATGCCCGGGTAGCTCCCAACTCGTGAGGGAGAGCAACTAGTTGATGGATAATGGCTTGGGGAGCAATTCACGACTCTTTTCTTTCCCAAGAAGAAAAATGTGATTTCCCATGCAGGGTGGCTTTCCCATACCCGAATTTGGACAGCCATACCTCTCATTCCCCAAGGCATTAACTACCTCAACCAACTCTTGGGAGAAATCAATGATTGGGTACAAAAGTCAACATGGGTAGTTGAGGGTTTCATGGGTTCTCTCATTGACACTTGGCTTGAATTGATTGGCTCCAAGGGTTTGAATATTTTCCCTCCCAATTCCTTGTAAAATCATGCCCCATCTCTTGTTGCATTGCATAGGTAGTTGTGGATATTTTATTAAAATGCATATTTACATGATGTTTGAAATTCCAATGTGCCTGGCTAGCACACAAACCATATGCATCAATAAATCGATGGCGGGGCCTTGGCCTTGAACTCCTCACCATGATTTCATAACAATATTACATCATTTACAATTTTAATGCCATGGGGTCAAACTGGGGACATTACATACCCCTCCCCTTGGAATGACACTGTCCTCGGTGTTCCAATAACTCAGAATGTATACCCACTTTACACATGCCTCAAAAATTCACAAATGGTGGAAGGCCTGTCCTGCATTCCATCTCTTTACTTTAACCTTTTAGGATCAAGTCCTTTGGCTTCCTCAAGCTGCTCCTACTAGCTTCGATCTTCCATCTCTGCAAGTGGGCATTTCTCCACGACAATCCCTTTCCTTTATTACCCTTCCAGCTGATCTACAAGTCTGGAATTCCATGGCTACCATCTTTGTTGTTGTCCTGGTAACTAATTGAGGAACATTTCCAGTGAAAACAAATAGCTTTTGGTCTACTTCCATGATCAAGGTGCACGACTGGCTCCTACTTTGCTCACTAGCAACACTTGGTTGGTAACAACTACAACCAGTGGCTTTCAATTTCTCACCTGTGAGACTCATCATGGAAATTCCTGTTAGGACACGCAAAACACAATATTAAAATTAGTCAATTATTTGCCCAATTGACATGGAATGTCCATGCTTTACTCATGACACTTCCACACATTTCATGCTTTCCCATCATTCACATGTACTCATTCATGTTCATCCTTTCACAGGAAAATAACTATTTCAGCATTCACAATTCATTTCAAGCAATTAAACACAATTTGTTTTCAGCTATGACATGCACTCAACAATCCTTTGTTTTTAAGATGCATCAGTCAAATGGGAAAGAGAAGAGTAAGAGTTTCCTCCTCTTAGTCTTGTTCCAATCTAGAGCCACACCATCACTTGTGGTTCTATGCTCCTTAGCCTCTTTCACTTAAATGTGAATGCTTGACTTTCCCTTTCTTGGCTATGACACTTAGTGTCTAAGGTCTGTCTGATGCCTTTCAACTAGGTAACCCTTCCCCATTGTTGCTTACAAAACCTTTGGCTGCTAGGACCCACACATGTCCATTAGCACCATATTTCATTACTGCTCATACTGAGCTCTCTTTAAGACGATCATATGTCCACATGCATCCCTATGATGCCTTCATAGTCCTTGCTTCCAACAATACCTACACTCAAACATTGAATCAATTCACATGCTTAGTTTATTTTCATAGGGTTTATCTCCAAACGAGAATTTAAGAAATCATAACCGAATCATATACACACGTATATTCATATTAAATAAGCAAGAAGCTGCAAGATAACCAAACACTTATCTGTATTGGATGTCTTCAATTTATCCCACAATATCGTTCTTTGCTTTACAAGCCTTGGATTTCCTGTGGATACAATAATGAATGCTGGGCTAGCACGCAGGCTACTCCACAACCATTCGAATAGGCAATGCCAGGCCAGTACGCCAACTGGGTTTTATCAATTAATTAAGGAATGTTTGGCCAGCACGACGGCTGCTCCACAACATCAAGTGGTTAATGCCCCCACCAACTATTCTCTGAATTTATAGAGCTTCAGTTACTCTCTAGATTTACCAATAATTTTATAGCGCCCGACTAGTTACTCTCTGGTTCTACCAAGAATTTTATAGTTCTTTCAGGGTCCTTGCTTTCCTGCAATGCCCAAGGTTTCCAGCAAAGAAACAATTGTGTATTATCTTAGCTATTAGAAGACTTATACCTGAAATCTTCATTATTCCAAACAAGAACTAAATGAAAATGAATACTTATATGTATTGTGCATTTCCTTTCTGGTCCACAGGATCCTGCTTCGCTTTGCAAGCCTTGGGATCACCTATGGACTTGGATGTTTGGCCAACACACATGTTTCTCCACAACATCAAATAGTTAATGCCCAACCAGTACACCTTCACGCCAACTGGATTTACCAAGCATTTGTGGTGCCCAACCAGTCCCATACCTAGTTGGCCCTCTCCATTGTCAAGCCAACACATTCGTCTGGGTCATCGACCAATGGAAGTAAACTGTGACACTGACCATTATAGGTCAAGGCTCTACCACTATTCCTTAAACTTGCATCGGGCTTTTACTAATACCTCCACAACACCCAAGAAAATAATGCCAAACCAGTACACCGACTGGGTTCATTAGGAATGCAACAACCCTTCATGCGTATAACAATTCTCCATCCACACAAGGATGGAACTCCTTTTCCCGAGCAAGCCCACGGTTCCCTTTAGGAACTCTGTAGGTGGCTTTCTTGACTGCAGGCTATCATGGCCCCATGATACCCACTCACACTACACAAAGGTTACCATTGCTCATACAGTCCTCTTGAGCATCCTTTCTTTAATTTTCCTCTGAATGTGCAAAACCAAATTGCACCTGTATAAGCTGATAGCACAAGAAGGATAAGCAGACTCATCAATATTGCTGCTCTAAAATTGTAACCATTCTTCATAACATTCACTATCAAGTATTGAAACACCAGGAATGCATCCATTCCCTTTGGGTGTAGTCAATATTGACAACCCTATCATAACCCAGCACCAGAAAGGTGTGTACTCCCTTTCGGATGTGAGACATGTAGGCCCTAATCATACTCAAGCAGTCTGGAATAATAATGAAATAATAAAACAAGCTTTGCATATTAAATCGAATAACCAAACATGTATATTATGAGTTAGGGTTACATAATACTTATCCCTTTTCAGATGTATCCTTTCATTTGCGAAGAATGAGGGCTCCCTTCTCTAAGTCAACAGTACTTCGGTTTGCCACCCCAATATTTGCACGTTCCATAACCTCGACATGCCTTCTTGGCATAGTTTTACTGTCTCACTCACATGCAGTGCAGTTGAGGTATTATCAAAATTTACAATGGTGTTTCACCCGAAACCCATCTCCAAAGCATGGGATCCTTCCCATCTAGATTGGCTTCTGCAGGCCATCACACATGGTCTTCTTGTAATGTGTCACCCTAGCACACTTATCAAATAGCCAAACAGTCAGCAACATTTAGCAATAAACTTCAAATCTGATTGTTCCATAACCAATCGATGTCATTAATAATTAAATTCAATATCAATTTGCAATTCTATCTACTACAGAAATTGGTTTCCTTAGCAACGAGGCTATCATCATATTGTTTGTCTCTCGTAAGTGGTATCACTCTGTCCATTATGGTTTCACCCTTTCTACCATACATGAACATCCACCTACAACATGTCTTCCTGACACAACTTTACATAATCCAAATAGTCATTAGCAATTATATGCAAATTCTCAAATCTGAAATCTAAAAATATGTTTCCCTACAGAAATTAGATTTGCAACCATGAGATTATTCTCATAAAATTTAATCAGACAATTTTCAGATTTGTTTCATGCACAAGTTACAACCATGAGAACCTTCTCATAACCTTTGGCTTCTGCACATGGTAGATCTCGGCCTTTACTATGGACTTATCCTCATTTCCATACGCAAGACTTTTCTACATGAAAACTAAAACTTCAATCAGACAAACACGTTGTGAGTATCTATGCATATAATCCTTTCATTGCAACAAGAGTCATTGAAGTGATCTCAAAATTATAACACTCAATAATTCAAACACCTTCAACTGTTAACATTTGAAAAGAAATGAAATATATACATTTCTATATATGCATCATTATCACAATAAAATTGCAAGACACAATCATGCAATTTAAATAAACTGTAAATACTCATTACTTCATAGCCATATTCTTTTTATGCAACTCTGTCCTTCCAACAGAGCACTCTGGTATCCCATCACATGTCTACCTTTTTCATGCAATCATTCTCCTGCATTCATAGTAGCTCATGAAATGGTCTCAATATTAACAATGGTTCACCATTTCATCGATTATATAATTGCATCGAAACATATATATATCATGACCATGCATTCACACAATGCATCTCAACATGTGCACCCGCACATATGCATGCACATTCACAACATTTACATAATATTTGATGTGCATTCACTTAATGCATAACCCCTCAATACAACTTTGCATTAATCCATGAATACTATGCATTCCAGCATATTATGGCCTAACCATGCCTATCTCATATGGCGTACACTACAACAGGACCATAAGTCATCACTTGATTTGGTTGTTAAACTCACAACCAACATACACAAATGGCATGATATAATTTCATATGAATGCATTGAGGTTTCTAAGAAACTATAGGGTGTAAGGTTCCTTTCCTTCACTTACACACTCCTGACTATACTTGGTAGGATTATATTCACATTCAGGCACTCAGTACCATATGCAAACCAATCAACATAGTTTAAACATAGTGGAAGGGATCTTAACAAATATCATTTCAACATTCATGCAATTAAGCATAAATAACCATTACCTGCATGGTTGTCATTAACATCGCTTGATGTTACCTAATCAATTGGCCTCTTACCAAGGCTACACAGTCCTTTTGCCAACATCATGATCACAGATTTGTTGCACCATCCTTTCCTCATAAGGTTGTTGGTCATAAGAAACATTCATCACCCACATCTCCAGCCATACTTCGGTTATCTTTGGTTTGTGCCATCCAATGCTCAGTCATATCATCTATCTAATTTCTCGCATTTTCATTCATGCTTCTATGGTCTGATTCATACAACCATTATTGAAACTACATTAATTGTCATCAACCATAGACAATACCATTAATGGGCTATTGCATGTGTAACTTCACTATTTTATCAATATGCAACATCATGCTCATGCATAAGCAATTCACATGCATTATGCAATGACTCTCTAATCATGCCCACTAGTTTATATGCATTATTCTCTTGCATTTCCAGCATCCCTATGCAATAATTTCCACTATATAAAACTGAGGACATAAAGACACAATAGCAAGAGAGGAGTTAAGGAATTCTCCCTTTCCAATTCATCATTATGACATGGAGTTCCCCCATCACATTATAGCTGATCCTTTTCTTGGCTTCCCTACCAAGCACACAAGGATTCATTAGCTATGATCTTCTCATGAATTAGCAATTCAGTATATACATAAGTGTATAACATTCATTCTTTCTATTTTCGAAACATGCAATTCTTATGCTATAAACATAAATAGTTTAAGGTGAGGAATTTCCCTCTTATCAACATTGCCTCGCTGCTCCCATTGCTTTTATGCAATGCATATTACAGCCAATTACTCTTAATAAGGCTTCCACAACCTTCTATGCAATTCCTACTTCTCATCCCAAACATAGAGAATGCATTTCACACTTTCAACGACTGTCTCCGGGGGACAATGGGGGTCAAGGGGGCTTTTTTTTTGTAAATATTTCCATTTTGCGCAATCTGGCGCATAAGTTCCAAGGAATTTTTCAACTTTCGGCACCTGAAAAATCTCCTTGGAAAACAGCTGAAATTCCTTGTTTCGGAGCAACTTGTCCAGTTCTTCCGACCTGTTGCGAAGCAACTCGCTGAGTTCTTCCGCCGAAAACACTTAGAAAAATTTTGAGATTTTTCGGACCAACTCGCCGAGTCCTTCCGCCGAAAACACTTAGAAAAATTTTGATATTTTTCGGACCAACTCGCCGAGTCCTTCCGCCGTTGTGGACCAACTCGCCGAGTTCTTCTGTCGTTGCAGACCAACTTGTTGAGTTCTTTCGGTCGAAAACTCGGCTTTTCCTTCTGACAACTTCAGCACAAACTCGCCAGTTCTTTCCGCCGTTTTAGCGAAAACTCACCAATTCGTTCTGTCATTTCAGCCCAAAACTCATAACTTTCTGCTGAAATTTTCCTTCCTTTTTTGGTGAACTTATAGATTTTTTGTTGATTCGTTGCGGAACAACTCGCCAAGTTTTGCTGGAAACTTCGGCACAACTTAGCGAGATTCGCCGAAACACATTGGCTCAACTCCAAGAGACTCGCACAAACAGCTAGGCAAAACACTTAGAAAAATTTTGAAAAAAATTTGAAATCTGTAAATTTTCTTAATGGTTTGTGCAAAATAGGAAGCATACTTACCTCTGCATGTTGCCTGATTTGGCCCATTAGGCCCAATGCTGCAACCATCGCTCTGATACCATTTTGTAACATACCCACCCATCTATCCAAGGCAAGGAAGGGAACATGATGGCAATCTCTAGGGCTTTGACATAAAACTCAGGTCATTCATTAGATTCATACAATTAAAGACCAATGTGTGCAGATGGAAATCAAGCAAGTATGCACAGTGAAATTAAAAACATCATCCACACAAAATTCATGCCCATCTAGCATTTCAAAACATTCATCAATTTAAACATTGCATAAGTAAATACATAGACAGAAAAACACTTATCTTCATTGTGCAATTGTCCCAGACAACTAGCTATGTCGCTACAACATTCCACCCAACCATAGGCCAGTTGTGTTCATCAATCTCTCAACACAACTGCCACCCCCGAGCTGGGCATGATTCTTACAAGGAAAAGGGGGCATTCAAGCTCATGCACAGCCCAATTAATCATCTCATATGAGCCAAGCCAGTCCACAGCTGGGTTTATGCTTGCACTCAAGCTCAAGCCAAAGAAATGGAGACCCATAACCCATACCCCAACATACTGTTTTCTCACACAGCCAACACAAGCATTGGGCAGGGATACACATTTAACAATGGAATTTATGACAGGATGGTCGTTGGTTTTCCCCAATTCATTTCCAGCCAAAAACGAATTATGGGATGGGGAAAAACAATCATAGGGAGGAAAACGATTTATTCCGCAACTAACTGAGAATTCAGTGGCCAAATGATCTCTATGGAACCTCAGTTCGATTCCCCTTCTTCCCCATTGGTATACAACACAAAAACTCCCTTCTCCCAGCTGAGAATGAAGGAAAACACACGAAAACATTGCTCGAAAACACCCAAGTAGCTCCCAACTCATGACGGAGAGCAACTGGTTGATGGATAATGGCTTGGGGAGCAATTCATGGCTCTTTTCTTTCCCAAGAAGCAAAACATGATTTCCCATGCAAGGTGGATTTCCCATACCCGAATTTGGACAGCCATACCTCTCATTCCCCAAGGCATTAACTACCTCAACCAACTCTTGGGAGAAATCAATGATTGGGTACAAAAGTCAACATGGGTAGTTGAGGGTTTAATGGGTTCTCTCATTGACACTTGGCTTGACTTGATTGGCTCCAAGGGTTTGAATGTTTTCCCTCCCAATTCCTTGTAAAATCGTGCCCCGTCTCGTGTTGCATTGCATAGCTAGTTGTGGGTATTTTATTAAAATGCATATTTACATGATGTCTGAAATTCGAATGTGCCTGGCTAGCACGCAAACCATATGCATCAATAAATCGATGGCGAGTCCTTGGCCTTGAGCTCCTCACCATGATTTCATAACAATATTACATCATTTACAATTTTAATGCCATGTGGTCAAACTGGGGACGTTACATACATCAAGGACCCAATCATCTAACGATACATCGTAGCATCAACCAGCTCAGATGATGCATTACACAGAAGCTTCAGGTTCGATGCCATAGGTGTGTCCATGGCCTTGTATTCCATCATCCCGAACCTCTTCAGGATCTCTACTGCATACTTCCCTTGTCCAAGGAAGATTCCATCTGCACTCTGCCACACCTCCATACCAAGAAAGTAGTGCATCATACCCAAGTCCTTCATCTCAAACTCGGCAGCAAGCTTCCTCTTCGTGTCGGTAATCAATCTATCCTCACCTGTTACAAACAGGTCATCCACATACAATAGTAGTATCACTAGATTTCCTTCCTCAACCTTGTAGTAAAGATTGGAATCTGCTTTACTCTTGGTAAATCCCAAACTGGATAGGAAGCCATCTATCCTACCATACCAGGTCCTGGGTTCCTGTTTCAAACCATACAGGGCTTTCTTTAGTTTGCACACATGTGACCCTCGGTCATGTGTCTCAAACCCGAGTGGCTGCTCCACATACACTTCCACTTCAACTACACCATTCAAGAATGTTGTCTTGACATCCATCTGGTGTACTTTCCATTTCATCACTGTAGCCCGAGCAAGCACTAATCTAATGGAAGTGTATCTAGCCACAGGAGCAAAAGTCTCTTCATAATCAATCCCTTCTTTCTGAAAGAAGCCACGAGCTACAAACCTTGCTTTATATTTATCTATGTTGCTATCTGCAACATGCTTAATCTTATAGATCCACTTGGAAGTCACCACATGCTTCCCATCATTCTTCATGATCGACTGGTATTCCTCGACCATGGCATCCTTCCATTCTTTCTTTTCTGTTGCTTCTTCATAACTAGAAGGTTTTTTGTTCATTATGTCACAGAGTAAAGCAACATAGCTGGTATGTGATCTTGTCCTTTTCCTTTCTCTGTGTTCCTCTTATGGAATGCCAAACCTTTCTGCATCTTGGATGAGCTCTCTATCCCATGCTGGTTTCCTCTTGTGAGAGTTCTTCTCACGAGGTGGATCTACAAGTTATTGTGGATCTTCCATCTCACGCTCTTCTTCAGGAATTGACTCATTCATAGTGGTGTCTGGTGTTCTGGATATTATGGGTTCTTCATTGTCTTCAATAGGTGTCTTTCTTGATTTGATGTATGATGAACCTTCATCAAATTTTACATCCCTGCTAATGTCAATCTTCTTGAATCCTGGGAAGTAGATTCTATAAGCCTTCGAGCTTTCACTGTAACCCACGAATATGCCCTTCTTTCCTGAAGGATCTAGCTTTGTCCTCTTTTCTTTTGGGATGTGAGTATATACTGGACAACCAAATATTCTGAGATGCCTAACTTTTGGTTTCTTACCAGTGAACACTTCTTCTAGTGTTTTGTTGTCAAGTATCTTATGAGGTGTTATGTTTTGCAAATATACCGATGTTCTTGCTACTTCTGCCCATAAGTGCATGGGTAGATCTCTGTCATGAAGCATTTCCCTAGTTGCTTCCATGATTGTCCTATTCTTTATTTCGGCAACCCCGTTCTGTTGTGGATTTTAAGGAGTAGACAATTCCCTCTTGATTGTTGAATCACTGCATAGCTTCTTGAAGTCACCTGAGGTAAATTCTCCACCATTGTCAGATCTGAAGATCTTGATCTTCATGTCAGCTTGATTCTCTATCAAGGCTTTGAATTCCTTGAATTTGTCAAACACTTCATCTTTGTTCTTCAAGAAGTAAACCAAAGTACTCGAAGAGAAATCATCAATGAAGGAGACATAGTATACATACCCACTTAGAGAGCTGGATGACATCGGACCGCATACATCAGAGTGGATAATTTCCAAGATTGTTTTTGCCTTGCTTTCACTACTTTGAAATGTCTAGTTTGTGTTATTTCCCTTTGCACAACCTTTGCAAATACCTTCATGCTTTGTCTGGATTTCGGGAAGACCTTATACAGCTTTGCTTGCACTTGGTAATGCCCTATAGTACATGTGTGCAAGCCTTCTATGCCAAATTTCACTTGGCTCTACTGAATCATGGACCATGGCTTGTTCTGGTTGGCCCTTCAATTTGTATAGTCCTCCCTCTTGCTCTCCAATTACCACTGCATCATCTATAGTCTTACCTTTTGGCCACATTAGGACATGGTCATCTACAAATGCAACCCTCATGCCTTTTGCATCCAATGCAGATATGGAGAGTAGGTTCTTCTTGAGACCTGAAACATATAGTACATATTTCATCTTTATAGACTTTCCAGAGTCTAGCTTATAGGAGGCTTCACCACTTCCTTTTATTGGATACTGGTAGTCATCCCCAAGTTTCACCTTGTGGGGTGATTCATGTTCAGATAGGTTCATAAAGGATTCCTTGAATCCTATCATGTGTTTGGAAGCCCCACTATCTATAAGCCAATCATTACTTCCATGAGTAATGGTTCCAGTGAGAGCAGAAATCAAAACATACTCTTAATCACTTGAAGAATCTTCACTTTCTTCTCTAACCCTCTTCCTGGGAGGTTCATCATCCTCTGCAGCATGAGCATGATGTCTTCTTTTGATGTTTTTCTTCTTGTGAGAGCCATCCTTCTTATTTCTGGGACAGTCTCTGGAATAGTGTCCCTTCTCATCACATGTATAACAACGAATATAGGACATGTTTCTTCAAGGTTTGGGACTACCCCTTTGATTCTGATAGTGATGCCTTTCTTTCTTTCCATTATGGTGAGCCTTTTTGTCTGTCTTTTGGAGTGTGATGTGAGAGCTTGGTCTTCATTCCCCATCTTCTCTTCTCGAGCTACAAATCGAGCTTCTTCCTGTGAGCATTCTTCCCACAACCTATTGAATAAGATAAGTTTCTTCCTAGCACAAATTCCTTGGATGGAGGAATCCCATGACCTAGGAAGGCCATTAAGAGTGGTAATTACCACTTCTCCCTTCTCTATATCTTCTCCCACATCTTCAAGTTGTTCTTTTATCTGGGAGACCCTTGATAAATAAGACTGCATAGTCTCCGCATTCTAGATCTTGATATTCTTCAATTGATTCCTCAAGGTCATCTTCTGATTTATGTTCTTCCCTTCAAATAGCTTGGTCAGGGAATCAAACATCTCGTTAGGTGTCTTTAGAGATGACACATGTGGTATGAGATGGT
This sequence comes from Larix kaempferi, assembly GCA_027924585.1. Lineage (NCBI taxonomy): Eukaryota > Viridiplantae > Streptophyta > Pinopsida > Pinales > Pinaceae > Larix > Larix kaempferi. Next base: position 4,368,688 of record BSBM01000432.1, read on the forward strand.
CTTTGATAGAATCAACAATGATCCTATTTTCCTTGACCAAGTTCTTATTGTGTAAGGCCTTAGCCTCTTCTCCCTCTCGGACAAGGACCTCTTCACTTATGTAAGTGTCCAACTCATTCTCTTCCAGGATTAACCCAATCCTATAGTTCCATGCTCGGAAGTTATCATCCCCTTCAAGCTTATCCTCAAGCTTGGTGTGGTGAGACATATTAAAGAGTACTTCAAATGGAAATAGAAAATATTTAGGTCTTACCACTTGATTTGCTGAAAACTAGATCTGGTGTCGGATTAGGGTTTGTCAGAGAAACCTTGAAAATGCAAACTTTGAATTTCAAATTTATGAAAGGATAGAAATATGAGCCTTGATGAGCTGATCAAGCTGGTATACTCAAAATTTGAAAACTGCAAAGTTTCACCCCTCAAAATTGCCTTTTAGATTTTTGGATTCACTTGGGAGGACCTTGAATTAGGTTTTGAGTTTCCAGGAGCTTCACCCAACCAAAAAGTTCGATCCAAAGCTCTAAACTTCGATTTTTCCAAGGAGCTTCTAGCTATAGTCTCAGATTTCAAAAATTCCACTTTTTATGGAAACCCTAATTTTTAGGTCAAAATATGAAAATGCTCAGAATTGAATTCTGTTTCTACAGAAAGATGCGCCTTGTTGAGGAGAGTCAATCTAGCCTCCTGCCTTTCAATATATTTGGAGAGAAACCCAAAAAAAACAAGAAACCCTAGATTCCGCAACTGCACATTGTCTTCTTCTCAGGTTAGCTCTGATACCATGTTAGATTTTAAGCATTAATTCAATATGATCTAGGATCTTATTTGAGAGAATAACATGTATAGCATATCAATCATAAGAAGCAACCACAAGAGACAATAGACACATAGAGTTTCCTTGGGGAAAACCAATAAGGTGAAAAACCCCAATAACTTCCTCAAAGATAGATAGAGAAATGATACAACCCAAGTACAAGAGATAAACTCCTAGCAGCCTCTCCTCCTCCTCAACTAGTGCGCCACTCTCCAATGAGTGCAAGTCTGAGAAAGTGAATGATCAAATAGAGTGTTCCCGTACTCTATTTATACTTAACCTGACTTTCCTAATAAACTAGCAGGGCTGACTTCTCTATGAGAGTCTAATAACCCATGGTAACACTAATCAGGGCCGACCCCACACTTGGTGGTCTAATAACCCATCATACATAAGTTACGACACTTGCGACACTTGTCATTACAAGTGACGACACTTCTGTATAGAGGAATAATACCATCTCTATAGGAGTATAATATACATATGTGAAATACATTCCGAAGTTACAAATACATCAACAATATGCCATTTCCCTATGACTTTCTTTGGAAATACTACCAAAGGAGACACCCACTTACTATTAGAAATTGGGTAAATGAATCCAGTGTTAAGAAGTTTTTGTAGTTCATGTTTTACTATATCCTTCAGTGTTGGGTTCATTCTTCTCCAGGGCTGCCTAACAGGAGATATGTTTGGGTCTGTGTAAATGTGGTGGATACAAGTATCTGGGTGTATACCTTTCATATCGGTATATTCCCATGCAAATGCTCCAGTCTGAATTTTGAGAACTTTTAGTAATTTTTTTTGCTGACTCTCATCTAAACCTACGCTTATATGTAGAATTTTTTCAGAACTAACTTCACACGGTATGGTATAGGATCCTAAATGTTCTTCGATTGCGAAGACACAGGGTGTGCTTGTAAATGTTGAGAGGCTCATGTTTTCTTGGAATTCGTCTCCAAATATCTGGTCAAGTTGAGAAAAAGACTGAGGAAAATCTATACATGTTGTGGAAGAGAAAAATTGGTTCAACACATTCTCAGTATTCTGCTCTTGAAGTGCCCAGGAGAAATCACTAACAAGGGAGAGTTATTCCAAGTTCTCATCCCTGAAAGGACAATCTAACCAAAATAGATTTTTAGCTACTCGCTGAGTTGGTGGGTATAATGCAATTTTCCTTGTAGATAACCCCTCAGAGATAATCATCTCTCCATCCCTACATCCTATAAATGCATTGGCCGTAGCCAACCAAGGTCTTCCCAAAATAATCGGGTGACCTTTGGAAGGGTCTTTTGATTCAATGACCATGAATTCCATAGGGTATTCCCATGAAGCTACTGATACAATGATGTCATCTAATATGCCAGTAGGTTGAACCATAGTGTGGTCTATTAGTTCTAGCATTGTTGGTGTTATAGGTCAAATCTGCACTTCTCCGTCCATGATCACATTAAGCTGTCGATCACACAAAATGAAAACTTGGATTGAAGAGCTAGATTAACCTAGGTGATGTATGGACTAGACTTACCTCTTTGCAGCTGAAAAAACACTATTTTTACCTACATTTTGACATGAACACTACCCTACAGGCATAAGAGCAGCATTCACCTGCTAAAGTATGTAACTCTGCTTCAGTAAACTAGCGTTTACCTACTGAAATATGCTACTCTGCTTCAGTAGACCAGCGTACACCCTTAAAAAACCTTGCAAACGTTGGTTGCAAGCATGAAAGTTGCATATTGTGCGCTACTCCACTTAAGAAAACTCCCGTACATCTTAAAATGTAATCAAAAATATATTAATTTGACGAATTGGGATTAGTTGAAGTTGTTTTTGCAACTTCCCCAACCTCCCAATCAAACTACCTCTCGATCCAAACTGCCTACCTTGTCCCATAAATACAAGAGGGGTAGATGAGAGAAGGGGAGAGAAACTATGCATTAAGGGTTGTTATGCTGGAGGAATTCCAAAGTTAGTATGAAGAGCAGGAGCCCAAGATCTGGTTGCACAAGCACTCTAAATGATCAGGTATAATTGTACTCATTATTTCTTTTTGACAATAAAGGTGGAAATACCCTTCCTGTCCAGATTGCATATTTGTTTGGTTTAATGCTTGATTGTATTTGATGTCTTTAAAATTGCATTTCAATTTCATCATTGTTATATCAGTCAAGATACGCTGAGGAAGGTATCTTTTGTATTGCAGGTTCACCAAATGGAAGATCAAGTGAAGGATCGATTGAAGGAGCAAGTGAAAGCTAGGATCGAACGTCATTAATAAGGTATGCCTTCAAGAACCTTGATCTCTTTCCTTTTGTAGAAGCCTATGTGATATGATTAATGTATTTACCTGTCACCCCAGAAGTTGGTAGTGTCCCTCTCCTCGCTATAGGGTAGAAATCCTGAACAACAGACTGGTGACTCCGCTGGGGCCAGTTGTTTTCTTCTCTAGGAGACCTAGTTAGCTTTCCTTCCAGTACTTTTTGATCTTTTTTCATCCTCTGAGAGGCTCTGTAGGTTACTGTAGCTTGTTTCCATTGTTTGACTCATCTCAGTTTGAAGTTTTAGAGCTTGTTTCAAACCTTCTCTGGCATGAACTTTGGTATCCCTTGCACATAGTAGTGTACACCTACTGAAAAACGTTGCTTTTCCTATTGCACAATAGAGTTTTTTCCTGTAAGTCTCTGTTTGATTTTTGGATTTGATTTCCACTTGTTTGGTTTGTTTTCCAGCCTCTTGCTTTGTATTCTTTACTGATCCTTGAGGTCTTTATGCCCTTGTTGAGTCTTGTTTGCCTATCCTAAGTCCCTTAGGTCATCTTTTGCTTGCTTGAGTACTTTTGAGGTGTCTTGTTTGTTTGTGACTCTTTTTGAAGACCGCTTACTGTTCCTTGTTGGACATAGCTGCATTTATGTACCCTAGATGCTTGTTGCAGGTATACAAACCTTTGTTTTGTAACATTTGTTGTTTGTGGAAACACTAAGCACACTTTGATGATGTCTTGGCCTTTGATTTAGGGTTTGACCCCAAGTTGGAGTCCTTAGGGTGTTTTCAAAAACTTTTTGAGTCTAGACACTTGCTGATTGCTTTGTCAGTTTTAGTCCAAGTAAGTTGAAGTTTTTCAGTTTACTTCCATTCAAGTCTTTGTGCTTGTAAGGACATCTTTGGTTCACTTGCCTACCTTTTCCTTGGCTTAGTGCTTCCTTAGGGTTCTTGGTGCTTTGGAGCAACCTTTGAGGTTTGCCTTTCCATTTTAAGCATCTCTTATTCCTCTTCTCTTTTCACTTTGTTTTCCAAGCCCAAAGTTTTTTCCTTTAAAAAACTTTGTAGGACAAGTCTTTGTCAAGTCATCAAGTTGATTGTTATGAGATTTAGAGTTGCTTTTCCTTACTTACATTGTTCTTTTAGGTCTTACTTGCTTCCATTTTCGAGTTCTTTTTCTTTTACGTATATCAGAAAACGAAAAAAATGAGTTTGGTAGTTTAAAGTAGTAAGACTTATGATCATTTCGAAGTAGCATAGTTCACTTTGTTTTGAATTTGAAAAGAAAAGAAAAAAGAGACTTATTGTAGGTTTGCTTAGTTTTTGTTTTGGAAAGAGCATAAACAGGAAAAAAAAAAGAGTCTTTTGTTGCTTTGAAAGTTATTTCTTTTGCACTTTATTTTCTCAAACCATTCCACACAATGCACTACCCCATTGAGTAAAAAGTGGCCTTAAAAAGAAATTTGAATAAAGTAAATTAGAAACATTTTCTTTTTAGGTATACACGACATCAACTAGCTTAGGCTAGAGTTTCGAGCTTAAATCACCTTAAACTGCTCGGAATTGGTTTCATTACGCAACAATCGTAGTACAACTTTCATTTAGGTAAATCCATTTATATCAAATAGTCCTGGGATGCTCTAGTCAAACCATAGTTAAGCACGAGGCCGTGGGAGACTGGAATTGTTGAAGATATCCCCTCACTTTCCTTTTGACCATAAGCCAAAGTCGATTCGTGTATGGGAGTCCTTTCGGACTTCGGGCTTTGCTATCCTGCCCATGCATTTTGACTAGGCTGACGACTGTCCCCCCAGGTTATTTCGTATTTATGGTAGCCTTAGTATGATACCTTTAGTATTCTACATAGGTAGAGTCGACGGTTATTCCCGCTTCACCTCAGACATGAGTGGAAGGTAACCCTCTGGCAGTAATCCCGGGAAAGCGGTTTGGTGATTCAAGCGCTTGCACCCAGTGGACCTCCGGTGGACTCCACGAAACTGACCATTGATACTCTATTAGTCTGTTCTGGGCCCTAATCATCCGATAGTATTTGCTATCCGTTTGATTGGTTTGATTACTTAGGATTTTTTAGTGGTATGTTGTTTGCCCCTTAGTCTTAGTGGCCACTAGGTTTTTTACTTAGTTTATTTTTATATAATTGTGGAAGACCAACAGCTTCGTAGGTCTCGGAGGTTGCAAAACCTTCCCCCACTCATTGTGGAGCCACTACTGCCACCATGATGACGGAGGACAAACTCCAGTGGTCTTTTTGAACTTATTGGTGAAATAGAGGTTCTTAGTGAACCACAACCCAGAACTCCGGATCCACAAGTTCTTAATGTTGTCGAGGTTGACGATATTACTTATAGTGAGTTTAACACTCCTTTCAACCCTCCTCTCACCGGACCTAACAATCTACTTCTGGTACCTGTTGGTTTCCAGCAACCCGAGTATAGTGCATATATTTTCACACCTGGTCATATTATGACTAATCCAGGAGATGAGCAGGGAGTTCCACAGACTCCCACAATGGGTATGAATACAAGGATTGTTAATCCTTCTTCCACGAACACTACTACACCGAGTTTGTCGCAGACAACTTCTGCTTCAACTCTGTCCTTTAGTTTTAACATTGGTGCTTTACGCATGCCAAGCTCAGCAGCTTTGACATCTGCCTCAATTGCCATGCCTACGTTTGGACCCAATAATCCAGTGAATGTCACTCCACCTCCTGCGACTCAATAGTCATACCATATACCTAGTACTTGGATTTTCACACCCAATGTTGGGCCGAATCCCTCTGCAACTATGCCTATCATGAGTACCATGACTGCTCCATCCACCTCGACGACCTATGGTTTTTACACCTTTGTAGGTTACAATATGAATCAAAGTAATATACCTGCATGAAATATCCCATTTTCTTTGTTTTCTGGAGGAGCGGGTAATATATTTAACCAATAATATGGCGGGTCTAACACCCAGCCACAGTGGACAACCACACAGGGTGCCAACCCACTTTCATTTGGGTGGGGGAATTTCAACAACACTTTCACACAACAACAAATGGAAAGGGGAAACCCCTACCAACAGATGGTTGGGTGCAACCCTTACCAGCAGATGGTTGGGGGAAACCCCTACCAGCAAATGGTTGGGGGAAACCCTAACCATCAGTTTATGGGTCAAACTATGGGAGGTTCCCCCTTTATGACCCCAGCTTATCAAATGCCATCTTATAGACCTCATTTACCATTTCTGGAAACTCTGAATTTGCCAAATCTTTCCAAGTTAACGAACGATCCAATGTGCCATAACATTTCGTGGCCACCACTTCCCACTAAGCTACCTTCGGACATTCCAAAATTCGAAGGTAAAACTGGTGAGGATCCTGGTGATCATTGAATGAAGATTCCGTTATGTTGAGACTTTTTCAAAGAACCTTGACCAGCGCTGCAGCCAAATGGTACATTGAGTTACCTACAGCCACCTTTTTTAACTTTCGGTATCTCGCCATAGTCTTCCTGAACCACTTCCAACTTGTTGTTCGGTACGATGCCGGGACAGATCTTTTGTCTACCTTTAGACAAAACAAAGCCACCCATTTATCTGAACATATTTAGGAGTGGTGAAGACGGAAGAGGCTCATTAAGGCCAATATCCCCCCAGAGTTCTTATTAGAGTGGTATCTGAAATCACTCCTTCCTTATGTTTCTAAGGAAGTAGCTACTTCTGGGGTGTCATCGAAAGAAGAAGCCATCTTAAAGACCCAGCAACTAGACTTGGTTTATGCTCAGTCTAGGCTCCTTTACGAGATTATACCTGATGCACCACTATCAAACGTTGATCTAGGTAGACCAAAACCTGGACCACATGCTGATGGAATTGTAGGTTCAGTTGATTCTGTAGCTTTCGAAGCATTGACTAAACAGGTTCATTCCTTATCAATCAAACAATCGACTACAGAAGCGACTTCCGTCACAACCTCTCCTTCTACTACTGAATCTGTACAACAGGTTCAGACTAATCAAAAAGGTCCTCAGTAGCCAAAGAACAAAAATAAGGGAAAGAAAGGAGAGGGGAACCAACAAAATCCCAAAAACAAAGAAAATGCCGAGGAGAGTAACAGAGAAAAGAAGGTTAAATTCCCTTGCAAGCTTTGCAAGCAGGACCACCTCACTCACCAATTCCCTCTAATCGAAGAAGCCCAGAAGCTGCTTCAAGAAAAGAAACCTGCCATCCTTAAAGATCCATTTCCCAAAGGGCAGGGCTCATCTTCTGGCACCTCCAATGTTGGGGGCACCATCGATGCTTTAGTTGATCAAACTTTTATTAATATGGTTAACTCGGACACTCTTTTACAAATATGGGCAAGAAAAGTATACGCCGGATTCGTAGAATAAGGATAAAGAGGTTCCTGAATCTTCCACTCCTCTCCACATACTTGTGGATTCAATGCCCAAGATCCCGAAAGGTGTCTTGAAACGGGATTCACACAATCCCAACGCACGGGCTGCTGCCAACTACAATGTGGTTGAAGATCTAACCCAGACCCCTGGTGCCATGTCCACCTTAGAAGTTTTGGAAATTTGTCCATTACAACGAAATGCACTTCTGGCAGCGATTGGAAGTATGGAATCATCCAACATGACTGCGTGTTTTGATATGTCTGATATCAAATATCGGTTTCTGTACCAAGTTGCTCTTCAAATAGAGGTAGTTCATGGTCCTATGACCATTGGACGAGCTGTCGTAGATGAGGGCACATCTACGTGCGTAATGTCGATTTCTTGTTGGAAAGCCTTGGGTTCTCCCGAGTTAGCCCCCTCCAACACACTGCTTACTGCATTTGATGGTAGAACCTTCCATCCACACAGAGTCTTTCCATCATTTGACGTCACACTGGCCGGTAAGATAGTTGATATAGAGATTGAAGTTCTGGACGCTCCGCTTGATTACAATATGTTGTTAGGCAGGAGCTGGGCATATGCCATGCGAGCTATTCCATCGACAGTTTTCCAAGTTGTAATGTTCCCTCACAAAGGTAATATCGTCATGGTCCATCAGCTTTCGTTCTCTCCTCGAAACAACCAGACTTCATCGGAATCCACAATTCCTTTAGTTGATCAATCTACCCCAGCAAGCGAGAGTTCAGGAGCAGGGATTTATGGGTCATTAATGGGCAATTTTGACCTACCCGCTCTCGTTTTTTTCATGCATTCTGATGAAGGTACATCTACTGAAACTTTCAAGGCCGATTTAAGGAATGATCCGTGGATCCTTCCTACTATATCAAAACCATCAGTGCCCTTATCCATTGCAGAAGTAGTATACATGGAAGCACAACATTCTGGAACGAAACATATCATGACTCCACCAATCTCTGCTGAGTCGGACATGGACAATGATTCTGCATTGTCAATAGACTTGACCCACTCTTTTGATTGTTTAGACATGGTTTTTCCTTCTAACGAAGCATTTTGGAAGCCATGATGGGCCTAGACCAGCCTTGGGAACACATGCACCACAGGTCTTACCTGCTTCCAAATCTAGACAGGATAGAGAGAGGAGAGTTTTCTATGAGACCTAGTGGGAATGTTGATTTGTCCTCTTCCACTTCAAGTGCTATTTACGCTGAAGGAAATATGGCTAATATATCGAGAACCATCCCGATTAACATTTCCACCAAACCTGGGGTCGTGGAAAATATTTTTATTGGAGCAGATTGTTCTCTGGAGGAGATCACTCTGTTTACCAAACTTTTTAAAGAATTTTGTGATATTTTTTCCTGGTCTTATGAGGACATGCCAAGCATCGATCCTTCCATTGTTGAGCATTTCATCACAATGTATCCCAATGCGAAACCTATGAGACAAAAGCTCCGTCCAGTTAATCCTTGAAAAGCGGCCGCCATTAAGGCGGAGGTCGAAAAATTGCTTAAAGCTAGATTTATCTATCTGATCGACATGACGGAATGGGTTTCGAATCCTGTTCCGGTTGATAAAAAGAAAGGTACCATTCGAGTTTGTACTGAATTCCGGGATCTGAACAAAGCTTGTACGAAAGATAAATACCCCACACCATTTATTGAACATATCATAGATGCGTGCACGGGACACGAGATGTTTTCTTTCATGGATGTATTTTCAGGATATAATCAAATTCAAATCAAACCCGAAGATCAACATAAAACAACTTTTATTTACCTATGGGGAACCTTTTCCTATCGGAAGATGCCATTTGGCTTAAAGAATGTTGGATCTACTTTCCAGCAAGCAATGAATTTCGCTTTTCACGATATCAAGCACATAGTTGAACCCTACCTGGATGACCTCCCAGCGTGATCTTGCAAGAGACGGGATCACCAGCTCATTTGAGACTTGTGTTTGAACGGTGCAGACAATACAAGACTCGATTGAATCCTAATAAGTGTGTATTTTGCATCGAGTCTGGACAATTACTGGGTTTCATTGTATCCAATCATGGCATAATGGTCGACCCTTTAAAAGTTGAGGCGATTGTAAATCTGCCTCCTCCTCACACCTTGAGACAACTCCAAAGTCTGCAGGGCATGTCTCACTTCCTACAACATTTTATCATAAACTATGCCAAAATTACAAAGGGTTTCATGAGACTGCTTAAACAAGATACCTACTTTTTGTGGGATGAGGCTACTCAAGCATTGTTTGAGACCTTGAAAAAGGCATTACTATCATCCCCCTTGTTAAGCCTGCCTAATTATACAAAGGATTTCCTCTTATATCTGGCGGCATCAGTATACACAATTGGCATAGTACTAGTTCAGGAGGATGACACACTCAGAGAGCATGTCGTTTATTATCTCTCGTGCGCATTGATAGCTCCTGAGATTAAGTATTCACATGTTGAGAAGCTAGCACTAGCTGCAGTCTATGCGGTGTAGAGGCTTCGTCACTATATCCTTTTACAAACCACTACTATGATTGCGGAGGTCAATACTTTTCAATATTTTCTCACTCGACGTATCATCGGTGGGAAATACAATAAATGGATTGTAATCCTGCAAGAGTTTGATTTGGTTTTTCGGTCCGCCAAGTCAAAGAAATCAGTAGTGTTCGTTGAATTAATTTCAGAATTTTCGAGTTACTTAGTGCATATTGAAGAAGAGTTATCATTCCCGAATGTACATATCTTACTTATTGCCTCCTGTGACCCACGGTACGGGGATATTTTAGTATATCTCTAGACTTTGAGGTGTCCTACCACTTTTTCTAGAGAGGAAAGATGCAAACTGAAAAGTTATGCAAAAAACAATCTCATTATTTGTGATACTTTGTACAGACGTGGGATAGACTCCATCTTACAACGTTGTTTGAATTTAGAAGAAGTAGAATCAGTATTGAATGATGCTCACAGTGGAGCTTGTGGGGGTCATCTTTCTGGGTTGGCAACAGCTCAGAAAATACTGCGTGCTGGGTATTTTTGGCCTACAATCTTTAAAGATTGTGTGGAAGCTATGAAACGCTGATGTCCGTGTCACTTTTTCACTAGAAAAATGAGAGAACATCTAGATCCTCTTCATCCTGTGATCACAACAGGACCCTTCACAAAATGGGGGGTTGATTATATGACTTGTAATCCAATTTCGGCTGGAGGCCATTGTTATATTATCGTTGCCGTCGACTGCTTCAACAAGTGAACCGAGGCAATGCCTATTGTTAAAGAGGATGGAGAAACTGCCGCTTATTTCGTATTAAATCAGATTATCACAAGGTTCAGCATACCCAAAGTGATCATGACGGATCACGGTCGTCATTTTCAGAACAACATGATGACCGAGCTTTATACCATGCTAGGTTTTCGTCAAGAGCATTCGTCTTCATTCTATCCACAAGCGAATGGTCAAGTCGAAGCGGTTAACAAAACTTTGAAGACAATTCTACAAAGAACCGTTAATGTCATTCGGAATAACTGGCACATCATGTTGTATCCTACTCTTTGGGATTATCGAGCAAACATAAAGACTACTACCGAGTTCTCTCCCTTCCAACTTGCGTATGGGATAGAAGCAGTCATTCCGATTGAATGCAAGATTCCCTCATTAAAGTTGGTTGTCCAACTGTTACCAAAAACTTCAGTACTAGAAGAACGTTTGCTACATTTAGAGCATCTAGATGAGCAGCGTTGCGATGCGCTCACATCAAACGAGATCCATAAGAAACGAGTCAAAGGACAGTACGATAAGTCTGTTCGACCTAGGGTTTTTCTCGAAGGAGACCTTGTTCTACTTTGGGATCAGGACAAGGAACCTTTAGGGGTTGGAAATTTTAAGTCCATGTGGCTCAGTCCTTATATAATCTCGAAGGTACTGAAGAACAGTTCTTATGAGCTAACAGACTACGAGGGTAATAAGCTGCTCGAGCCTAGAAATGGGCTCTACCTAAAGAAGTACTACGCTTAGGCATTTGTTCTTTTTCATGTATTATGGTTGTACATTTTGTAGAACTAGTTTTTACTTGTGATCGTTAGTTGACCTTATGTGTGTTTTCTCGCTTTGTGTTTCAGATGTCGACTTAACACATTTTAGGATTTGCTGATGGTGCCAGTCGCCACACCCAACAGTTGGCTTCAGCAGCTTGGGTAATTTACTCATCGACTGGCCAACAGGTTTCTTCGAGGGGGGTTTGTTTGGTTCCCACAATGAATAACATAGTTGAGTACAGTGCGGTCATAGAACTTCTCCGGGATGCTCTTATCCAGGGTATTTCGCATTTGGAGGTAACAATTGATTCACAACTAGTTGTATTTCAGTTGATGGGTGTTTATTAGATTAGAGATCCTGTTTTGCGAGGACAGTTTTTGCGAGTTAAATTATTGGAAAGACAATTTGATTCCATCATATATCAACATATTCCAAGAAATTTGAATGCATTAGCTGATTCATTTACAAATTATGTTTTAGATTGGCATTTGTATCATACACTTCCATAGATGAACATTGCACATAAAGTTAAACACACACATGTAAATATAAGCCAATACTGTATCAAAAAATAGTATGAGTTTCGAACATAAGTCTATCACAGAGTCATGTCATAAGATACAAAATTGGGCTCGGTGGCCTCAAAAATATACATAAAATATCCTTCTCCTAGGGAGAAGGTGGGCCCTTATCAGCATCCACTTCCTCTCGGTAGCATATGACCAGCCTAGCTACCTTCTGCAACAATCTAATCCAGGCTGGGGGCACACCGACTACATCCTCCTGCATGTCAATGGGCATCTACTCAATGCGATATGTGGGAATGTCATGAGTCAATAGACTCATGTTCCTCTCTATATCCCCTAGAGTAGCATCAACTGCGCCCACATCAATTGGCCTCACGAAAGTAGTAGGATGTCCCTCAGGACGAACTGGTCCAACATCTGCATATGACACTTTATTTTAGTAATTCAAACTCACCATAAAAATAATACACTTTAAATTGAAAAAATTAAATAATTTTCAAAACATAAACATACCTATATCTCCCCAGGCACCACCTGGAGGAAGTACCAGCTCTAGATCATGACGAAAGTCTAAACCAGCATACGGAAACTACTCAAATGCTGGCACCTGTCTCTCCCACCATCCCCAGAAATCATTGGTGTGATAGCAAAAGTGGCTTTCACCACCACCCTGGCGGAGAAAATGTCACCCCAACGACACAATCTTGGCTCACAAGGAATGACTGGGGGCAAAGGAATGCCCAAACTAAGAGTAGGTACCCTCTCGAAGAAGAAGGTACAAAGAATGTTGCCATATCCAAAGTTCTTCATTCTCCCGATCTTACACCCCGAGAGTTGAAGCTTCATGTTTGCTAAGAGACTAATGCACCAATCATATACATGACCTTGCAAGCATTCGATACCAATATGCATGTAGTGCCTTGAGGCTAAGTGCTATGTGGCACTCCCTCCCATTCAATTCAACATACTTATAATAACCTTTAGAGGGAAGCTTGTAAGAGTAGAAATGAGAATATGACTTCCACATTTCTCAGTACCCTCCACACAGTAGGAATTCACGTATTCTTGTACGGACATGCCACCCGCATTTCGTGAAGACCCTTTCATGTTTACAGGATATCCCCTCCTAGAGATTCCTATAATGAAGTATATGTCATCAATGTTGAGGTCTAGGGTCTCTCCCCAGATATTAAACACATTGGCATCTGCCTCCCAATATTGAATAAGTCTTTGAAGCAAGCAGTTAAGGGCCCTCATGTTCACGGTTCGGTAGAATTTGAACAAACCACATCTTCTAAGCACCATAAGAGTGGCAGGATATTGCATAGCTATCCTATCCATCTCCTCATGCTCTCGTTCCCTCTAGATAAGTGCCTTCCTGCAAACAAAACATCAAATTTTTAGCTCTTGATAATTTTTTAGCCACTTTCAGGGAAAAATGCTCCTTTTCTAAGTATACAGTCACATTTGGACGCTGCTGTCCTTGAGGAACAGTAGCGTACACATCTGAAAATACTCTACTTTGTCTCTTAGATAGTAGCGTACATGAAATTCACAAGTTGAGCATGGCTAGAAATGGATTTTTAAGCATGAAAATTGAAAAATAAACCATCAAAATGAAAGTTGGGATGAAAATAACTTACTTGGTGAAGGAATGAAGTGGAATGGTTTCCCGATTTGATCTCTATGAATGGATGAAGATCAACGGTTTGCTCCAAAAACTTGCCCTACAATTCCAAATGCGATATTTGAGTTTTCAAGTTGAAATTACATATATGAATTTGAATTTGATTTTTTACCCACTTTTGTGAAAATTCTATAGTTTCAAATTGCATAAAAATGTTCTATTTAATCATTAAATACCTACAAATGTTGGTAGAATGATTTCAACCTATGTTCCTCAAATTTTCACTAGATTTTTGTAGCATCGATCTATTATGACTTAATTTCTTTACCGACAGATCATTTTCAGTATTTTATAGTTGGAATTTTATGTCATTGAATATTTTTTGTCATTAATACTAACTTGGTTGTTGAGATCCTAGTTTTTAGCAAGTAATGAGTCGTGATCCTAGAAGTTGTCTTTAAAGTCATTTTAAGCTCTTGTTTGGAGTATTGAAACCTAAACAAGATTGCCAAGCAGACTTTCCCTCTTCAAGCTCGTTAAAGGAATTGAAGGCCCATCTTCTTAAGTATAAGTTTAACCCTTTTCCAAACTTTTGCGGATTACTTACGAAAAAGGAATACTCTAGTCATCCATGGCTAGAAGAGTTCTTCTTCCATTGTTTTACACTTTTCGGGGGAGGAGACTAACTTTACGAAAAAGGACCTTATGGAGCCTTCTTTAGGGTTTTTCAGGCTCTCAAAACATGAAAACACCAAGCGAGCATTCACCTACTCGGGCTCGATGTGAAATCCACGAAAGGGTAAATAGAGGATTGTTTAAGTTTTTCAGACTCTAAAAACAGGAAAACACCAGCGAGCATTAACCTACTTGGGATCGATATTAAAATCCACGAGTAGGTGTATGGAGTTATTGTTTAAGTTTTTCAGACTCCTTAAAATTGAAAACACCAGCGAGCAAGAACAGATCTCAGCTCGATATTAAAATCCAGAGATTAGTATTATAGAGTATTCTTCTATCTCTTCTTCGAACTCTGTAAACAATGAAGAAGGTCCTGAGTCTTCCTCCCATGGGCTCATTAAACTCTTTACATGGTTGGATCTATTGAGTTTTCATTCTTTCTTGGACTCATTAAAACAACAAGAAGGGTATTCTTTTATCTAAAAATAATAAGGGATAAGAAGGGTATATCACATCTTGCAGTTTCAAAGGTAGTTCAGTCAGTCCTATCCTTGAATGCAACACTTATTTGAGTCTATCATTTCAGTTCGGTTTATTTTTTGACCTTAGGGTGAACCTGATCTCCAAGTTGTCTACTCCCCCGGTTGGTTATTCTTCCAACCATATGGAGGGTCTGTTAATTTCTCCTACATTGCAGACTTATATCACTTTCCCATGAAGTTGAAAACTGCCTTAGTCACTTTGTGTCGTGCTTACTATTCAAGGATACAGCCTGTGTCATCCATTCTGTAGTTTATCTTGACCTCATGTGTCGGCCATCCTAGTTTCAGTATTTTTACTTGTCCTACTCCACACCAACTCATACCATTTGAGTGTTCCTCGTGTTGGATGATGGCGGATTCCTTAAGGCCTCCCTTCCAACGAACTTCCTCCCATCGACATAAACTCATTTTTCTTTGGGAATAAAGTTTAGAGTTTTGGTTAGTACCTTGGGGATTGCAGTCATCATTGGTAGTTTACCTCGTCATCGAATAATGAGAATACATCAATGTCTTTTATTCGACGGGTTCCTCAGGTGTTCGACTTCAAGTCCTTTTATTCACACTTGTTGGATCGTACTAGGCACCTTGGGCCCCATTATCATTATCGATGGAAGCCCTCGTGTTTGTTAATGGTATACATCAATGACCGGTAATCAAACGATTCCCCCCATGTTCGACTTCAGCTCATTTGTTCACATGGTTAGGGTTGTACCTTGGGTTGTTTGGTTGAAGACCTTGGGATTTTGATAGCATTGCCTCATTATGTTATTACCCAAGCTGTGCAAGACTAAGACTCACTCATTTTGGCTCTCCATGAGACATAGATCCAGTTTGTTGTTATGGCTATGATCTCTCATTTTTACATGGATCCACGCTTGTATTTCAGTGGCCATGCTATATATACATCTCCTAGTTATGTATCGCAGATCATGTTATATCATGCTACACATCTATATGATGTCAAGATTGTAATTGCTTGCTGACCTTGATCTTTATTTCAGGTACTTTTGTGACTTGGTTCTATGGTTTCCTGCTCCTCCACTGACTTGGAATTATAATGTATTTCGGCCATCGTTTCCCTCTGACCTCACACATTAGGGGGCATCTGTTATAGGTCAAATATGCACTTCTCTGTCCGTGATCACATTAAGCTGTCGATCACACAAAAGGACAACTTGGATTGAAGAGCTAGATTAACCTAGGTGATGTATGGACTAGACTTACTTCTCTGCAGCTGACAAAACATTGTTTTTACCTACATTTTGACACGAACGCTACCCTACAGGCATAAGAGCAGTGTTCACTTGCTAAAATATGCAACTCTGCTTCGGTAGACTAGCATTTACCTACTGAAATATGCTACTCTGCTACTAGACCAGCGTACACCCTCAAAAAACATTGCAAACGCTGTTTGTAAACATGAAAGTTGCATATTGTGCGCTACTCCACTTAAGAAAACTCACGTACATCTTAAAATATAATAAAAAATATATTAATTTGACGAATTGGGATTAGTTGAAGATGGTTTTGCAACTTCCCCAACCTCCCAATCAAACTACCTCTCGATCCAAACTTCCTACCTTGTCCCATAAATACAAGGGGGATAGATGAGAGAAGGGGGGAGAAACTATGCATTAAGGGTTGTTATGCTGAAGGAATTCCAAAGTTAGTGTGAAGAGCAGGAGCCCAAGATCCGGTTGCACAAGCAATCTGAATGATCAGGTATAATTGTACTAATTATTGCTTTTTGACAATAAAGGTGGAAATACCCTTCCCGTCCCAATCAAATGTCTAATGGATTGCATATTTGTTTGGTTTAATGCTTGATTGTATTTGATGTCTAAATTGCATTTCAATTTCATCATTGTTATATCAGTCAAGATACGTTGAGGAAGGTATCTTTTGTATTGCAGGTTCACCAAATGGAAGATCAAGTGAAGGATCGATCGAAGGAGCAAGTGAAAGCTAGGATTGAACGTTGTTAATAAGGTATGCCTTCAAGAACCTTGACCTCTTTCCTTTTGTAGAATCCTATGTGATATGATTAATGTATTTACCTGTCACCCCAGAAGTTGGTAGTGTCCCTCTCCTCACTATACGGTAGAAATCTCAAACAACAGTTGGGGTAGGAAGGAGGAATTGTCCTAAATTAAGAGTCTCTAAAGTTGTGGTAGTCATCAGCTTGATAGAATCTCCTATATCAATAAGTGTGTTTCCTATGGCAGTGTTTTTAATGATAACAGTCACCACAGGGTTTCCTGGGTTTGAATACTTGGGTATTCTAGGTTGATTTGCTATACAATTTGATATTTCTCCTATTACATGAATCATCGAAGGGTCTTTTTGTTTTCTCCCCGGTCTCTTAATACAGATTTCCTTTATTACCTTGCTATAGATTGGGATTTCCTTAATGGCTTGTAATAAAGGGATCTTAATACAAATATTTTTCAATTCGTTAATAATATTGTACTCTGGATAAGTCATGGGTTTTTCTATTACTAGATGCTTTGGATATGGAGGTGATTTTTCTCTTGTAATTACTTCTTTATGTGGATGGTTATGTGTTGAATATTTAGGAATAACCATGTCTTCGAGAATGACATCATTCAAAACTTCATTAGGTACATTTTCTTCTTCATTCTCTTCTTGGATAACAACTGATGACTTGGGCTTATCTTGCAAAACTCTTCCAAACCGTAGTTGAATCCCATGTATTGGTGCGGTCGCAATGGCATATGATGGAAGAGGTAATAACCCGATGCTATTGAGGGCTTGGGTTGGTTTGTTGTTAGGATTTGATATCGGTTGTGCAGGTAATATTATGGGTCTTGGAGGATTCATGTTCTAGAAATGGTGAGGTTGATTCGAAATAGGGGGTAATGAAGGAGGTACATATCCAAGAAAAAGTTGTTGAACATTAGGTGGGTAAGGATAGTTAGGCATAGGAGGAGATGGTTTAGAATAAGCCTGTGCGCTCCATACATGTGTCCATTGCTGCTATTGAGCATTCTGAGGAGGGTACTGCGGTGGCCAATTCTGCCAACCTGAGGTGTTCCATTGTTGAGGGGTTTGATAAGGATAGTAATAGGGTGGAATTTGTGATGAGTATTGATATGGTGGTTGATCTCTAGATTTACAATGCCTCCTAGATGTCTCACCGAGGTTTCCACTCTTGTATACAGCTTGCAATCCAGGAAATGATGGACAATTGTCAGTTGGATGTTCTTCTGTACAAAGGTGACAGACTGAAACATTATTCAATGGACATTCTCATTGAGGATGCCTTAGTTCTACACCTGGGACAGAAAACACTCATTGTTTCCCACTCTTCATCTTGTCTCTTTTTAGCTTGTAGTGCATCTAGTTGAGAACCTATTGCCCCTAAGATATCTGTTTTAAAATTTTCCAATAGGTTTCCCAACTCTACCCTTGTAACTCCACCAAGACCGGATGTGTTTCCTTTGGGATTCCTAACATAAGATTCTCGAAAGTATCTTCCACCTTTCCCCTTGATTCTAGAGTAGTTCCCACATAATTCACAAATCTCCATAAAAGATTTATGAGAAATGTCTCCTGCTGCCCTGAGATTAAGATTATCTAAAAATTCTTTCGAGATTCCTTTGAGGAAGAGTGTCTTTACTGCATCTTCTCGAAGGTCACTATATTTGGATTTGTGTAGCACATAGTTAAATCTCTCGAGATAGTCTTTGAGGCTCTCATCTTCAAGTTGCTGAATTTTAAAAATATCATTGCGAGAGTCCTTAGGTCTACAGTATTCTTGATATTTACGTAGAAATGCATTCTTCATGTCTTAACAAGTTCTAATACTAGATTCTCCTAATCCCATGAACCATCAAAGATAAGAATCTTTCAATGTGGCAGGAAAGAGTTTTAGCTTTTGGCCATCCTGTAGGTAATTATAACTCCTACACAAAATGTAAAACTTGAATAAGAATGTGTCTGGATCCTCACTACTCTTCCCATAAAAGGTTGGTAGTGAGGAGGGAGGGATTTTTTTCATAGTAACATCTTGTGTAGTGTCTAAGATAGGGAACCTGAAGGTACCTTTAGTTTTGACCTCTCCCTCTTCTTCGTTATGTCTTACCTCATCATCATTTTCTTGATCCATGAATATTCGATTCCCAAAGAGAGAATATCTAGGTGGTTCCTTTCTTGGTGAGTATGGGATGTCCCAACGTTCTGTTTCAGGAAGAGTATTCTTCTCTTTAGGAGGGGAATTACCAGCTATGTGGGAATCCAATTTTGAAGGTCCTACTATTCTTGTCTCAATTTGAGAGATAACTATATTCACAGAGTTCTCAAAAAGAGCAACTACTTGTGCAGGATCAACAAAATCTACTAAGTTTTGACCACCTACTATTGAAAAAGTAGTGTCTTTGGGTTTTTGGACTAATGGATGGTTGGGAGATTCTGAAGTTTTATCCTTTTGAGTTTCCTCTTGTCTTAGTTCAGTCTCTATATGAGATTGAGGTTCCTCTACTGGAATTTCTTTATGAACAGACTGTTCTGATGACCCTATGTTTTCCCCTAATTGATTTCCAAAAAGGATTTTTTTTGCTTTCCAAGTAGGTCTATACCCTTTAGGTGTCTTCCGATACCTTTCTGCTGAGTTAGTAGTTGGGGTGGCATGCCCCCCGTATAGGTTAGTAGGAATTTTAGTAGGTATTTTAGTAAGAGAACTAGTTTTAATAAATCTACCTTGTGAATCTCTAGACCTATTCATGAAAAAAAACTATAACTGAAATAAATGCTAACTACATCACTATAATTGTTGGGTTTTGGGGATGCCTGTTATAACAGATGCGCAGGTTCTTACCTCTCGTCTTACCGCTCACCCGCCACTAGCCTATTTCTAAGTTTTAAGGAAAGTTCTATCTATCTACAATTGAATTCTACCTATCTATCTACAACTAAATTCTACCTATCTATCTACAACTCCCTGGCAACGGCGCCAAAATGTTGAGTGTGTGAACGATCTCAAATAAAACACCTAATATTTAATTATCGATCAGGGTTGGTAATCTTAGAGTTGAGGCAAAGTATATGCTAAGGTAGAATGATACCTAAGTTTCGGCTTGTCAGACCTTAGAAATATTTAATAAAGATAAGATCGAAAGATCTTTCAAAATGAAAAACCGAGTCAAACATCAGAAAAATACAACTACCAAATTAATTAAATTTAACTGAACCAATAGATCAGAATAGTATTAGATTATACTACTCTACTCTATGTTTAAACAATGGAAAAGAATACTAAAAAATACTAAGAAAATACTAAGAAATATTAAGAAAATACTAAGAAAATATTAAGAAATAGCTACTTCTGATGAAAGTGAGAGACTACTTAATTAAACCTTTAGATGACAATTATGAACAAAATCAGAACTTATAGATACAACTGATTAACTTCACAACTTATCTAGGAAAAGAAATAACAAAACTACAACTACTAAAAAGAACTTGCAATGTAAATTATTCTAAACTGAACTATCTAATTCCATTCCTCTTGGTTATGTACATCAAATGTAATAGGAACTGGAGTGAATGTGTCGTAGTGACTTTCAAATGTAACAAGGAAGCAAAATGGAAGCAAATCTAATTTAACTTCTACAAATAAATGCAAACTAGAGATTATCCAACTACAATTAACTTTAAACGTTATGAACTATTGTTTATCCATATACGAACAACATGAAACTGATGTAAGTTAGAAGCAAGTAGAAAACTTAATAAAGATGTTTAACTGTACTGGATTTAATCTGGAAGCAAGTAGAAAATTTGATAAAGATATTATTTCTGATCCAAATGTTAAATCATGAACATCTTAATTATTTGTATGAATGGAAACTAGTCTTATGATTAACAAGCTAAAACAACTTAAACAATGGAATTATTAACTATGACTTGAAAATAAACCATCTAGAAACAAGACTGATAAATTCTGAAACAACAACTAATTAGCAAATCAAATATGAAGAACTTAACTTTTGGAAGAAGGTTAAAAGTAGGTGAATGTAGATATTATGGAAGGAGGAAATAATGATAAAACTTAATTAAAACTCTATATAACATAAAACAGACTTAAATCATATTAATTAGAAGCAAGAAGCATTATATTTAAGAAGCAGAAGAAACTAGATTCTAAAAAGCATAAAACAATGCAGAAAGTGTAAAGGTCCAAATGCCTGTGTGAATGACAGTCTGAATGCCAGTCTGAATGGAAGAAAACGATTTATACTAAAGGAAAGAAGAATTTTGGATGACTTTAATTACCAGCTGGCTGATGCATATGATCCTATAGTGCAAAGGAAGCAATAGTTGGATTAGTTAGAGGCTAAACTAACAAGAAACTATTTATTCTGCTCATTATCTAAGAAGATCAACTATGTCTATGATATGTGAGAAGAAGATGAAGATGGAAGATAGAGTTAACATATAGCTACAGGAAGAAGAACTAATAGAGAGAAACTAAGGAAACTAATGCTAACTATGGAAGAATTTGAAGCAATAGATAACTATAGATGATGGAAGAAAACTAAAAGCAAACTATAAACTATTAAGCTTGGTCGACCATTCCTAGTTCTAACAAAGAGATTATGTTAGCAAAAAAATACAAATTACAGAGAAGTAAAGAAAATGACATGTACAGGAAAAATGAAATTAATTACATATACAGAAAAATAAACTAGCTATTTGTAGACAAGAAAATGCAGGAAAACGTAAACAAAACCTCCGCTTGATGAGGGGTGCTTCCCAGCAATCAGAGGTGGAAACTAAATCACTGAGTTACTAACATCAGAGCATCAACATGCTGAAACTTCCTTTAACTTGAGAAAATTACACAGTACTTCTGTCTATCCTCCATGCTATCTGATCCTCTAAACTCTAACGACTGTGAACTATCGTTGTTTCTCTATTCAAGCATCTATTTATACATTACAATGGATGAGAAGGTCGACAGAGTCGACCTCTGTAATAATAGAGGCATTTATGACTGTAACCAACTGCTTTAAGTGATGCATGCCAGCGCAAGGAGCATCAATTAGTCCTGACGGGATTGGTTCCTTCACGCAGCTGCTTGGAGCGTTGATCTACCTTTGACGTGGAACGAACAGTGTGTTGGCAGATTGAGTGTGGGCGGATGGGATTCTTCCAGAACAACGGCGTGAACAGGCGTGCGTGATCCTTGGCTGAATGCGCAGACAAGTCGGCATGTTGGAGTGTTGATGGGGACATGGGATGTGCTGTCGATCTTGGCAAGTATAGGGATGAATCTTCACAAACCATCACTCATTAACCATAACCATCGTGTGGCAAACAGAACCCACGGGTCCAACTTTCACTTTAATTTCCCGTAGTATGCCAACCGCTAATTTCGAGGGATGAATGCGAGGTTGAATGACGAGATGGAACACGGCTGAGAATTAGCACGTAACACATAGTCTGAACGAAGGGTCATTTGAAAAACGCAGCGTATAAATCAATACTTAAATGCCAAGTATGCCTAGAAAATGTCATTTAAGCATAAATAAATCATAATATAGCAAGATGTGAACAAGATTTGCGTAATAAATAAATATATGCATACTTGGTCTGTTTGATGGGATAAATGGTGGAAATAATAACTTATCATAGCAAAAATAATGAAAATAATGCCATTCAAAGTAGATTCGATGATAAAAAATGGTGACAAATTGGACACCAACACTCAAATAGACTTCCCACTTTAGAAGTATTTTCTTTGTTGACATGTGCCCCCCTCCTACTCTGAGATGATATGTCCACTGCCTTGATTCATAACTTATCGGCAGTATGTTCCTTGCCATACTGTTGTCATTTATCTCGGTCAACTTATTGATTGGCAGGTGAGGATTTTGGTTCAATTGGTGTTTTTAACTAACTCATAGGTTCTATTATGTTGATGTATTTGTAACCTTGGAAGATATTCACTTGTATATTGTATTTTTACTTTATTGTATCCCCAACGGAGATGTATTATTCCTCCGATTGGAAGTGTCATCATGTGTACTTGCATGTGTTGCAAGTTATATTGTAAGTGTCGTAACTTATACTTGATGGGTTATTAGACAACCTTGATGTGGTCGGCCCTATGTGAGTCATGTGGTAAAAGGGTTATTAGACCACGCTAGTAGGGGTCAGCCCAGTCAGCATTATGTTAAGTGGTTAAGTTGAGGCTGACCTAGTTGAGTAAAGGTCAAGTGAAAGTTAGTGTATAAATAGAGAGTGTGTCTCTCTCATTTTACACATTCTATTATTCACTCACTTCGCATTAGTGAGAGAAGAGAAGGGTGCACACAAGTGGAGGAGGAGAATGCTGCTGAAGATATCTATCTCTTGGGTTTGATCATGGTGATCCTTGTATTGATGCTTGTTCTATCTCAGAGGAAGTTGCGGGGTTTTTCACCTTCTTGCTTTTCCCCGGTGAAATGTTTTATGTCTCTTGTCTCTTGTCTCTTATGCTTGATATGCTATACATGTTGTTCTTTCAGTTAAGATCCTAGATCTATTGAATTAAATGATGAAAAAATATGATGGTATTAGAGCTAGCCTGAAGGAAGGCATGGTATGGAATTTATGAGACTTGTTGCACTTGCGGCAAATCGGAAGCTAGGGCTTGATATAGAAAAAACCAGTCATCGTAGCACTTTCGCTATAAATCCATTTTGGTAAAGGTTCAGGATCTGAAAATTCTACAAGTCGTATATAACATCCCCATGTACCTTTTTTCAGAAGCACAACATCTAATTCGTTGTGTTTTCTTTTTTATGACCTATATAGTCTAGGATTTATGCCTCTTCGAGATCTCAGTCATAAACAAGTGACCTAGTAAAAAAGGTCACAACTTGGGCTAGGAAGCTCCAAATTAAATTTCATAAAAAGTGACAGGTAGAGCATGGAATATAGTTTCTCAAGTAATTTTTTCATAGGCCGAAGTTGAACCAGTGACACGTGTCACGCCGTACCAGTTCGATCTCCTGTTTTATCCCATAAACAGGTCACGCTGCGACACTTGGCATAAATATCTCTCAAAGAAACCAATTGAGGTTAGACCTATGGGGTTGGAGAGATGACAGCTCAGGCTACCATAGGACCCAGTTTCAAACCCTGTGGATTTGTAATTTCAGAGATACGCCAAAAACAATCAGGTGCATATTTCTGTCAAAACAGAAATGGATTCTGAGCACCTTCATTCTTGGCTTATCATTGATGCAGGAATTTAGGGTTTCGGAGAAAGTTGGAATTCTTGGAATCAGAGACCACAGCTGGATGCTCCTCATCAAAATCGAAATTTAGAAGCCAATATCAAATTTTTTGGTTGGGCAAAATGCTGGGCTTGATCAAACCCTAGTTCGGGATTCTTATCGGAAAGGTGGAAAATGAAGGCTTCTGCAAAAGTTGGAATTTTTGAAATTTGTGACCACGGCTGAAAGCTCCTCAGAAAAAATCGAAGTTTAGAACACAAGATCGAACCTTTTAGATGGGTAGAAGATTGGGCTTTAGCAAACCCTAGTTTGGGATCTTGTCAAGAAGATCCAGAAGTTTCAAAGGCAATTTTGAGGGGTCAAATTTTGCAATTTTCAAAATTGAAGTATACCAACTTGATCAACTCAGCAAGGCGCATCTTTTCATCCAATCAAAAGTTTGATTTTTTAGGGTTTCTCTGACAAACCATAATCCAACTCCAGATCCAGTTTCAACAAATCAAAGTGGATTGGGTTAATCCTAGAAAAGAATGAATTGGACACCTGCATAAGTGAAGAAGTTCCAGTTCCAGAGGGAGATGAGGCTAAGGCCTTACATAAGAAGACTACAAGAAATCTTGACAGGTATGACTTGAGGAAATACAGGTATGTGTTGAAATATGTTTATGATTAAGTTTATGATATGTTTGTCTTCATGTTATTGAGGTTAGTATAATCTTGATTAATCTTAGAATTGTCTTATCACCCTAGTAAAAGTATGAATGCATGTGAATGATAGAAGACATTCATTGGTTAGGGTTATGACACTTATGATTATACTAATGCACTGTGGTATTGTATGAGGCTGATGTTGCCTGCTAACATGACAGGTACATCAAGAAAGACAAATAAAGTTCTAGATCAAGAACATATGACCATGGTTACATGAAGACAAAGACTCATCCAGAGTCATGGATCACATAGAAGCTCTACTTACGAGGTATGTATAATTTGGTTCTACAATGGTTAACTTATGAGATATGCAGGTTACTAAGCACAAGTCATTGAAGAGAACAAGAAGATATTGTTTGGGTATGTTAGACATAACTAGCAAACATGATAACCAAGTATGTTTTTCCTATATCAAGTTAGAATCCTACCTTGTGTTAGGATCTTATACTTTTGTACGAATGATAATGATTACTCTTGAAGTTAGAAGTAATCAAGGGTTTATGCATATTATGTTTCTCACTTTGATTGATGATATGACTAACAAGAAGAGTCCTATGGTCAAATAAGAATATGCATGAGTAAAATAAGTCTTCCCTGAAACCTTGAATACTAATGCTTATTACCTGTGTGTGAAATGATAATGACCATAGATGTTAAAAGTATTTAGGATCATAATGTTTTGATAGTATTGAGATTATACTAATGCATGTATGATTATGTATGAGATCTTGAGGATGATCCTAGTGCACACTTAAGCATGCATAATGGTCCAGGATGAATATAAGTTCAAGGATAGGTAATCTGGGAAGCAAAGATCAAGAGGGAGTCCACCCAACAACTAAAAAAACATAAGTATTTGAATTGTCATTTATTATATATATGATTACTTAAATGATCACTACTACATTTTTGGCCTTTAGGGGGGGTTGTCTTCCGCCCCCGAAAGTGACCTACGGGGGGAGTTTTGGCTTTGGGGGCGGTTTTGGAAAAACCGCCCCTAAAGGCACCGATGTTAAAAAAATTTCCCTTTAAGGGCGTTTTTTGACAAGATTGGAACTGCCCCCAAAAGTGACTTTTGGGGGCGGTTTATGACCCCCCTCGTAGAGGTCTACGGAGGCGATTTTAAACCCCCCCCCCCCATAGACCCCTTCATAGAGACCTACGGGGGCAGTTTTGAACCCCCTTCATAGAGATCTACGAGGACGGTTGTGAAACCCCCTCATAATCCCCCTCATACAAACCTACAGGGGCAGTTTGGAACCCCCCTCGTAGATGACTATAGGGGTGGTTTCAAACCCCCCTCGTAGAGGCCTATAGGGGCGGTTGTGAACCCCCCTCGTATAGTCCTATAGGGGCGGTTTGGAACTCCCCTTGTAGAGGCCTATAGGGGCAGTGTAGAACCCCCCTCATAGAGGCTTATAGAGGCAGTTTGAACCCCCCTCGTAGAGGCCTATAGAGGCAGTTTGAAACCCCCCTCGTAGACACCTACAAGGGTGGTTTGAAACCCCCCCTAAAACTCCATCTTACAAACATTTGGGGGCGATTATGAACCCCCCTCATATAAACCTACAGGGGGGGTTTTGAACCCGCCCATTGTAACATACAAAGACAGTTTTGAACCCCCCTCGTAGTGACATATGAAGGTGGTTTAGAACCCCCATTGTAGCAACATACAAAAACGGTTTGAAACCCTCCCTATAGCCATAATAAATCGTAATAAAATATATTTTATTAAAAATACCAATATTGCAATATCATTAGGGCATGGAGGAATCGAACCACCAACCTCCTGCTTGTAAGGCAGGCGCTCTTCCATTGAGCTAGAACCCTTTAAGAATTGGGGAAAGGAGAAATATTAACACCAAGATTGCATCATTTGTAATTCTAATAAAAGACAGTAAGATCTAAATACAACCATGCTTAAAATCTAATTTATATTTCCAAATACAACCATGCTTAAAATCACTCATCGGCTACCTACATGCTCATATCTATTTTCAAGGCACCTAAACATTTAAAAAAAAAATGGGAAAAACACAACAAAGATTATATTCAAATGAACACTATCCATCAAGCCAATGCACTAATCTATAAATAAATATGCCTCAAGCTCAATAAATGCATCGGGTAGCTCTCCAACTTCTCGAAGGACTTGCCCCACAATCATGTCAACACGTGTTAGTGTGGATCTATTGTTGTACTCACACCAAGAAGGCCTTCATGAACAACAAACTATATAGAAAGTTGGTATTACCGATTTACTTTATGCTTGCACACTAGATTTAGAGCTTGAAGTGGTGACAAGAGCTAGTTACCAATCAATGGCTCCATTTTGAATATCTTCAGCATTGTTTAAACATCATGTTTGAATTTTAGAAGAAAATAATAACATAATATAACGTCTCTTTATTGCATTGAGTCAACCGCAAATATCGACAAACAACTAGATTTAATAGTTAGTTAAAAAGTAACAAGTCTACAATAAGGTTTGATGTCCAGGACATCCATAACTTTGAGATTTATGAAAAAAGTCAGTTTACATTAAAATGATGTCCAATTGATCCACAAATTCTTCATCAAGTTCCAAAGCAACTCAAAATGCCCACAATAATAGTAACAAAGCACTTTCTAGAAGGTACCTTCTGTAGGTTGTGGCAGTTTTCAGTTTTGAGGAAATGCCATTTATTTCTTTAACTGCTTCAAAATATCTTCCATTCTATAATCATGCCACCAATTTCCTAGCATTTAAAAGAGTATCAGTTCTACCTGCAGTGTTTATATTTTAAAAGGTGAGAGCAAGGAAATTTGACAAGCAGAAACAAAAATGAAAAAAATTGGACCAATAAAGTGTTCTCAACTGAAAATCCCAAGGAAAGATGGAACTACTTGTAAAATCTTGTTGATAGGCAACATGTATTGGTTGAGAAAGAAAGTGTGATAATCTGATATATTTAATATTTCATGTCCAAGAATAAGCCAAGACAATTCCAATAACCAAAACATTAATAAAACATTCCCTCCTGAGATTTGGAACCTTCACTGGTTGGACAAGTCAAACTAGGAAAAGAGCTTGCAGTTCATAAAAGTCAAATAGTATTTGCAACTATCATGTTCAAAACTAAAAATTCCAAAACTACAAAACCCAAGTTTCTTAAAATTAGAGCCAATTCTTACCACCCCAATTTCCTGATTCACACGTCATGTTTATCCGGAAGTAAAACCTCGAGTTCCTGTAAAACTTGTACTTAAATACTTGAAGTGCACATTCCATTTGGTCTGGAGTGTGTAAGTGACACAGAATTGGAGCTACATGGGTGTACAGAGGAGCACTTCAGGGTCTTGCTTTGGTGTGGGTTCGAGTATGTTTTCCTGGTTCAGCAGGAAGCCGACTTCAATGGCACTTAACTCAGCATAGGTAGAGTAAATGGCAGCCAGCTCTTCTAGCTGGGAAGCCATCTTCTTTGAAAGTTATTGACAGAGTTGATGAATCATACTTTGAACACAACCATGATCTACTGTGACAAGCAGAGTTGTATCAAACTCTCTAAGAATCCAGTATTCCCTGATTGGTTCAAATATATTGAGATTAGGTACCACTTCATCAGAGACAAGGTTTAGAAGGGAGCAGTGGTTCTTCAATACATTCCTACAGATGGGGTGTCTGACTGTGACATCATATCCAAGTTACAAACCATTAATGTTGGAAACACAAAGGACTTAGTTTGAAATTTGAAGTTACAACATCAGTCCTCTTGCTGATTTTGGTACAGAAATCTAGACACCAAGAAGTGGATGATAATAAATAGCATAACATAGTTAGTGGATAATAATAATAGTAGAATATGATATTAAAATAAAAGAGGGAGACGTAGTCAAGGATAACCGTTTCCTCATTTTGTATCCAACAAGCCTATAAGAAGAAGGTTGCTCTATGTAAATCATATGCTTGAATATCTAAATACAAGTTCTTTTTTGTTAATTTTCTATCTCATTCTATATCAATTGGTATTAGAGTTTGTGTTCATGGCTTCTGCAGCCAATGCAAGCAGGAGGGCCCAATGCCCTCCATATCTGACTTCTGTAGAAAAGGATCCAATGGGGACCAGCTCTTGCAAGGCAATGTAATTGTCAGTTCAGATCAAGAGGGTTGCGTCCCTTCAGCTATAGGCTTCTGCAACCTTGATCTAATAGGGATCCATTCCCTCAAGCTACAGCAAGCAAATACTTTATATATCCGATTCGCTCTCTGTATTAACCAAGTAATTCTTCCTATTGCGATTGTGCAGATACCTTCAGTAAATCCAAGCAATTTTTATTTTTTTGGCAGCCTAACATATTTCTCCGAGAGTTTGTTCACTTAGCTGCTCTCTCCTCTGCCACCTATTTGGTTGTCGCAGACTTATCTATTTTTGCACACTTCTCTGTGTTTTTCCTAGCTGTATGTGTACTGTTTGGAAGCCCAATGGGATCTCATGCTATGGCTCTACAAACTACCGAGCAGATTCACAAGAGGTACTTTCACACATATCAAACACTCGTAGAATTAGTCCTCTAGATACTTGGAACATCTTTGTTTTGCAGCTATATGACCATCACAACTCCTTGTGTTGGAAAAGATGCAGGATTTTGCACGTGATCACTTCTTGAATATCGACTTCTAGTCCGAACTTTTCCCTAAATATTATGATCTCTACATCATGGTGACCTGCCTCATCCACTATTCCATACATGATCCATCACCACTGCATACCTTTCTGCAATATGAGGTAAGCACATTCACATTTATGTCTCTGATGGTTGCTTCACCGCCACTGCCACCATCATTACCAGCAACCTCTACACTCACATCTTTTTTCCACAAGCAAGTCAATGCTAGAGTGCAAAAGACAACGGTCAAAGAAATTAATCTCGCAGATGGCACCACTTTAAATGAATTTCCAGCTATTCAAGAGGCCACACACTCTTATTTTAAGGCCCTATAGACCAAGAATAAGGCGACATATCTGGACACTTTCACTGCTATGTTAGCCAACATTCCTTAACTGATCTCATATGAAGAAAATGTGGAGCTAACCAGAGATATAAAGGATTCAAAAATACTTAGAGCCATTTGGTAACTATATCTAGACAAATCCCCAAGACCAGATGGCTTCACAATACATTTTTATCATGATTGATGGACCATTTTCAAGCTGGATTTGAAACACATGCTCAATCATGCTCCAGAAAAGTACAGAATTGGGGGCAGTACCAACTCCTCCTTTCTTACCCTCATCCCAAAAGAAGTCAATCCTTCTACTTTGTCAAGATTCTGTCCAATTTCTCTTTGTAGTTCTTCCAATAAAATAATGATCAAGTTGATGGCTAATACGTAATAGACTAAAAAAGGTCCTCCCTAAAACGATCTCTGACAATCAAGGTGGGTTTATGCAGAAGTGGCAAATTATTGACAACATCATTTTAGTAAAGGAGGCCATTCATCCAACAAGGCAAATAAAGAGAAGGGCGTGATTATCAAAAAGGGCATGGAGAATGCTTTTGACTGGCTAAGGCACTCCTTTCTTCTCATTGTCCTTTGAAAATTCAGCTTTCACAAAAACTTTATTTCTTGCATAGAAGCTTGTATTGGTATGTTGTGGATTGCTCCTTTGATCAATGGAAGCCCACTAAGTTTTTTAAGAGCAGCAAGGGACTAAGGCAAGGGTGCCCCCTTTCGTCCTTACTTTAAAGTTTAAGCCAACATCTAGAAAAATAAAGGGTGGCAATAAAGGTACAGAGAATTAATATTATTAGAGGGGTAAAAGCCGATAACCATTCTCAGTTTCTTGACAATAGCCTGCTTTTGGGTGGAGCATCCACAATAGTAATGAGCGATGCAATCATGTTCTGGACCAATTCTTCAATGCCTCAGGGGGTAAGGTGAATAATGAAAAAAGCCACATATATGGCTGGAATATAATGCAGAAAAAAGAACATATGAGTGCACACACACAGAGAGAGGGAAGCAGCAGGGTGTGCGGGTGGGAGGGATGAGAGAGAAAGAAATCATAATCTGAGTTTCCTACAAACAAATCTTTTCAGTGATATGATAAGTGCTATCTGTACAAAAACAAAAACAAAAACAAAGGACAAAATAACTAAAACACTGAAGGAATACCAATGAAGTCTATGACAACACGAAAGGCCTGAAACCCTGTCATTTGGCCTGTGACACGCTTTCTTCCTTCTTCTGTTGTTAGGTATGTTAAAATTATAGACATATTGAATCCATTCAAACAATCAGGTCCATTGATAGAATTTCTCTGTCTAGCCCAAACCTGAAAGAAATGTTCCCATAATAGTCAGACAAAAAAGGAGATGCAACAGTTCAACAGAAATACCCAAGGAGAACTTAACAATGGAACAGAGGCTAACCAATCTACATCACTTCATAATCAAAGTAGGATTCTTTATAATTAGCAAAAAAATCCCATGACCTGTTATTAGATAAATGCTATAACCACTTCCATTAAGAAAAGAAATACTGGACCCTGGTTGAATGGATTGTTCAATACTTACTTTAAGTAATAATAATGCTTCCACAAAAGTTTTTGATCCAGAAAGATTCTTCTTAAGGAGTGCACTATGATTCTCAAGAAACATATCTTCCAATATACTTGCATTGTAATAAGCTGTAGGTTGTGTCATGCCTCCTGTCAGGATATATCAGAACAACAAAGTTCTTGAGATAACAAGTATATATTTTCGATATCTTCTATTTGCAGGAAAAGAGAGGGGAGAGAAGAACCATAAATTGAAAGATTAAACAAGTAATAACATGAGACATATCCTATGCAGGCCCTTTCTGTCAACACATAAAACTCAGTTCTAACTTCTAAAGTACCCTGCTTAAAATCTCGAACATTATTGCGATCAGGGGCCAGCTTCGAGAAGTCAAATACTCCAGATAATAGTGTTGGAATGATCCGTATTACAAAGTCATTTCAATAGTCAGTGTCCATCTCTGATTCCCTACTGCACACGAGTACAATTTGATTAGGAACTATCAATAGCAAACAGAGTTTTTACTACAAATAACAATTAAGATTTTATCAAACATCAAAACAACCATAAATAGACTAAACAAGTAGAACTGATAACAGCCATATTCAGATCGTTGAAAAAATAATTAAGCTTTCTTTTGCAAACTAATGACACATAGAAGTGTCAGAAATATAATAGCTTTATTGTCTGTCTTGATAACTTTGGTAATTTTGCTGCAAACTGCATATTGGCTGGTGATAAAATGGTTTGCATTCTATTAACTCATTTATAAAAATCCTTGCAACCAAATCACACAATGTTAACAATCTTGTAAAATAATGTAATGATAAAAGAGAGAAACAGCATTGAATTTCTCAATAGATGCCATTAAGAACAGTAGTTGAACTATATACGCATATCCATTTCAATTGGTGAGTGTACCAGCTAGTCTATGTGCCAACCAACAATGTATCACTTTGAATGGAATAGGGATGTCTCAAGTGGAGCTGGAAGATTGATATGATGGATGGTAGTGTAAGAGAAAGAAAACTAACACTTGGTTGCAAAGGAAGTTGTGGGAGAAATCACAAAGGAGGAATGCACACTGAACAATCGGAATATGTACCACATCGTTGTCATTCCAAGTCTGGATATGACGTGAATAGTAAATAGCATGTCAAAACTATGCACAGTAGAACCCAAAAATAGACAAGAAAATTTAAATGCCTAAAGGTAAACAGGAAATCTTCTCTGCACTTTCAACAGCAACTGCCAGTATTAGGCTCTCAGGTGGTAAAGATGTATAGAAGCATGCAGACTGATTGATGCATTCCAAGCATTCCCTTACAAGTTTACCCAACAGGAAAACACTATATTGGATGCATACTATAGTGCCATCAGAGGGACATTTGCCGGAATAAGGACCTGTGATGTTGAGATCAGTCATCTCATGGTCATGGTCAAGTTCAACATCCTCCTGAGGCAACATATTTTGGGCAGAGGAAGGCATATCGTTCTATCCAGGAGACGTTTTTTCACAGTAATTGAACATATTATCAGAGCTGCAGCAAGCAACATATGACAAGTCAGAAAAAGCAGTTTCCTTGTTAAAACATCTAATAGAAACAGAAACATTCATTCCTGGAGTAACAGGATGACATACTAACATGGAAAAAGTAGCATGCTCCTGCTGCAGGCCTATCCTTTCATTGTCTTTATTTAAAAGATTAACTACTTTCAAGGCAACACTTTGGATTGCATCATTCTTGTATAAGACATATCAGAACAACACTCTACTATCAACTCTCCAGCCTTAGACAATATTTTCACAGCACATCTGTAAGGACCTCTACCAATTGGATCATTACCCAGTTCCCCATTTTGAATGTCATCAAGGCCTTCAGTCATTTGGTTCTTAACCTCATTCAGCATGTTAGAATCATTTCCTGTGCCATTTGAATACCCACTTTGACCTGGCTGTGTCTGATTTGTATTCTGAAGTTTTTCCATGGATTCTGCCTCTGATAGAGAGAATGTTGGATCAGATAAACGATTGTTGTGACATAAACTTATTAGAAGGTCTCGGGGCAGTGCTCCACACCAGTTAGAACGGGTTGTGATAGTAATTGGCAACTTTGCTGCTAAAATAGCATCTCTGGAGATCATTGCGCACAATCTTTAGAAGTGAAACCCAACCAAAACCTTATGTTATCCAATAATCTAGAACAAGATCCTAAAATTTTAATAAATGCAAGAAAGAGATTGATGATTCTTTAACTTCTATGGGTATCTACTTGGCCGTGGTGACATTGTTCTTGTTAATCATCACTATCTTTCATTCTGCTCTTCAGATCTTACCAAGGTAATCATGTCAAGGCTTAGTAGTTCAGGGTTTCGAAAAATTTCATTAAAAAATCAATTTTTGGGGGTCACTTGGTAAAAAATGCACTGGAAGTTTTGGGATCCATTTCAAAATTTCAGGATTTGTTTCATTTTCCACAGGATCCATTTTGTGGGATCATGATCTTTTCATTCTCCAGGGGATCTGCTTCCATAAAGGATCCCGGACAGATCCTGCAGATCCATAGCTGGATCTGGATCAGATCTGGGGATTGATTGATCTTGGATAAGGAGGTGGCAGATCAAGTAACACAGTAGACAACTTTGTTATTGGCAGTGTAGGTTCAAAATAGGCAATTTTCACAAGGAATTGAACTAGTATTTGTAAGGTATCATATGACCTACAAGTGAAAATGAAATTAAATATGACCTGCATGTCGTAAGGTATCATCCATTTTCTGATTTTACAATGTATCTATGTTGGTGTCTATTATCTGTTTATTAAATTTCCCATTAGGCAAGTACTTCTGGATTCTCCTAATGTTTTTAAATAAGAGTAAAAGAGTTAAAGTTATGAAGTAACCAGATTTTTTTTGAGTGAAGTTGTTATCTATCCTGTATTGGAAAATAACTAAAAAAGTTATAGAACTTGGATAACCATCCCTAATTTGATTATGATAAATCATACGTGTGATTTTTATCAATCGCCTTTGGTGCTATTTATGAAAATAAAAATCCATGTGGTCATCTGCATATGACTTTTTCTTGAATTTCTAACTGCATAGTTACATGTGATTTGGCACACCCGGTAGTTTGTTAAATTGTATAAGTCTTATGGTTTTCAAATCTGAGAATTTCAGCTACTTGGTATGAATTTCTGGATGGTAATGAACTGTTGCATTGACGGGAAACTCGTGGTTTATATATTGACATATAAACGAATATATAGATTTGGCTAATTAAATGTTTTGTAATTATCTAGTTTTTAATTGGGTGGAGTTACATTTTGTTTTCAGTGAGATACTATGGGGTCTGGACCTTCACTGCAATATTTTAGGGAAATGATTTATGTGATTTTATGCCTTCATAAAGTTGTTTTGGCTAATTTGTGGAAGTTTCTTTATCATAATATCTACTAATTGTTTTTGTAATTAAATACACAAGGGAGATCTTCTAAGTTTGTATGTATCCCTGTATTTAATGCTAACACTTTGAACTAAACCCCTACAAAAGATAGTTTTCTGAGTTCTACATTGATGGCCATCTTCATTGGTAAAGCATACAATGATTCTCCCCAATCTGGACAGTATCCATAAGATGCTAAATTGGGCTGGCTACGATCAATACCTACTTATTTTATTTTTCGTTTTACTTCAATGAAGTCTACATCAGATGAAAACACAAGATTATATAGTCGTGCAATTTAATCTGCTAAACTGGAGTGTTAATAGGGTAGAAATAATACATTTTTTTTTCTTCTTTAATTTATTTCGTTCATTTTCATGAACTCCATGTTGGATAGTAATAAGCGGTTCTTGAGTTTCCATGTTGTTTGATGAATATAAGTGAAAATGAATTTTGTGTTTGTGTTTAGGAGGTGGCATCCTTGGCTAAGAAAGCCGCAGAAACTGTTGTTATGGTTATTGATGAAGAAGGACTTTACACTTTGATAGCAGAACTTTTGAAAAGCCTGGGAGACACTCAGGTATAGCCATAGTTGAAACATATTTTATATTTTTCATTTCAATTACAATTATGTATATTCCTAATTATAAAATGACACCTTACTCATGTTCTTTGATTCGTAGGCTTCTGTTAGAAGGGGCTCTACATACCTATCAGGTTTCTTCTTCAAGAACAGTAAACTAAACTTACTTGATGAATCTCCAAACCTAGTTACAACATTGATTGTGATGTTGACAGATCCAGATTTGGCGACCGTTCAGGTAAAGATACAGTGGTTGTTATGTGGTGTATGTATATTCCTAATTATAAAATGATACCTTACTCATGTTCTTTGATTCATAGGCTTCTGTTAGAAGGGGCTCTACATACCTGTCAGGTTTCTTCTTCAAGAACAGTAAACTAGACTTACTTGATGAATCTCTAAACCTAGTTACAACATTGATTGTGATGTTGATAGATCCAGACTTGCCGACTGTTGAGGTAAAGATACAGTGGTTGTTATGTGGTCTATGTTTCCTTCGTGATTTATCATGTCCCTGAGTGTAAATTGGTTTCTTGGTTGGATTGATTTTAGTTTTGGGTTTTGATGTGTTCATATTCATTAGATCTAATCTATCATGTCAAGCCTTTTACATAATTTGATGAGGCAAAATTTCTGTTTTTCAATGAATAGTCCTCTTGGGAGGCGTTAGGATGTGTGATAGGATCTCTAGAAAAAGAAAGCCTTTTACATAATTTGATGAGGCAAAATTTCTGTTTTTCAATGAATAGTCCTCCTGAGAGGCGTTAGGATGTGTGATAGGACCTCTAGAAAAAGAAATTCTTCCAACATATGTTAAAGTAGTCAGTGATGCGGTTTCAACAGCAAGAGATAAGGAACAGAGAAAGAGAAAAGTAAGTGAAAAATCTTAGTAAAGTGAAATAACTTGTTTAATATCTTATTAGCTTTCATGTTGTCAGTGGAATCTGGATATATTTTTCTATGTTTAAGGCTTACCCATTTTTAGTAATATATT
Organism: Larix kaempferi; assembly: GCA_027924585.1. Classification (NCBI taxonomy): domain Eukaryota; kingdom Viridiplantae; phylum Streptophyta; class Pinopsida; order Pinales; family Pinaceae; genus Larix; species Larix kaempferi. Next base: position 4,405,116 of record BSBM01000432.1, read on the forward strand.
TTATCACTTGCTCTGCAGGGAGGACCTATACTAAATCCTGGCCTTTGTCTTCCCCAAACAAAACTACGATGAGCCTGAGGTGGATTTTGTTCTTCAAAATATTGATAAATATAACCGTATATTTGGTGGAGGCTCTGTTGGGTTTTTCCAGGCTTTGAGACACACCACTTCAACTTCGCAGATTATTAAGGGAGCTTATGGATCTTCAGAGGGCTCTTCCATTCGTGTTTAGGGGTTGCATTGTTTGCTTTTTGGCATTGCTAGCAATTTATGTCTTCGGTCCAATGAATATTCTTCTAGAAGGGATCCTAGGCATTGCAGGTCTACTAGATGATCTTCTGGTACATACGATGCTGATTGCAGATTCCAACAATTGAGTGGGGAAAATTATGCTTCAAAAACACAAGATTGAGACCATTTTTAAATGATCACGTGATGAGTCTTAAAGAAACCAGGGATCAGTAGGAAAATAGTTGACAAGCCTCTCTAAATATTTTTGAGAATACAGTTGAGACACTGATTCTTGCTTTCATTGATTGGTCTTTTCAAAAACATTCAGGATATCTTGTGCAGAAAGAGCAACGTGAGAAGAATTCTGAAGCAGATTCCAGTGAAGAGAGTGTGTTCGTGGAAAAATCAAAAGACAAACTAATCTACAAGGAATTGATCTAATCTTATAAACTCAATCTATAACAAAAATCTAGAAGTTGATTAATCCCTACAAAGAGCAATGTCTATATAAGTACTTCACAAAAAATATCACTGTAAATCATCATTTTATATACCCTTAGAGAATAATAAATGCAAGGATACCCAAAAAAAAATAAAAATGAAGATTGAACTCACCTAATGTCTAGGGATGAAGTTAGAGGAAGATCCCATGGAATGGAACCGCCACGGAAGTCCTTAATAAGGTTTAGCATTCCATGAAACAACATCCCTCTGAGCTTCACACAGCCACATTTTCCATACATTGATCTAAGAGCACTACCCAAATAGGCGTGGCCATTTCATCCAAGAACATGAATCTGCTAGAACGCCTCCTACCTTTCTCCGTCCAATGTTCTTGAGCTAAAAGAATCACTGGGTTTGATTCTACCTAAATTGAACCTAGCTTCTCAGGTGGTTGTGGTCTACGCTAGACTGGAGCAGGTAAGGTAGGGGTTCGAAAGGATAAGCCCTAGTGATGCGTTGGGTTGGATTAAGGAATTTCCTATATGTGATTTCCTTTTCCTTTCCCGCTTTGTATTTTTCTTATTTGAATATTTCATATTATTGAGTCTCTTTATTTATCAAAATAATTAAAAAGAAAATAATAAGGTAAAACATTGATAATAAAAATATTAATGGTAAGTTTATTTGATTGTTTCATGTTTTTTTTTTTCCAGCGAAATTTGATTGTTTCATGTTATTATGTCTCTTTATCCATCAAAAAACTTTAAAATAAAAATATAAGGTAAAATATTGATAATAAAAGTATGAATGGTAAGTTTATTTGAATATTTCATGTCTATTTATCAATCAATATATATATATATATATAAGGTAAAATATTGATAATAAAAATATGAATGGTAAGTTAGAGACAATAGAAGGTCTTTTGGCAAATAATTGGTGTTCCTACTTAGCTAATGTTTAGGGCACTTAAAAAAATAGTTTTTGAGATGAACCTCATAATCGTGCTCGTATAACACTTGTATGCCAAATATTTCATTTATAGGGCATGTGTGGTGTTTTTAGATTGTGCACATGGTCCATGAGCTATAAAGCCTATTTTAGTCCCTAAAATGATGATGTTCATCCTTTGAACCATATCTAGGGCCTCGAGAACCATCAATGATGCACACAACCTAGAAATGGCACCAATATGACACATATTGTTTCCCAAAAATTCATTTCATAGGAGTGGTGTGGTGTTTTTTTGACAATGTGTATGGTATATGAGCACTAAAATCATATTTCTAATCTTCTAGTGTTTTTGTTCCTCCTCAAATGATGTCCATACAACACTTGGAGTCTAAATCCTATATGGTCCATAGGAAATAAAATAATCTCATACAACCAAGAATATTTTATTCCTCCTTGGACAATATACAAGGGCCCAAGAACCATCCTCAATGCACAAAACCTCATAATGATGCCCCTGCCACACTGGTAGACCAAAGATTTAGTTTACATGGTTTTGTGGTGGTTTTTCATCAATGTGCATGGGCCATGATCCATGAAAACATATTTTAGGCCCTAATACGTTTACAAGTGCTTAGGGCCTTGACAAGCATCCCTGGTGTGGAAAGCCTCATAATCACACCCAATCGACACATGTAGGAAAATATCATATTTACAAGGGTGTGTGGTGCTTTTGGACCTTATACATGGATGAGCACTAAAAGCCTCTTTTACACCCTAAGATGCTAGTTCTCTTCCTCTAACCATGTCTAAGGTCTTAGGATCCATCCTCAATGTGAAAAACCTTTTAACATATGTCTTTGGGGCTCGTGGGCCATGCATGGAATGATCATATGCCACCACATATACCCTACATATAAAATATTTGTACTTTGAGTTCTATAGGGTGTTCATTTCAAGGTTTCACATAGCACGAATCGTTCTAATAGCCTAATCCATGATCCAACATCAAACAACAATCTTAAATGATTAATATTAACATATGGGGTTATGGATCCTATTTCAAGGTTTAGAGTGTTAGATATTGTTTTCATGCACTAAGTTGTGGTACATACAAAAATCCAAGGTCTTAGGACATAGCATTCATCTGTAGGGCTCATGGGCCTCGTGTTACGGGTCATGGGTCACGTGCAGGGCCTTGGGCCACCACACAAACCTTGCATATTGAATCTTTATCACGTGAGTGAGATTATGGTGTCCATTTTGAGGTTTAGTCAAATAGCGATGGTTTTCATGACCCAATCCATGGTTCATGGTAAAAACCAAAGTCCTAGCCCATTTTTTTCCCTTTAGGAATCATGGCCCATGTTGGGCCCCCATGCCAACGAAGTTATATTCGAACATCACTAGGTTTGAAGGAAAACAATGATACGATCCCACTAACCATGTAATGATGTTTCACTTATGGTGGTCATGAAACAACATAGTAATGAAGATCCCCATGAATTGAGCTCAGACCTCTATCAATGAACACGACTTTCCAAATTGAGGGATCGACCCTCTTCCAAGTGCCACGATTTGCCAAAATGCAACGACCTTGTCAAAAGATGATTATGGAACCCAAGAATGGGGACATTACACTAGGCCAATGGGACATGGTTATACATTGAAAGTATTTTTACACCATTTCTTCCACAAAAAGCCAATTGCAATAAATTGAATTATATGCCATAAAGATTTGTCGTTGTCTCTAAACATTCAAGTGTCTCTTAAGAGTCTCCTAAGAGAGGACAACTCATCAAGGATGTTTGGGATGCAATCCCCAGCAATGGCACCAAAATGTTATAACCCAAAAACATCTTTGAACCAAATAACTCAAGGGTGTCTAGATAACTATTGAGGAGTGGCCTGTTAGATTTTCAGGTTACTATGAAAGTGTTTACACCATGTATGGGGGTGCTTCAAGAAATTACTCCATAATTCTTCTCACCATAATTGTACCAATTTTTCCATGGCCATGTTGTAAAATGCTGTAAGTGGGATGGCACTTGTATTTGTACATGTAAAGGGCAAGTTAATAATGTATATATACAACCCAACTATGACAATTATACTGAGACAAGTGACTCATGCATGTTTTTTTTACTGAGATAGATTTAGATCCACAAGTTTAAAAAGTATATCTATAGCTTCACTATGACAATTATACTAAGACAAGTGAATCATGAGTGTTTTTTTTTACTAAGATATATTTAGATCCTTGTGATCTAAAATTTTCAAATGTTTTTCACTCGGCAAAATCCTCTAAAGCCATGAACACATTCTCAGTACACCTACCCTAGTCGAGGTGCTTTTTAGCACTTTGTCCATTTTATAGTCATACATGTCGCATTGAATCACCATGGAAATGTCTAGAGTTTGTCAAAGGCCCCTCTTGCACAAGGCTTCTCTTGAGCAATTTATCTTGATGTAATTTGTATAGTATAGGATTGAAGGATTACTTTGACTATGTGGAGAGATTCATCGGTTCAGCTGCTCCATGTTGAAATTGAGATCTTCCACCTACTTGCAAGTTTTAAAAACCAAATTAAGGAGGGCCTCCAACAAATTGTTGATGCGAGATTTTTGGTGGAAATTTCAGCTTTCACCACTTCAATGTTAAGAATGAGATCTATGCCTGTAATAGAAGATGAACTACAAAGTCAAAAAATCTATTAATCAGAAAGATAGGGCAACTACAATCATGTTCCCAATGTCTAAATACATTAAATTCATTTGAAAATAACATTGATTAGAGGTGGACCCTGAACTACTACAAACTTAAAATATGAAAGATGTAAAAGTTTCTACCAAACCAATGCTGAGACATGTACCTTTCTAAGCATACCACTCTAGAAGTTGCCTCTCTCCTCATGCTTCCTCTTGCCTCTTTTATACTTTTGGGGAGGAAGTTAGGGAAGTTCCATTAGTTTTTTTATGGGAAAAGGACGATTGAATAACCATGAAACTGTTTTCACATTTTCTAAAATTTATTTTATTTTTTACTTTCAAAATAGCAGGGACACAGGTTAGAAACTATAGAGTCACATGGACGCGGGCTAGCCATGTATAGGTCATGTCCATGTATAAAATTGGGATTTTTTGAAGGTTTAATTGAGAATGGATATGTGATTTGAACCATAACAGGATAAGGGAGTCTACAATGATGTAAATAAGGTAACAAAAATGCATGTTGCAAAGATGTGGTAAATCATGCTATAAAAAATACCTTACAAGAATTCCTCAAAAGTTTTTTTTCCCTCGCCTAACTAGTTTGATGGGTCTTAATAATTATTAGTCATTATTATCCTTGTCTTCATCACCATCATTGTTGATATCATCATCGTCATCGTCGTAGACATCAACATTAACACCATAATCATCATCATTTTCATCATCATGTATGATCATCATAGTCAATATGATGATCATCATTGTGGTAATGATAACGACATCAAATCACCTAATCACATGAGTTTCATAAAAGAGATTTCGGCTCTAAATGGGAATGTAATCATCAATTTTGATAGATATCATCTTATAATTATCAAATCATCATTAGGTCCATCATAATTGTCATAATGCATCATTGCCATGTTGTTAGGGTCAATCAGATGCCATTAGGGTCTCTCAAATGTTGTTAGGGACACTCGAATGCCATTAGATTTGTTTCGGTGACATTAGGGTCATTTAGGTGCCATTAGGATCAATCAAGATCCATAAATGCTATCACATGAATCATGAACATTGGCATCGACATCATTGTCATCATCATCGTGAACATCATACATTACAGCAGTATCATCATCATATATCATTGTGATCATAGTCATTCATGGCAAACACATTGTGATGGTGAACAAGACATCTTACTACCTTTCAAGAAGTTCATAAAGGACATTTTCCCTCGCCTAACTGGTCGATGGGTCTTAACAATTAGTAATTATCGTGATCCTCACTATCACGTACCTTTCACTTTCAAGGTTCTTCAATTCTACCACGCCAATTGAATAGATCTCCCAATTTGAGAGTCGACCCCAGTGCTAGCGTCTATGGTAATGCCAGTCCCAGATCTGAATGTAGTTCGAGAACATGGTATGAAGGATCCCCTGGTTTGAGAGTCGGCCCCAGAGTGCGATCGATGAAGGATAGCAAGTGCTCATAGAACCAGTCTGTCCAAATCACGCAGGATTGAACCAATTTCTTAAAAAAAATCACAAAGTGGAGTGGCGGGAACCAGTATTCCAAATGGCGCGGGATTCCTAAACATGATTTTGATTTTGATTTCATTCCCACGATGAAAAAGTTAATTAGACATTTAGTACAAGGCTAGGAACATCACATATTAAAATACATTTATATGGATTCACAAGAAAGCTATTAAATTCAATAAATTATTAAATACATTGTTTAAGTATATAATTATGATTCCACTTTAGAACTGAGCGGAGCGATGGAGGATGCGTCCAGTACAAAAGCTTTTCGAGTCTCTCCAGGGTTTTTCTGGTGTTTTAGAAGTGCATGAATACTTTCTTCATTTAGCTCATGTGTATATGTGGAAGAATGGAGTATTTGTCAGACGTGGAGTGGGAGGTGGAGACTTGAGTCACCCTTCACAAAATGGGGAAAACAATGAGAAGAAAGGGTGATGGAATGAAAATTACTAGCATGTTGAAATTGGCAGGAAAATTTTCATTTTTGGTGTTACAGATCTAAAAATTACCAACATATCCCACTTGTAGTTGAAATTAGATTCACTCTTTAGAGATTATGTGATGTCCCAAGGCCTTAATCATCACTCAAGAGCAACCGAGGGAACTGCTACATATAGGGTAGATATTCCATATGTAGGTCATATGTAGTAGTCTAGGTTAACACGCAGGGACCATCAACCACATAGCAAATTAATATGGTCTTAGGCCCTAAAATTAGTTTATAGGCCATGGTACAAGCCACGAGAACCATCGTCAATGTTACAAATATTGAAATGGCCACAATATCTCGCTTGTAAGGTAAAGTAATTATGTGTAGGGCCCTATACATGGACCATGAATCATATAGTAAACTTATTAACCATGGAAAATTATTTAGGTTATGAGAACAAATATTGGTTTACACAACCTATAAATATAAAACCATGGTTGGTTTATTGGTTTACATAACCATGGACAAACCAACAACAACAATGACATTGATGATGGTGACAATGATGATCATGACGATCTCACATGTAGGCTAGAGATTCTTATGTGGTAATCTAGGTTAACATGCATGGACCATCAACCACATGGAAAATCAATATGGCATTAGACCCTAAATTTAGTTCACATGCCATAGTCCAGGCCACGAGAACCATCCTTTGTGTTACAAATATTGAAATGGCCACCATAAATAATGCCACTAATTAGAAACTGACCTAACACAACCAACCCATGTAAATGACTCATGCACTTGGCACGCTTGATCCATGCAATGAAATCATGCACCTAGGAAGCTTCAACCTCTACCCCCTCACCTCGTACCTAACCTTAACATCTAGCCCCAAACCGAATAACATGATAACTTATAAACCACTTAACCACTAGTACCAACAAAACCATAACCCCTTTCCCACTAACCCACGGATCCCTTAGGTGCCTCGCTTCTAATCCAAAAACTCCCCAAAGCCTACCACATTATAAAATTGTAGAAAATGTCCCCTTAAGCCAGTGTCCCTCTAACCCTATCCCACCACCCCCTTACCCAGTCACTAACATGCCTACTGCACCAAATCAACACACTAACACAATAAACTTTGACCTTGGGTTATTTATAACCAAGGTTTTAGATCAAAGACTTTGACATCAAGGTTTGAATGATCACTATATGGGATTTTATCAAACCAAAATTAGTGCAAAAATAAACACAAGAACTTAGACTATAAACAAAATATTCCCTATCTAGGGTATGTATGATGACTCAAGTCCCTATGCATGGCCCATGAGTCTCAAAATAAAAGTTTTATTGCCCAAGAACCTACATTTTGGTCCTAGACCATAACATAGGCTCCTAGAACCATCCACAACATGAAAATACTAAAACAAATGACAATGTGTTACTTAAAAGCTAAATAATCCTTGCCTATGGCCTATGTGGTGGTACATAGAAATTCCCATAGGTTACAAGACCTTGAGGTAACTACCAGTCATTATAAACTAGATTTTGATCTAACACCATGGACACCATGGATTAGGCTTCAAGAACCATCCATGATGTTGTAAATATTAAAATGGCCACCATACCCACTTACAAGCTAAATATTCCTTGTGTAGGAATCATGTGGTGATTAGGGCCCTACACATGGTCCATTAGCCATAAATGATAATGTTATGGCACACGAGTTTGTATTTTGACCATGGATCATGGAAAGCTGGAGTGTGAGAACCATCTTTGATGTGAAAAACCTAGCATGACTGCCACAAGTTATGAGAATTAGGATTTTAGGGGGGCTTTTCAAACAACTGCCTCCAAAAGTTCAATTCTTATGACTTTTAAGGAGGGTTTCAAACAAACCACCTCCCAAAGTTCAATTCTCATGACTTTTAGGGGGGGTTTGACAAATCGCCCCCAAAAGTTATGAGAATTGGGCTTTTAAGGGGGGGGTTCAAACAACTGCCTCCAAAAGTTCAATTGTCTCATGACTTTTAAGGGGGGTTCCAAACAAACTGCCTTCCAAAGTTCAATTCTCATGACTTTTAGGGGGGGGGGGGTTTCACAAACCGCCCCCAAAAGTTATGAGAATTGGGCCTTTAGGGGAGATTTCAAACAACCACCTCCAAAAGTTCAATTCTCATTACTTTTAAGGGGGGTTCCAAAAAAACCGCCTCCCAAAGTTCAATTCTCATGACTTTTAGGGGGGGGTTTGACAAACTGCCCCCAAACGTTATGAGAATTGGGCTTTTAGGGGGGGGTTTGAAACAACTGCCTCCAAAAGTTCAATTCTCATGACTTTTAAGGGGGTTTCTAAACAAACTGCCACCCAAAGTTCAATTCTCATGACTTTTAGGGTCGGTTTTGACAAACCGCCCCCAAAAGTTATGAGAATTGGGCTTTTAGGGGGGGTTTTCAAACAACTGCCTCCAAAAGTTCAATTCTCATGACTTTTAAGGGGGGTTCCAAAAAAACCGCCTCCCAAAGTTCAATTCTCATGACTTTTAGGGGGGGTTTTGACAAACCACCCCCAAAAGTTATGAGAATTGGGATTTTAGGGGGGGTTTTCCAAAAACCGCCCCCAAAAATCAAATTTCAGGACTTTTGGGGGCGTATTAAAAAAAACGGCCCCCAAAAGTCCAATTTCCATGACTTTTAGGGGCGGTTTTAAATGACCGCCTCCAAAGGTCTGAAAAAACTTTTAGGGGGGGTTTTACCAAGACCCCCGCAAGCCAAAACCGTCCCTAAAGGGCTATTTTGTTGTAGTGGATGTTGTTCATTCATGTACATACTTATGTTTCTAGATTTAGGATGTACATTATGCATTCATGAACAAGGTACTACTAATATAGTAATGGGTAAGTGGCCTATGGTACTGTACAACATTCCATTGCTACTTATCTAGAATGAAACCTCTTTGCTGACATGTTGGGAGTTGTGCACACTCTTAACAATGTTCTAGTAGAGATGGAAGGCATCTAGAAAGTTACGGGATATGTATAAATGTTGTATTGAAGCATTGGCTAAGATAATTGCATGATCGTATGACATATGTCTTTATGCATAAGAATGTGTTTTTGAAAAACTATGAGAAGTTTTTAATCATGCAATTGAATTTGACTTGTAGGAAAAATCGTGTACAATCACCTACAAAAGAAGGATTACAACATTTGTTCCAAGCAACGAAATTCAAGAAAACTATCTATTGAAGATATTGAAGAATCTGAAGTTCCCAGGATCCGGGATGTAGTAATGGAAGAATGCCATGATCAACGAATACCAGTCGATCATGAAGAATGATGTTTGGGATTTGGTCCCAAGACCAGAAGGGAAGTCTGTGATGACTTCCAAGTGGATCTATAAGATCAAGAATGCTGTAGATGGCAGCATAGAAAAATACAAGGCAAGGTTTGTGGCTCGTGGCTTTTGCACCTGTAGCAAGATACACTTCCATCAGAACAGTACTTGCTCTGGTTGCAGTGATGAAGTGAAAGATACACTAGACAGATGTCAAGACAACCTTCTTGAATGGTGTAGTCGAAGAGGAAGTGTATGTGGAGAAGCCACTCAGTTTTGAGACACATGACAGAGGGACTCATGTGTGCAAACTGAAGAAAGCCCTGTATGGTTTGAAACAGGCACCCAGGACCTGGTACGGCAGGATAGATGGCTTCCTATCCAGTTTGGGCTTTACTAAAAGTAAAGCAGACTCCAGCCTTTACTACAAGGTTGAGGAAGGAAGTCCGGTGATACTACTATTGTATGTGGATGACCTGTTTGTTATAGGTGAGGATAGATTGATTCCCGACACAAAAAGGAAGCTTGTTGTTGAGATTGAGATGAAGGACTTGGGAATGATGCACTATTATCTAGGTATGGAGGTGTGGCAGAATGCAGATGGAATCTTCCTTGGACAAGGGAAGTATGCAGTAGAGATCCTGAAGAGGTTTAGGATGATGGATTGCAAGGCCATGGCCACACCTATGGCATCGAACTTGAAGCTTCTGTGTGATTCTTCATCTGAGCCAGTTGAAGCCACGATGTATCGTTAGATGATTGGGTCCTTGATGTACCTAACGAATATGAGAGCAGATATCTACTTTGTGGTGAACACCTTGAGCCAGTACTTGATAGATCTGAGACATGTTCACCTGATAGCTCCAAAGCATATTCTAAGGTACCTGAAGGGTACAGTTGATTATGGGCTCAAGGATGAGGTGAATCAAAAGTTTAACCTGGAGGGTTATGTTGATTCAGATTGGGTAGGCAGTGTCATTGATCGGAAGAGCACTTCGGGGTGCTGCTTAAGTATCGAATCCAGTATGATCTCTTGGTTTAGCAGGAAGTAGTCCTGTGTGGCACTGAGTACAGCCGAAGCATAGTATGTCACAACTTTTTTGGCTAGTTGTGAGGCAGTATGGGTTAGGAAGCTACTGTCTGATTTGTTTGATCTCCAACTGAGTGCTACTTGTATATATTGCGATAACCAGAGTTGTGTGAAGTTGTCGGAGAACCTAGTGTTCCATGACAAGTCGAAGCACATTGAGATCAAGTTCCACTATATCAAGGATATGGTGTAGAGAGGAGTAGTGAATCTCCTGTATGTCCCGACGGACGAGCAGATAGCCGATGTGTTGACCAAGCTGCTAGCCAAGAGTGAAGTTTGAGTACTTCAGAGAGAGGCTTGGTGTACTTCAGATCGCGATTCCTTCCAAGGGGAAGTGATGAGTCCGGAGACACAGATTCACATGAGCCATTCCGACATGGTTGAAGTTTGTCTTGCCATGGTCGTTGATGTAAGGGCTGGAGCCATTCCGACATGGTTGAAGTTTGTCTTTCCATTGTTGTTGATGTAAGGGATGGAGCCATTCTGACATGGTTGTAGTTTGTCTTGCCATGGTCGTTGATGTAAGGGCTAGGCCATTCGAGCATGGTTTAAGTTTGTCTTGCCATGGCTGCAATATATGTGCTCGGGCCATTCGAGCATGGTTTAAGTTTGTCTTGCCATGGATGCGATATAAGTGTTGGGGCCATTCGAGCATGGTTTAAGTTTGTCTTGCCATGGCTGTGATATAAGTGTTGGGGCCATTCGAGCATGGTTTAAGTTTGTCTTTCCATGGCTGCGATATAAGTGTTGTGCCATTCTCGCACGGTTGAAGTTTTTCTTGCCATGGAATAGATGTAAGTGCTAAGCCTTTCATGGATGGTTGAAGTGTGTCTTACCATGCCGGTGAGTGTAAGTGTTGTGTGATGTGCATCTGGGTTGTGCTTCTTGGACTATGAGGTGATCTGAAGATGATGATGTGACATTAGGGTAAACAGGTTTTACAGAGGCATGTGATCAGTCCTGAGATGCTCTTGCAGGTTTTGTAGAGGTAGTGGAATCAATCCTAGGAGATCTTGCAAGTTTTGCAGAGGCAGTGTAATTAGCCTGAGTTGTACCTACTTGATGGCTTTCTCGCAGAGATGATGAAGACCTAAATGGAGGCTAGGCCTATATCCAGCATGAAAAAGGGATAGCTCTGTAGAACTTTCTATGACAAGTAGATTGGAGATTGATTGAGGTAGTAGTAGCAGTGATGATGACGATGCTCCGTGATCCAGTGATGATGATCCAGCTCCAGAATTGAAGACTTGTGCCTATATGTATTGTTGACTTGTGTCAAGAGAATACCTTCCTAGTTAAGAGGGAGTTTTGATGTATTTGTAACTTCGTAATATATTCACTTGTATATTGTATTTGTACTTTATTGTATCCCCAACGGAGATGTATTATTCCTCCGATTAGAAGTGTCATCATGTGTACTTGCATGTGTCGCAAGTTATATTGTAAGTGTCGTAACTTATACTTGATGGGTTATTAGACCACCTTGATGGGGTCGGCCCTGTATGAGTCATGTGGGTCAAAGGGTTATTAGACCACCCTAGTAGGGTTCGGCCCAGTCAGCTTTATGTTAAGTGGTTAAGTTGAGGCTGACCTAGTTGAGTAAAGGCCAAGTGAAAGTTAGTGTATAAATAGAGAGTTTGTTTCTCTCATTTTACACATTCTATTATTCACTCACTTAGCATTAGTGAGAGAAGAGAAGGGTGCAAAAAAGTGGAGGAGGAGCATGCTGCTGAAGATATCTATCTCTTAGGTTTGATCATGGTGATCCTTGTATTGATACTTATTCTATCTCTGAGGAAGTTGCGGGGTTTTTCACCTTCTTGATTTTCCCCGGTGAAATGTTTTGTGTCTCTTGTCTCTTGTCTCTTGTCTCTTATGCTTGATATGTTGTACATGTTGTTCTTTTAGTTAAGATCCTAGATATATTGAATTAAATGATGAAAAACTAACATATTAAGCTTTCCTGGACATTCTTGACCGAACATTTAGTGCCCACGATTAGTTAGCTCGACGAACTCACTGAAGATCACTTCCGGTCAATTGTTTTTTTCATGGATTAACAACAGGTGTCATATTCATTGGTTACACTATCTAAATTAGTTATGGGTGTGGACACCACTAGTCACCCCTAGTTTAACTATAATGATGTGTCTCTTAATTATACAACTTAGTGAATAAGTCCATTTATCAAGATGTTTAAGAGTCTCTGTTTAAGTATTAAATTATTACGTTTTAGATAGGGATGATGCATTTGAAATTTTGTAGTAATGTCTAGGGTATGTTTTGTATCAAATTAATTGAATGATTATGGACAAAAATTTATATTCACGTACAAATATTTTTAGATGGATTAGTCATCATTAATTTCTCTCCAACTCAATTTAGTAATGTTTAAATTTTGTTGTATATAACATTGCCTAGATGATTATGGATAAAAGTTTGTAGTCACCTACAAATATGATGTAGATATAAAAGTTATTAATCAGTTCTTCTAATTAAATTAGTAATGTTTAAAGTGTGTTGTATATATAATTGCTTGAATGATTATGGTTGAAAGTTTAAAATCACATACAATTAAGTCTTGTATAGAAAGGATTATATTAAGTTCTTTGTAATTGAATTCAGTAATGTCAAGAGTATGTTGCATATAAAATTTATTGGAGGATTAGGGGTGAAGTCCTTTTAGTTTCCCACCTACAATTAGTATGTTAAGAGATGAAGATTGTATAACATGAAGTACTATATGAATATATAGTTACTTATGGGCTAGTGGTACTAAAGTAGTTTACTATCTTTTTAAATGACAAGATACACCTTTGTAAATTATGATCATTCATGATTTAGAACTTGTGATATATTTTTGTTTATATATATATATATATATATATATATCACGATTAGTTCATGTTTTACAGATAAAAGACACAAATCGATGATTTAAACCCTCATAGAATGAATTTATAGAGGACATGTTTCCTAGAAACGAAACACGACCTAGAGATCATCTCCAATATGGTTTTTTGATGTGTCCTAAAACATGACATGAACCAAACCCATGTTTGGCACATGTCTAGGAATGCCATGCAAAAGATACCACATATACGGACATTGGGAGTCAAATGGAGGTTCCCTATGTCATATAAAGCCTAGTCTTGCTTCTAGTAGGGGGGGCCTAAGATGAGGTTGGAACAATCTAACCATGAGATGTGGAAATTTACATTATATATGAAGGGGCCAAATTAAAAATGTGATGACACACCACTATTTAATGATAAGATGAGGTTCATGCTATTGAGCCCTACCAAGATGGTAAGGAGAGGGGTGGGAGGATGTGGGTAGCTAGAGATGCTATACAAAATTTCCAGAGATGATGTTCTTTTGATTACCATTATCAAGTATCATGGTTTCTATTTAGTCGACTATTTAGTCCCCGACTTGACAATTATGTGTGAATGATGGAGTCACGAACTAATTGTTCCATTACAGTGATCATTGTGGGAAGAATATGTTATTGAAGAGAATAAAACGTTGAAGGGTTTGGATTATATATTTTATGATCCAAAGTAAAATTAGGAGTATAGACATAAGAAAAACCCTGAATTGATCAATGTCACATCCATGTCATCCATTATTTTCCTTAAACCATCGATATTGCATTATGGCATTTCAAATTTGGATGTTCAACATTTTGGGAAAAAGTTGAATTCCATGCTAGCCATCGATCTAAATCCATCCACAACTGCATCAATTCAAGGTTCTTTATTTTTGGTGTTTTCCACTAAATCTCCATCATCTGATGGGAATCTCATAATATAATGGATCAATTTTCATTTGGGGTCATTGGTCATTAGTTTGATGTCTAAATTTTATTATCGTACGAGCTAATTAAATGCTTATATAAGGATGTACCCATGGTTTTGGTGCATTTTTAGTTCTTAAATAAATTCAAGAGGTGTAGTACATTTTTTATTTAGATCCCATGCTAAATTTACTAATGAGTCATTAAAGATTCAAAGTAAATTATTAAATGCATTTTATTTATTTAATGTCTTCCATAGAGGTAAAATAGAGAAGTCATGGTAATTTATTACTGGCCACCTTGTTTTATTTTGGGTTGGTAAAATTAAGAAGGGGGGTCCGTTTGAAGAAGGAGAAGACCTTAGAGAGGATAAGGAGAGAGGAAATGAGAAGAAGGGATCTCTCATCGAAGAAAATAAGAGGAGGTGCATAGGGTAAAATGAATAATAAATAGAAGACACAAATGTTAGAAATAAGAATAACAAACAAAAATAGAAGAAGGTTGAAGAATTAGAGAAAAAGAGAAAATAAGAAGAAGAATGATGATTAGAGAAGAATTGAAGAAGGTTTTGAGAAACTGCATGAATTTTGCAACATCTACATGTAAAATATTTGGCTTTAGAAATCATTGAGAAAATTTTGATGTAAATGCATGGTTGAGACTTAGAACAACATGCTTGTAATTTGATAATTAAGGAATTTGAAGTTACTTTGAACAGACTTGTAAATTCTGGAGGATAAATCCCTTTGAGACTTCAATGCAAATTTGTAAATTCTTTGAGAGTTAAGAGAAGGCCTTTTGAGCCCAAAATATGAGTCAAAGATTTCTATGTTTTGTATGTTTGAATTTTGTATGTATGGACTGTGGTTTTTAAATCGATGTTTGTGATTTCTTTTCAGGACCTATTATTTATTGGATTTGTGTGCCTGAATTGAAAAATAATTATTTGTAGGGGAATTAGGTCCCCTCTGCATAAAGTGGTACTAGAGCAGGATTATCTTACAGTGTAGTTGTAATCCTACTGAAGAAGGAAACTCCATAATTGGGGTTGTGGGTATAGTTATAGGGGAAGAGAAGATACATACCTAGATGAAGTTGGGTAGATGTTGTAAGAGTGAGTTTAGGGAAAACTCAACTATTATTCTTGTAACATGGACCTAAATACAAACTTTTCTTCAAGTCTAAGATTGGGACGATCATAGCTATCCATGTGTTTGGTTGGAATTCTTACTAAAGTTATTAGATATGTATCTAACCATTTATTATTTTGTTATGATGAATAAAATATATATTCAGTATATTCCTTATTACTGAAGTAATCAGAGAAGCTTTTAAAGAAAACAAATGTGCAATTAGACTTCCTTTTGTTTATTTGAATAGTTAAAATAAGGATACAACTCATTTTAATTACTTGTTATTGTATCACTTATAGTTTGAACTGTTTCCTTCAAGAAGGGTAAATTAATAGAGAGAGAAAAATAGATGTAGGGAAAGGAATATAAATTTGTGTAGCGGGAAGGTGCATGAACTTGGGTCCACGTTTTTTTGCCACCAGATTTTAGGATTCCAAAATAGAATGCTTCGTTGTTTTTGTTGTAAATTTTGAATACTTTCCTCATTTATCAAAAAAAATATATGGTGCACTAGAAGAATAAGATCTATATACACATTTAAAAAAATTAAAAATTTCATTAAGTTATGGCCCTCAAGTGCTACATGTGAACACATCGTCCTTTTTTAAGGGTTTTCCAACTTCAATAAATCATAAAAAATGGAAACATCATAAATAATGTTGGAAACAATTTCTTGCACTAGTAGAAGATGTCCTCTACACATGTAAAAAATTTATTAAAAAATACTATCAATTATTTCATATAATGTTGCACACGCACAGACATATATGTTATATTGTGCTGAAAATTTAAACAACCAATTTTAGAAAAACCAATTATAGACAACTACACAAAATTTCTAATAGTAAAATTTATATATTATGAAAGATGATTTGAGTTCCTATATTTTATCTTTTGACTTCATCTTAAAATTCATTATACAAGTACTTCTAATTGCCTCTTGAAGTTGGAGGTTCCTATTTTTCAGTTTTATGTGGCACCTAAAGTGTCATTAAAGGAGCTCATGATTGTGCATCATCCCTATTACTTCTATTATAGGATCGATACACAATTTTAGAAAGTATATACTTTAACCCCATAAATTCACGTAGCACCCATGTATCTGAAAACATACTCAAGGAACTGTTACAACCCCCTCAATGACCCAAACATGTATATAATCTTGGATACAAAAACAAACAGATCTCTAAAGAATTCATTAAAGGGAAGGAACCCCTTATTTCACCCTTTATTGTAACAAGATAGGGATTCAATCCAAGAGTTTAAAATAACAGGGGAACCCTCATAAGTTCACATGGACGAATGTTCAGAATAGGGAATAATCACACTTAGATGATTGGGTTGAGTATCTATAGTCTATAAAGAAAATACGGATTGAGGATACCTTAAAATTTTAGGATAAAAATGACAAAGGAAAAAGAGTAACACCATTCATATTTTATTTGTATTAAAAAAATGGACTAAATACTTTCATAATATCTAAACACTATGTAAAACAAGAATTCGAGAAGATATTGTATACCCTTTTATTCTTTCATCTTTTAAGGTAAGAAGATATATGGAAGATCATTATAACAGAAAATAATCACACCAAAATTAATGGTTGGTTGCTCATACCATAAGAGTAGGAAATTAAATAAAATACTCGTTTGAATTATTCAATAGTAACCATCCACATTTGTTACAAGGAGCCAATGAAAGGAACAACCCAATACATAGGTAAACAAAACACAATATGTAGGTAAACATCTTGTACCAAATAAAGTTAACGTGTTGTATATTAAAAAAGTAGGGAAGGATCACCGAGCACTGAGGGTCTTCCCTCATATTAGAATTATTTAAATAAAAGTCCCCAACAGAAAACCTAGTCAATGATGAGATGACCATGAGAAGAAGAGGGTATAAAATCCATCGGCATAACTAGAAGCTATGAATCGACTAACAGAGCCATAACCTAAGAGAATTGGATTGAAAGATGCTAATAGAGGATGTTAATAAATTGTAGAGTATGCCACATCAAGGACCGACGAAACTCACTTGTTAAAACAAGATGAGAGTTTGTCACAAATCATACCTTGGAACAACTCTATGTCGATGCAAAGGCTATAGAAGAAAAGAGTTGTGAACACTCATGTCATGAGCTCATAAATTCAACTTATAAATATAGTATAGAAACAAATTAATTGACTAAAGAGGATGTTCCTATTGGATCAAAATCCCGACATAAAATATGAGACTTAAAATCATAAAAATAATAAAAATCGTGAGAAGAATCAAAATAAAACAAAGAATTAAACCCTTACCATAGGTTTGGTCTAGTTGATTTCCACCCCAAGAACTTGGATATTATCCATGGTCAAAGATCAATTTATGTATATGCTAACCTCACCAAAATAACCCTCTGTCACAATTCCAAATATAGATGATGAATTAATTACCAGAAGAAGAAATAATGACATAAATAAAATGCATATGAAGATAGATTATTACTAATAAAAGAATCGTCTCTAAACTATATCTATCAGGAGAGGTATCTTACCAGTGATTTGAGAAGCGAAAACCCTCATTTGGATGAACTGAAAAAAACTACATTACATTCTATGGAAAGACCTGGACATGAATCACCAATTTCACTAATCAACATCATAAGTCATATACTAGATACTTCGACCAAATGAAAAAGCAACTACATTGAGACAAAGGGAAATAAAGAAAATATGATATAGATGCATTTGAAAAAGACAAAGATAAGTAGTATAGGTTAATTTACTAGAGAAATCTCTCCATTCGTAACTCTCTTCACCAAGGTTATCAATAAAAGAATGGCCCTATTAGGGTAAGAAGGTAGAGCCAAAACAACCAAAGGATAGTTTCATCTGAGATGTATGAACAAGAAACAACTAGACCATATATGAATGGAGTGAGTACACTATCTCCAGTACAAATACATAGATCAAACAAGTGCCACAAATACATAGATCAAACAAGTGCCACATAGTGGCTATGTCCCTAACATAGTGGTATGGAATTTGATTTTTTTTGCAAATTGCGTAAGCATAAATTGGAATTTGGAATTTGCAAATTGCATACACAGAAATTGGAATTTTCTTAAAAAACAAAAAACATTTTTTTCCGAATAAACAAAGAGAATATCATGTACAAATACATCTGAACTATAGCAAAAGCATGTGGAAAATGTTTGAATCCAAAGGCTTAAACCAGCGGGAACAACTATTAATGTTAAATTATTGGCATGCAAAAGACATGGACATGGACAAGTCATTGATAACAATAGCAGCATAACATTATTCAATAGTTCATGTTTTATTTGTAGCATATAAATTAAACATGAAATCATAAATTGGGGGTAAGGAACACTATAGATGCATATAGAACCAAATTTCTATATCAATATTTGGATCCTAATCTAGTGCATATGCATAAATATGGAGAATTTGATTCTGTTGATTGGACTGATGGGAAGGACCGTCTGCCCCTCCCGGGGGGATTCCTTGGTTGCAGCCAAGGTCGACAATCAAGGGGCCGCCGCACTAGCAGAGAGAGCCGAGGAAGAGTTGGAGAAAACCTAGCGAGCTCATCTACCAAAAACCCTAGCAGAATCTATTCCTCGTCATTGAACAAGCGTCGGTAATTGCTTTTTGATTTATAAATAGATATTATTTATAAAGTAAAGATATTATTTATAAATGGATATTATTTATAAAGTAATGATATTATTTATGAAATAAATTTATTATTTACAAGAGAAGATATAAATTATAAACAAAGTGATTATATAAAAAGATAATATAAGTTCCTTAAAGAATTTATAAAAGAACAAGTTAAATAAATCCTAAATAAATTAAAGTTAGAAGTAAATAAACTTTTCAAATTAACTATATATATATATATTAATTCAAACTGAAAATCAACTTAAGTTAATATTAGAGAAATTAATAGTGTCAACTGTTATTTTGAAAAAAAATGCTCACCTATAAAAACTAGGACAATTTCCAAACGGAGGGTATCTATCTTTTTATCATTATTTTATGGTAACAAGAGAGAATTTGTCCCACAGATATGAGAGAGAAAATTATTTCAATATTGGATTATCATTAGTTGTCTGCCCTAGGTCCTCTAGTTTCCTATTGCATGTTGGAGCCAGCTAGGGGGGAATCAGATTAAAAAAAGGAACGGTTGTCGTTCATGGTTGGGAGTGTTAGCAATAGAATTGTGCTAAGCATATGGAGGGGTTTAGGCCCATGAAGAATGTCAAAAGGGAAGCTTTGTTCCTAAACCTCATGGTCCTAAAACTAGAAGATTTAAAATCTCTAAGCAGTAGGCCTAGCCTGTGGTAAGGATGTCGGGAGAAAAGCTAAGGTTTCAATGATACTCATAGGTTTGGAAGCAAATTGTATCCTCAGTAACATAATGGCACTTGTAGACGGCTCAGATCAATCGCGGTGGAGATCGACGGTTGCGGGCGCCCTTCGCAGAAAGGTTCATGGCGCTATAAGCACTGGCAGAGTGTTAACCAACAGGTAAGTCAAAGATTGATTGATGGCGGAGGAGACGGATCAACGAATGATAATTTGTTCGCATATTTAACATGCGTAGAGAAATTCAATTTGCATATTTGCGAACTTTTGGTAGGAGGATGTAAGTTCGGATGACCAGGATCCATTAGAGCTCAGATCTACGGCTAGGGTTTAGTTTGCTAAATGAACTCGTGCAAACGATTAGCAGTCCTAAGATTTTCAAACATGGTAGGGGTGGCACCATCCGACGGCCCAGATGCGAGCAGGGTTAAGATCTACAGTGTCCATTCTATCAGGGAAATATATGGGTGCTGAAAGAGCATCTTCGTTGCCAGCAAATGATTGCCAATAGGCCGAAGGCCACCTCAGCGCAATCGTTCGTTTCTTCCACCTATCATGAGGGCCTGGTTAAGAGTGTTTCACGTCAGCTCACACATCTGTCATCATTCCTACTCTCTTGGGAGATCTAGTCAGACCATCATGGCTAAGGTAATCACGCATGGCTGCTGTCACTATCAGGATCGTTATGAACAGGGTCCCAGCATTCGCCGATTCACGACCATCACATGAGAAAGGTGGAGAACCCTGTTGCTTAGGTATCTTTCGGTTAGAGCTCGATCATGGAGAAGGATCCGGGGGCCGAGGTGGTCTTCATGCCAGAGCAAGCTTGGTCTGAAGTGGAGGAGGAGCACGTTCCTTCGCCTGCTATAGTGTTTGACCGAAAGGAGGAGAGCTCAGCAAGCGAATCTGAGGAGAGACAGCTGTGCAGGAGGTTTCGACGTCGAAAGAAGAAAAAGGAAACCCAAGAAGGTGAGTGGTACACCCACCAAGCTGAAGAGATTCTCTAAGACTTAATCCTCTCCGCTGAAGAAGCAACACCTCCTCCTCCAGCAGAAGAAGCATAGGTGGAAAATTCCCTGAGGATAGAATACTTCTTCGATCAGCAGGGCCAGTTGAAGACTTAGGACTGAGGTGGTAGCCTGTTTCCCTAGTTTTCTATGGCCTGTCATGTCAGTATGTTTTGAACCAGGTTTATATGTAATATTTCTCAGTTTTTGAGGCGGTTAGGGTCTCCAAGCCTGTTGATAATGTATGTGAAATAGATCATGGCTGACCCATTAGCAATCCTTTTCATTTTGTAATTTGTTGTCAAAGGTGGCGAACTTGACCCTGTAGGTGGCAACATAGCTTTAACTGTTATCTGATAGTCAAATTCGAGGTTGAGAGCCTATAAATATCTATGTAATAGAAGTAGAATGGGTTGGAAAATCATTGGGCTGAGGCGTGGGGTAGATGATCTCTGTTTTGAAACATAATCTTTAATAGAATTGCAATGTATGAGGCTGATTTCGACAAAGATTCATGTGTTGTTTAGTTTATAGACTATTTCTTTCTTCTTCTTATGTGGATGTGCTTCCTGTTATTTACTTCCATTATGTTTTTATTTTTCATGTCTGAAACTAGTGTATGGTAATGCAAAATTATTTTTATAAGCTCTGGTTATCGTTTCAGACATCCACCAATTATTTCTACTAAAGTTAGCATAGGATTCATCCTTGTTAGATGCCCATGTTGATGGATTGTTCATTTATTCTTCTTTTATCACCAGACAGTAGCCTTTTGACTGTAAATGGATGGCTATCTTGCCTATGTCCTCATATTTCATGCTGCATCATTGTTATTTTATTTATATGTTTTTTTTTTACTCCTTTTCCCAATGCTTTCTCTCCTGATTATCTCACCAAACCCTTGAACAATTGTCCCATCAGAAATATGACCTTTTGAATGTGCTTTGATTGAATAACTTGAGTAAGAATGCTGTGTGTTTCTCATTGATTAATTTTAGTCTTTTATAGGTTCAAGAGAGATCCCTCTCTGATTGCATTGGGTCAAAAGCGCAATCTAAAGTGGTTTTGTGGTTACCCCATTTTGGCCTCTCTGCAAACCTAGATGTACGATTTGGGTGCTAACATAATGGCGCCATTGATGGGGATGAGTGTCTCATCTGTTGAAATATTGTAACTTTTAAGAATATTATATTTGTATTTTATTATTCCAGAGATGTTTCATTCCTCCGATAGGACTTTGTCATGTATCCATAAATGTTTATTCCTCCGTGGTAACTTGGGTTATTAGACTTCCATAGTGGGGGTCGACCCTATATGTGTTATGTGGGTTAAAGGGTCATTAGACCACCCTATTGGGGTAGGCCCTATCACATTATGTAAAGTGGTTAAGTTGGGGCCGACTTAGCTTGTGTAAAAGACAAGTTGGAGTTGTGTATAAATAGAGGAGGTGTGTTCCTCATTTAACACACTACACTCACTTGTGATTGGCACATAGGTGAGGGAGAGATCTGCTATGGAGGATAAGGAGATCATGTCTATGGTTTACATCTTTGTATTTGATGGTCATCTATGTTGAGGAAGCTTTTCTAGGTTTTCTACCCCACGAGGGTTTCCTAGGATAAATTTGTGTCTCTTGTGTTTATGTTGTGCTTGTTGTTCTTTCAGTGATCCTGTATATGCTATTGTTGTGAAATGGAATGTAATGCTGATATTTTATATCTTACCATATTGGATATTAACATGGTATTAGAGCTAACCTGAAGGAATGAAATGTATGGAACTTATGACAATTTGAAGGTTAGGGTTTTGTATAGCAAAATCCAGTCATCGTGGAACTTTCTCTATAAATCCATTTTGACGAAGGTTAAGGATATGAAACCTTTACAGGTCATAGATTACATCCCCCTGTACCTTGTGTCCAAAGGAAAACCTCTAATTCGTTGTACTTTGTGATTTATGATCAGTACAAGTTAGGATTTCTGCCTCTTCTAGATCTCAATCATAAACAGGTGACCTAGGAAAAAAGGTCACAAATTGGGCTAGGAAGCTCCGAATGAAATTTCATAAAATGTGATAGGTAGAGAATGGACTGTAGTTTTCTCAGTTAAAATTTTCAGAGGCTGAAGTTGAACCAGTGACATGTGGCACGCTGTACAAGTTCGCTCTCCTGTTTTATCCCATAAACAGGTCACTTTGCGACACTTGGAATAACTCTCTCTCTCAGAGACTCCAACTGAGGTCAGACCTATGGGGTTGGAAAGAGGATAGGTCGGGATACCATAGGTAGAAGTTTCAGACCCTATGGATTCATAATTTCGGAATTACACTAGAAACAATCAAGTGCATATTTCTGTCAAAACATATTTGGATTCTGAGCACCTTCATTCTTGAATCGTCACTGCTGTGGGAAATTAGGGTTTCAAAGAAAGTTGGAATTTTTGGAATCGGAGTCCACGGCTGAATGCTCCTCATCAAAATCAAAATTTAGAGACCAAGATCGAGATTTTTGGTTGGTCAGAAGGG
The DNA here is from genome assembly GCA_027924585.1 of Larix kaempferi. Taxonomy (NCBI): domain Eukaryota; kingdom Viridiplantae; phylum Streptophyta; class Pinopsida; order Pinales; family Pinaceae; genus Larix; species Larix kaempferi. The sequence goes on from BSBM01000432.1 coordinate 4,428,698, forward strand.
TGGGCTTGATCAAACCCTAGTTCGGGATTTTGATTGGAAAGGTGGAAAATTAGGGCTTCTGCAAAAGTTGGAATTTTTTAAGTTTGTGACCACGGCTGGAAGCTCCTCAGAAAAATCAAAGTTTAGAGATTTGGATCGAACCTTTTGATTGGGAAGACGGGTGGGCTTCATCAAACCCTAGTTCAGGATTCTGTCCAGAAGATCCAGAAGTTTCAAAGGCAATTTTGAGGGGTCAAATTTTGGAGATTTCAAAATTGAAGTATGCTAGCTTGATCAGCTCAGCAAGGCGCATCTTTCCATCCATTCAGAAGTTTGAAATTCAAAGTTTTAATTTTTAGTGTTTCTCTAACAAATCCTGATCCAGCTCTGGATCCAGTTTTAGCAAATCAAAGTGGATTGGGTTAAAAGCAATCCTGACAGGTATGACTTGAGGAGATATGGGTATGTGTTGAAATATGTTCATGATTAAGTTTATGTTTGTCTTCATATTATTTAGGTTAGCATAATTTTGATTAATGTTAGACTTGTCTTATTACCCTAGTAAAAGTAAGAATGCATTGGAATGATAGAATACATTTATTGATTAGGGTTATGACACTTATGATTGTACTAATGCACCTGTGGTGTTGTATGAGGAATGATGTTGTCTGCTAACGAGATACAGGTACATCAAGAAATACAAATCAAGTTCTATGACCATTATGAAATGAGGACAAAGACTCATCCATAATGTTTGACCATATAGAATCTCTACTTACAAGGTATGTATGACTTTGTTCTACTATGCTTAACTTATGAGATATGCAGGTTCTAGCACAAGGTCTCTAAATCATTGAAGAGAACAAAGAAGATATTGTTTAGGTAGGTTAGACATAACTAAGCATGTATACTAATCCAGGTATGTTTTCCTATGTCAAGTTAGAATCCTACTTTGTGCTAGGATCTTAGTATACCCATGTATTGAAGGATCATGACCATACATATTCAAGATTACTTAGAATCATAATGTTGTAATAATATTGATCTTATACTAATGAATGTATGATTATTATGAGATCATGATGATGACACTAGTGCACACTTAAGCATGCATAGTGGTCAAGGATGGATAGAAGCTCATGAAATGGAAGGGAAGTAGAGACCAAGAAGGAAGCAACCTCACAAGACATAAAAAGATAAGTATTTGAATTGTTATTTGAATTACTAAATAGTCTATGATATTAATAATTGTATGCATATTTGTATTCCTAGAATATATCATGCTAAGTGTAAGCATTCATATAGCATTGAAAAATATACTACTAATATGCATATGATTGGTAAGTTGGACAAACATTCCATTGTTGCTTGTCTAGAATGAAACCTCTTTGATGACATGCTGAGAGTTGTGCAAGCTCTCGATAGTATGTTCTGGTAGAGATGGAAGGCATCTAGATAACCACTGTATGCATACAGGATATGGAAAAGTGTTGTGCCAAAGTATTGGTCAAAATAGTTGCATAACCATGTGAATCATATTTGTATGCATAAAAGGTTATCATGTCAGCATGATTTGATGATTGTGAAGTATTACTAGTCATGTAATTAACTTTGATTTGTAGGAAAGATCATGAAGAATGATGAACACCGAACAAGTGATGGATGTTCAACAAGAAGAGTTACAAAACAAACATACTATAGAAGGCTCGTGGCTAGAAGATTCTCTTAGAAAGAGGAAGAGGATCATGATGAGATGTTTGCTCCAAGTGGCTAGATAAGACCATTCTCTTAATGGTGTAATTGAACAAGAAATGTGAATCGAGAAAACTACCAGGATTCAATTGAAGAAAGCTCTGTACGGGTACCCAAGATCGATAGTCATTTGATGAGATTAATGATCACCATGGGTGATGCGGATTTCAACCCTTGCTACAAGGTTGAAGATGGTTTCTTTATACAGATGACATGGATGCAAGAAGGAACTCACCACAGAGTTTGAATGATCTCAAGGCTCATATCAGTAGACCCATCTGATGAGAGATGGCATAGATAGATATGCAGAAGATCATTCAATGCAGAGTGTGAATGGTGTTCAGTCACAGAGGAAGAATTGATAGCTTCTTGACAAGCTTGGGCTTTACCAAGAGTAAAGTTGATCCTAACCTTTACCTTAAGGTTATGAATGATACTATGATTGTATGTGGATGATCTCTTTCTGACAGGGAATGAGAAATAGATCATGGAAAGCAAGAAGAAGCTAGCTATAGAGTTCGAGATCAATGATCTCAGATTGATGCATTACTTCTAGGACTGGAAACATGAAAAGGTTCAGAAGGAATCTTTCTCAACCAGGGAAAGTATGCTGAGAAATATTGATAAGATTTGATATGTTGGAATGTACAACCATGGCCACTCTCATGGGTTCCGACTTGAAGCTATTAGCTGATGACTCATCAGAGTTAGTGGATGTGACTCTGTGCAGACATATTATTAGGTCATTGATGTATCTGACGAATACCAGGCCAGATATATGCTTTGCTGTGAACACCTTGAGTTGGTATCTAGTGGAACCTAGGCATGTTCACCTGATAGCTGCAAAGCATGTGATGAGGTACCTAAAGGGTACGATAGACTTTGGTCTATGTTATCGTGGTGATCATGACTTCAGATTGTATGGATACACAGATACTAATTGGGCAGGAAGTGTATAAGATAGTAAGAGCACATCGGGTGGATGTTATTTTCTGGAATCTACCATGATCTCATGTTTTAGCAGAAAGCAGTCTAGTGTGGCTCATAACACAGCTGAAGCGGAATATATAGCTACTTGCTCTGCCAGTTGTGAAGCAGTATGGCTTCAGAAGTTGTTATCAAAATTGTTTGACTTAGAGATGGAACCCACTGTGATCCTATGTGACAGCCAGAGTTGTATCAAGATGACAGAGAATCCAGTGTTCCATGATAAGTCAAAGCACATAGAGATCCGATATTTCTATATATGAGATATGGTGCAGAAAGGAGCTATCAAGCTCGAGTATGTGAGCACTAATGAACAAGTTGCTGATGTATTCACCAAACCTCTGTCTTGAGAAGAGTTTGAGTATTTCCGAGACAAGCTTGGTATAGTTTAGAAGGACCCTCCTCAAAAGGGGGAGTTATGTGGTCAATGCTGATATTTGGATACTGGTATCGATGTGGATACCTATATCAATGATGAGATTGCCTATATTGATGGTAAGGTCAATGATGAGGATACTTGTATCGATGATGAGGATACTTGTGTCGATGATATGGATACTTGTATCGATGATGAGGATACTTGTGTCGATCATATGGATACTGTATTGATGTGGATACTTGTATCGATGATGAGGCTACCTGTTCTGATGATGAGGTCATTGTATGGTCCCTAGTGGACGTGATAGGACTCCATCATCCCTGAACGCTTCGTTCAAAATGTACGTGATGGGGATTGCATCATCCCAGAACCACTAGTTCAAAATGTACGTGATGGGGATTGCATCCTCCCGGAACCACTAGTTCAAAATGTATGTGATGGGGATTGCATCATCCCGGAACCACTAGTTCAAAATGGATGAGAGGGGATTGTATCATCCCTGGACTTCAGTCCTAAACTGATCCGTAGACAGATGTCTCCGAGAGTGAGAGGATTGTATCATCCCTAGACTTCAGTCCTAAACAGATCCGCAGACAAATGTCTTCGAGAGTGAGGGGATTGTATCATCCCTAGACTTCAGTCCTAAGCTGAGCCGCAGACAGATGTCTCTAGGAGTGAGAGGATTGTATCATCTATGGACTTTAGTCCTAAACTGATCCGTAGACAGATGTCTCTGAGAGTGAGAGGATTGTATCATCCCTGGACTTCAGTCCTAAACTGATCCACAGACAGATGTCTCCGAGAATGAGGGGATTGTATCATCCCTGGACTTCAGTCCTAAACTGATCCATAGACATATGTATCCGAGAGTGGTCCTTAGACTTTGTCTAAGTTGACAAGTGGACTGCATCGTCCCTATACATGATATGGTGTCTTAAATAGATCATGTGTGTTTCAGGGTATGCTGCCATTGTGCTGCTGATCGTGATGGTCTAGATGACGATGCTGCTGATCGTGATGATCTAGATGACAATGTTGTTGATCGTGATGATCTAGATGACGATGCTGCTGATTGTGATGGTCTAGATGACGATGCTGTTGATCGTGATGATCTAGATGACGATGCTGTTGATCGTGATGATCTAGATGACGATGTTGATGATCGTGTGATGACAATGCTGATGATCGTGTGATGATGATGCTGATGATCATGTGATGGCGATGCTGATGATCGTGTGATGATGATGTTGATGATTGTGTGATGACGATGCTGATGATCGTGTGATGACGATGCTAATGATCGTGTGATGATGATGCTGATGATCGTGTGATGATGATGTTGATGATCGTATGATGACGATGCTGATGATCGTGAGGATCTAAATGTTGATGTCAATGTTACTGTTGCTGTTTGAGTGCTATAGAAGATGAAGACTCAGTACCAAAGATGTTGATGTTCCAGTAACTGCTTGAGTTACTGATGATGTTGAGAAAGCTTCCAATGATTTATAGATGTATCATGTATGATGTTGATGACTCCTTGCTCCTGCAAATGTTGTTATAATATCCTTCTCGTTAAGGGGGAGTGTTGAAATATTGTAACTTCTAAAAATATTATATTTGTATTTTATTATTCCGGAGATGTTTCATTCCTCCGATAGGACTTTGTCATGTATCCGGAGATGTTTATTCCTCTGTGGTAACTTGGGTTATTAGACTTCCCTAGTGGGGGTCGGCCCTGTATGTGTTATGTGGGTTAAAGGGTTATTAGACCACCCAGTGGGGTTGGCCCTATCACATTATGTAAAGTGGTTAAGTTGGGGCCAACTTAGCTTGTGTAAAAGACAAGTCGGAGTTGTGTATAAATAGAGGAGGTGTGTTCCTCATTTAACACACTACACTCACTTGTGATTGGCGCATAGGTGAGGGAGAGATCTGCTATGGAGGAGAAGGAGATCATGTCTATGGTTTACATCTTTGTGTTTGCTGGTCATCTATATTGAGGAAGCGTTGCTGGGTTTTCTACCCCATGAGGGTTTCCCAAGATAAATCTGTGTCTCTTGTGTTTATGTTGTGCTTGTTGTTCTTTCAGTGATCCTGTGTATGCTATTGTTGTGAAATGGAATGTAATGCTGATATTTTATGTCTTAGCATATTGAATCTTAACATCATCATCCATGGGAGAACGACAAAGTTTCAGAACTAATTGTTGATGGTGAACAACAGTCAAACATTAAGAAGGTTGTATACCTTTCACCTGGCGAATCCACTCATTGAGTTTTCATTATGAAGGCAGCTCCACTGGGGGAGATTGGTGGATCCATGCTAGAATTCAGATGTTGAAAATATTATGCCGACTCCACTGGAGATGGGCTCAGTTTCCTTAGACATGGAAGAATCAAAACCCAGGTATCAAAGTATCAATCTCTTCAAGGAGGTGTTGTTCTTTTGCTTTGGTTTCCTTTTTCCCTCATATATTTATGCCAGGAGAGTGTTGCTTCGCAGAATAAATATGAGTCACGAGAGAGTTTCCTTTGTATATCCTTCATTAGAGCTTGCAAATGTATATTCTTCTTTCATCCCTAAAGCTAACCCAGTTCCTCCTTTTGAGCCCTGCAAAGTCCCTAATTAACCCTGCAAACCCCATGAGAGCAAGACTGAGGACATTCTTCCTGTACATACTCCTCTACCCTCAAGACCTCAGGAGACATATAGACCTTTCAATCTACCCCTGTCTTTCGTGAATATCCTCCCAAATACCACAAATACCTCCCTGTTTTTGATGGCAAGGATGAAAGTCTTACTGCTGAGAGGCATGTCCAAGGTTTTGAGCATTTTCCGAACCTTTTTGAAATAGAACATGAGGATGTTTGTCTTAGAGCGTTTTACCAATATTTTCAAGGAAATGTTAAGAAGTTGTTTAAGCACTTGCAGCCTGAATCCTTTGATACATGGGAAAGGTTTTCTAGTGTCTTTTTGGAGTTTTGGGGTAAGAGAAGGTCTCTAGACCAGGTGCTTTCAGATTTTTATTCCATAAAGAAGCAGGAAAATACAACCATGTCTAGTTTTAGTAGGAGGTTCATGAACTTTTACTACAATATGCCAAAGGAAGTTCAGACCCTAGAAAATGATGCTAAGCTGCAGTATGCCTCTATCCTTACTCCAGAGTTGTCTTTCCTTTTGTTAGAGAGAAAGTCTTCCACATTGTAGCAGATGTTCATTGATTCGTTAGAAGTTGAAGACAATCTCAGAATGTCTAGAAAGACCTCAGAGAAAAGCAATGAGGGTGATCTGGGAAAGAGATTAGAGTCTAAAGAGAGACATGAGAATGAGGTATTTGCTTTGTTTTCTCATGGTGAGTAGAGAGATGGTCATCCCAGCCGTGTGCAAGAAGATGATAATGTTGTTTTGTTTTATGTAAATTGCACTCAACACACTGAGAGCTCTGGGATGGAAAGTTTTGAAGAAGGGTCCGGTCCACCCATATATGATGAATACAGAGATGAAGATGTCATAAGATTTCTGGAAGTGAATGAGAAGAAAGAGCCATCATGCATTCAACTCCACTATATAGAAGTGCTAGTTGGGGAAAGGAGCTTAATTACAACTCCTGAATTCATCATTGAAAGCCATGGGAGTATCAATTCTGATGGTGACAAAGCCCTATTTCCCGAAGCTGAATCATTCACCAAAATAAAGAGATTTCTTAAATCTATGAATGAAGAAATATTAAAGGCCTTGCATGAAGAGCCTGGCCATCCCCAAGGAGAAAAAGGGGGGACCAGTGAGAGTTTTTAGCAAGCTGAGGTTTTTCCCTTGGATGAAAATGAAGTTGATTATGAGATCTATGCAGAATTTCTTGATCCTGACACACACATTCAACAAGCTAACCAGATGATAGACATACTGGAGGAGGACCAGGGTGCTCAATATGGTTTTTATGTGGGTATTTTAGACCTAGAACCCCGGTTCCTAGAGGTGGTTTCTTTTCTAGACCCATTTGAAAGTCAGGATGGAGTTTCTTTTGAAGCACCAGAGAAGAACCAGGTTTTTAATATAGGAATTTTAAGAAATCAAAGAAACGACGTCATGAATGGCCCATGTGGAGAAGCATCCTCTCATGTTGTAGAGCTAAAATCACAGCAGAAGGGAGTACATGAAGATGGTTGTTTTAGTCTTATTAGGTTTTTTAAGGATATGGTCATACATGGTTTCCAAGCTCTACTTGAAGCTGGCCATAGATATTCAATCCCTATACTTGATGTGAGTGATAGAACGGATGCGCAAGCTACTTACAGTTCCTCTGGGGGAAAATTGGCCAAGATGCCAACAGAGCTGCAGTCTGATAAGCTTCCAAAGAAGTTACAATTGAAGCAGACCTGTTTTATTGGGGAAATTGTAGAAAAATTTGGACGGCATCATGCTTCATTCGACCCAATATCCGATTATGTAAAAAAATTCTTCGGTGGGAGTGATTGGTTTTTTTTTTACCAGAAGGATTTCACATCTCCTCTTTGCTTAGTGCCATTGATATTTTGTTGTCTGATTTTAGTAAGGCATGGTGAGAAGGTCTGCTTAGGGTATCAGTTGCTCGACTGGTTGCACTGGAATTTTCATATCACTTGATTTGGAAGCCACTTGGATAGTTTAGGGTAGTCTTTACATAAATAAGCTCGACATGACAAGCACCTTTTCAACATTTCCAGTTGCAATAGTATGTTTCAGTTTCAGTTGTTTTTGGTTTCAATAAAGGCTATAGAGTGCAAATTTTGTGATGGGAAAGGCCCAATGGACAAGGCACTGGTCTGTGGGGTTTGTTGCTACCTCGCAGGGAGGATAACATCCCCAATAGGAGCCAGTTGTTAGCACTAGAATTGTGATAAGCATATGGAGGGGTTTTGGCCCATGAAGAATGTCAAAAGGGAAGCTTTGTTCCTAAACCTCGTTGTCCTAAAACAAGAAGATTTAAAAGCTTTGAGTAGTAGGCTTGGCCCGTGATAAGGATGTCGAGAGAAAAGATAAGGTTTCAATGATAATCATAGGTTTGGAAGAAAATTGCACCCTCGGTAACATAATGGTGCCTATAGACGGCTCAGAAGAATTGCGGTGGCAATCGACGGTTGTGGGCACCCTTCGCAGAAACATTGGGGGCGCTATAAGCCCTGGCAGAGTGTTAACCAACAGGTAAGTCAAAGATTGATCGATGGTGGAAGAGATGGATCAAAGGCCGATAATTTGTTCGCATATTTAACATGCACAGAGAAATCAAATTTGCATATTTGCAAACTCTTTGTAGGAGGATGTAAGTTCAGACGGCGGGGATCCATTAGAGCTCAGACCTACGGCTAGGGTTTTGTTCATGAAATGAACTCCTGCAAATGATTAATAGTCCTAAGATTTGTGAACATGGTAGGGGAGGCACCATCCGACGGCCCAGATGCGAGCAGGGTTAAGATCTACGGTGCCCATTGGATTAGGGAAATAGGTGCTGAAAGATCATCTTCGTTGCCAACAAATGATTGCCAATAGGCCGAAGGCCACCTTAGCGTCATTGTTCGTTTCTTCCACATATCCTTAGGGCCTAATTAGGTGCGTTTCACGTCAGCTCACGCATCTGTCATTACTCCTACTTGCTTGGAAGATCCGATCAGACCATTATGGTGAAGGTAATCACACATGGCTATCGTCATTATCAGGATCGTTATGAACAGGGTCTTGGCATTCGTTGATTCACGACCATCACGTGAGAAAGGTGGCAAACCTTGCAGCTCAGGTATCTTTTGGTTAGATCTCGATCATGGAGAAGGATCCGAGGGCTGAGGTGGTCTTCATGCCAGAGCAGGCATGGTATGAAGTGGAGGAGAAGCATGTTACTTTGTCCCCTATAGTGTTTGACCGCGTGGAGGAGATCCTAGCAAGCGAGCCTGAGGAGAGACAACTGTGCAGGAGGGTTCGACGTCGAAAGAAGAAAAAGGAAACTCGAGAAGGTGAGTGGGAAACCCACCAAGCTAAAGAGATTCTAAAAAATTTCATCCTCCACTGAATAAGCGACACCTCCTCCTCCAGCAGAAGAAGCACAAGTGGAAAATTCCCTAAGGAAAGAAGACTTCTTCGATCAACAAGGCCATTTTAAGACTAAGGAGTGAGGTGGCAGCCTGTTTCCCTAGTTTTTTGTGGCCTGTCATGTCAGTATGTTTTGAACTAGGTTTATATGTAATATTTATCAATTTTTGAGGCAGTTAGGGTCTGCAAGCCTGCTGATAACTCATGTGAAATAGATCATGGCTTACCCGTTAGAAGTCCTTTTCATTTTGTAATTTGTTGTCAAAGGTGGCGAACTGGACCCTACAGGTGGTAGCATAGCTTTAACTGTTTTCTGATAGTCAAATTCGAGGTTGAGAGCCTATAAATATCTATGTAATAGAAGTAGAATGGGTTGGAAAATCATTCGGCTGAGGCCTGGGAGAGCTGAGCTCTATTTTGAAACATAATCTTTAATAGAATTGCAGTGTCTGAGGCTGATTTCAGTAGAGATTCATGTGTTTTTTAGTTTACATTCAGTTTCTTTCTTCTTCTCACGTGGATGTACTTCCTGTTATTTACATTCATTATGTTTTTATTTTTCATGTCTGAAACCAGTGTATGGTAATGCATAATTCTTTTTATAAGCTCTGGTTATCGTTTCAGACATCCACTAATTATTTCTACTAAAGTTAGCATAGGATTCATCCTTGTTAGATGCCCATGCTAATGCACTGTTCATTTCTTCTTCTTTTATCACCATACGACAACATTTTGACATTAAATGGATGGATATCTTACCTTTGTCCTGATATTTCATGCTGTAGCATTGTTATTTGATTTATATGTTTTGTTTTGACTCCATTGCCAAATGCTTTCTCTCCTAATTATCTCACCAAACCCTTAAACAATTGTCCCATCAGAAATATGACCTTTTGAATGTGATTTGATTGAATAATTGAGTAAGAAGGTTGTGTGTTTCTAATTGATTAATTTTAGTCTTTTATAGGTTCAAGAGAGATCCCTCTCTGATTGCATTGGGTCAGAAGCGCAATCTAAAGTGGTTTTGTGGTTACCCCATTTTGGCCTCTTTGCAACCTAGAGGTACGATTTGGGTGCTAACAAGGGGGAACGTGGTAGTTCCAAAGTCATTCGGTTACCATCCTACAGGTCAGCTAAGCATAATTGTTTTCATTAATTACTGGTTGAAGTATGCAGGTCTGTTCAAGGAGAGAATCCCAGCTGCAAATTCAGGTATGAATTACTTTTATGTTGATCAATTGAAATTTTATAAATTAAATTCCATTACTATAATCTCTTTTCTTATTTAATTTCGGGAATTGGGAGCAAGGGCTATTGCATTGGCTCCCTGGGTTAAAATATTTATGTCCCATTTTTAAAGTCATGCTTAATTTCCCAAACCCTAGCTAAGCTGAAATAGTAAATAATTTACAAACTAAATTAATTGTTACAACAGAATTATCTCTTGTAAAGAGATTGATTCACTTGGAGTTTCCCAAGATTAGAACCCTAGGCCCCAAACTTAAACTAAAATCAAACCCTTACTATTCTCAACATTTAATTAACATATTAAATAACTAAACTCCAATAGAGATTTCATAGAGTCTCTTGCAAACCAAAATCAATGTAGCAAAGAACTTCTTCAACATATATAAGAACAAGCACCACAAATTTTATTCATTCTCTTAAATCGCCATACACCGGCTGATTTATGTTAAGGCGCATTTCCCAGGTTTACATTCTTTTCCTAAATAAAAATTAAAGACTCAGGATCAAGTTCTCTACACAGTACATTTAAAATCTACAATCTCAGGAAAATCCATGCTACATCGTGGAATGCCATACTCTGATAATTAAACATTGAAACTATAACAAGTATAAAATGAATGCGTTTTTAACGCAAGGGATTTTCCCATAAAACCCAATAAAAATATTCAATCAAAGAAATTAACTCAGGACATTATCTACGCAGAGATAATTAAATACACAGTAAATTCATTTTCATCCTTGAAACGTTAAACCACGATTTATCTCAGAGAGGATGTATTTTCCCCACACTAAGAATGCATCTATGTTTAAATTACACTGAAGCTTTTTCTCTCGATTAGACTTTTGAATTTATTTTATATAATTAAAATCATACTGCTGAATCAAATCACCATACACAGAAGCAAGGTAAAAAAAACACACAACTAGATAGGGCTTTGCCTAGTAATTAAAATTAAAACAAACATTTCAATCTTTTATCCTATAGAGAGATTCCTTTTCGAAGTCAAACACATGAGTTAAAAAGATGCGAGTGAAACTGAGAACACATAAATTTATAAAACATAGGCAGGATCTTCACGCTCAACCTTCACCCAAAACAATAGTAAAGATCTAGGTTAAACAAGAATATTTTGAGAGTTAAAAGAACATCAATACAGAAGGACAGATGCTATTCACAGTAGATGGAAATAGATCTCATTATATCCACAACATTTGAAGAAATCATTTAAAAGAACTTCACATTAATTATTAAATAGAAATATCAACACCAAAACCATAAATCGAAATGTACAGGAGTCCAGTTAGGGCCTCCCCTATCCCATTAATAAAAACGAAACCAGCTTATACATAAATCGTGTCTGCCCAGGAAATCCCTAAACTAAACCATTAAGATACATTTCCAAAAATGCTGAAACCACAATATTTTTCACAGGAGTCAAGTGAGGCCCTCCTCTAAAACCAAAACGCCATACAGGCTACCGATAAAAACTTATGGTTCATACATTTACAAAATGTGCCTGAGAATAAGGCTACATTTCCCATTGCAAACTCAACACCACATTAAAACCCTTGATGATTCGATTGAGTAAAACTTTCCCAAAACTGTTATACATTGAGCAAACAAAACAGTACAAGAAATCAGACGCATTGAGGGAGAGATGGCCATAAAAGGAACTAGGATTATCCATGTTGGCCATGTCTTCCATCAAATTCATTGCTGTAGGTACTCCACTCCACTGAGCTTGAAACTCACTATGTGCCTGAGACCATGTCAAATAAAACCTGTAAAGTATTAACTTAAGACTTAAAACAGAAACCAAACACTGGAAATCAAAAGATAGTATGGGAAACAAAAGTTTACCTTCAGTGCTTGGTATCCACATCTCCCCAGTCATTTAAACTGAGCATTTTCCTGAGCTACGCTCATGGCCAATGTAGGTGTCACGACCATGATCGAATTGCAGAGAGCTCTGCCCTCAACAATCTGATGCGAAAATGTAGTAGAGACTACTCCACGATAGGGTGTACCCTATCCCCCATCCAACTTATTAGCACTTCGGTTGGTTGGCATATCATAAATGCCACCAAACCCCACTACATTATAAATGTTTACCCACTCCCCATAGTATAGAGTGACTTTATACGTGCAAGGTTCGACTTTGTCACTATAGGCTTGTTTCCATGCATTTAAAACTTGCATTTAAAAAGGACCTTGCTCATTGTTCCAAAACTTTAAATGTTAGGCTCATAACATTCCTTCAACTTACCCCTACAATACACCAGTAGAAGTAGACCTTAGCATGTAGCTAAGTAAGTCGAGTCCTTGTCACCAAGCTCATCACCTCAAGCTCTTAACGGTGAAAGTGCCTTTGGTAGAGTAGCCCCATCTAAGAATGTCATGATCTTGATTTACCTTCTGATCTTGTGTCTACAGCTCTGCGCAAATTAGCTCCGCACTGATCAAGGGTATTGGAGGGTCCCACTTGCTTGGGTTTTTCTAGATTTTGTTACCAAGTTGGTCTTCTTTATGCCAGTAATTTATGATAGTGTCTCTACCTTTCGCTTGAAGATGTTGAAAGAGGTACAGGTGTGCAGTGATTAACGAGAGGCTTAGTCGTTGTTGCTAGGAATCTTTCCAAAAAAGGGCTTGGTCACCGGCTTGAACTTCCCAAAAGCTGTGATGTTGTACCAGAGCATGCTCACAGTTAGTAGCGCGCCAAATGAGGGAGCCTGAGGGGTCCACATTGTAACAGATCCTTTGCAAAGGGGCCCAGTTGTTGGCATATTTTCTATTCCAAAGTTGGATCCAGGTCATGTTTTCAGCAGTGACCCAATTCCACCAAATCTTGGCAGAGAGAACCTGATTATTAGTTTCAGGATCTCTGAGATGAAGACCGCCATAGTTCTTAGGTCTGGAAATGGTTTTCTAGTTGACAAGGGCCCATTTGCGATTATCATGGTTTCCACCCCAAAGAAAACAACATTGAATCTTCTTCATAGATTTAAGGACACACTTGGGGGCAGCCAGCATGGAGAAAAGGTAGAGGGGCATAGATTGTAGAACAACTTTGAGTAGGATAAGGCGGCTTGGCAGGTTAAGGGTTCTGAAAGTCTAGAAGGAGATTCTGGATTTTAGTTTGTCAAGGAGTTCTCTCCATGAGGAGTGTTTGATTGCAGTTTTGAAGAGTGGAGCACCCAATTACTTAGATGGGAGGTGGGAGACTTGGAAGTCGAGAATGCGAGAGATATTTCTTTGCGTGATGGCATTGGTGTTGAAGAAGAAGAGCTGGAATTTTTCAAGGTTGATAGTGGTACCAAAGGCAACAGAAAATATGTTAAGGGTTTTTTTCAAAGCATGGGATTCCTACACGGAGGGATGTCCAAAGAGAAGATTGTCATCCACAAATTGCTGGTGAGTGATAGGAGGGAAACCGTGGGGGGAAAGGCCTTTGAGAGAGTTAGTGGAAATCAGGGTTTTGAGCATATGAATCAGGCCTTCCATCATAAGAATAAAAAGGAAGGGAGAGAGGAGGTCTACCTGGCGGATGCCTTTGGAAGGAGAGAAGGTGGATGAAGGGTAGTTGTTGACCAGGATGGAGAAACAAGCGAAAAAGGTAAGGGCAAAAATCCATTGAATCCACTCATTGCAGAAACCATAGGCTTGTAGCATTTTCTCAATGAAATCCAAGCTGAGTTTGTCGAAAGATTTAGAGAGGTCCAACTTGACAAGCAAGCCAAGAGTTTTGGTAGTCTTCAAGGAGTGAATCACCTCATGATCCAAAATGATTCCATCCAAGATTTTTCTTCCTTCAACATAGCCGGTTTGCTCCAATGAGATGACGATTGGAAGCAGAGCTTTCAACCTGTTGGCTATCACTTTGGTGATGATTTTATAAACAACATTGCAGAGCAAGATAGGTTGGAACTTACCAGGGCAGGTGGTTCCCACTTCTTTGGGTATCCGCATGAGGAAAGTAGCATTCAAGGTTGGGAAAACCCAACGTTTTTGTCTGGATTCTTCCACAAGTTCCAGAATGTCATGTTTTAAGAAGCTCTAGCAATGCTTGAAGAAGTTAATTGTGAATCCATTCGGTCCAGGGGATTTTCCATTTGCCATTTGATTCACCACGAGTTCCACTTCCTGCAGAGTGATTATTTTCATGAGCGAGGCATTGTGCTCTATCGTCAGAATTTTTCGAATGTGGCAAGTGACCTGGTTGATAGCCTCAACCTTGTTGGTGGTATTTTTCAGAAAGGAGGTTGTGGAAGTGATTAGTGAGCTCTTGTGCAATGTCGTCCTAGGTCCTTAGGAGGCTTCCTTGCTCATATTTGATGGCGAAAATATGGTTGGACATTTTGTGTTGGATCGCGGATCTATGGAAGAAAGCAGTATTTTTTTCACCCTCCTTCAGCTAGTTAATGCTGGACTTTTGTTTCCATATAATTTCTTCTTGTTTGCATCTTTCATCTAGTTGCTTTTGAAGGTCCTCCTCTTTGTCTTTGAGGGGTTCATAGTACCCTACCTCCATAATATCTCTTTGAGTTTTTTCAAGCTCTTTCTCCAGTGATATTTTTCCCTTGAAGATATTGCCAAAGGTGGTTTGGTTCCAGATCTTAAGCTTAGCTCTCAGAAGCTTAAGTTTTTGGTGCATGATTTCCATTTTAGAGCATCCTTCCACTCTAGTATTATCCCACCAGGAGCTAACCATGTCCAAAAAGGTGGGATGCGTTAGCTAAAACATTTCAAATATGAAGGGGTGAAATTTGAGATTACTTGAGTTTTGCCAAGCCAGGGAAATAGGCTAGTGATCGGAGCCTGCTAAAGGAAGGAGGGTGGTGGTAATGGTACCAGGAGCTTCGATGATTTCATGAGAGATGAGAAAGTGGTCACGCCAATAGGCGATCTGATTAGTTCCACCTCTTTTGTTGTTCCAGGTCATGAACCCCTCATAGGGGAGAATATCAATGAGGTTCTAGTCTTCGATGCATGCTTTGAAGCTGGTGTCCTCATTGGAGAGTGCACGCAACCCACCTTTTTTGTCTTGAAGGGAAGTTATCATGTGGAAGTCTCCGCCTATGATTACCATTTCTTCCAAGTGTTATTGAGAGAACCAACTAATATGATCAAGGAGGTGGGTTTTAAGAGCAGGGATTTTAGGGCCATAAACATTCATGAGATGTCTCGTAATTTTTGTTCCGTCCAGATGAAAAGAGGCAGAGAGAGAGTGCGCAGTAGAGGCAAAGTCATTAAGCTCGATCAGAGAAGGGTTACAGGCGATTGCTAGACCGTCGGAGGCCCCGGTAGCATCTATCACCATTGAATGGAAGCCTCTCCAAATTCTAGAAAAGAGATTTTGGAGGATAGTATCAGAACATTTGGTCTCCTGAAGGAAGATTATTGTGGGCTTGTCTTGCATTATTTTTGTTTTTAGCATATGGTGTTTTGAGGCCCCATTGAGACCTCTTACATTCTTAGAGATTAGCTGCATTGAGAATCGGAATTAAAAGCAGGAAAAAATTCCGTAAGCTGGGCGTATTGCCCTGATTTGATTAGCCTTGTACCAAACTGGCTGATTCTTTGTAGATCTATTTTTCTACCTCTTTTCTTGTTGTCTCTCTAAAGTTTATGTTTGTCTTTTTGGGGAATATTCAGGATGCTTAGTTTTTTGTTCTTGACCTTCCTGGAACAAGCATCTTCTGGACCCAAAATGTCTAGATCTCCAAGTTCCAAGTCAATCATAGAATCATCCATGAGGATTTCAGGGTTGATGTACTCACCGGTTTCAATAGCTGTGGCTACCTCTTTTCCTTTAGTGTTCAGAGTCATCTCCTGAGGTTGAGAATTGGCTCCTAGATGGGTTTCAGACAAGATGTGAGCATCATTCATTGAGTTGAGATTACTAGGGTTCTGAGGATTCGTCTCCATTTTTTCTTGTTCACTTGAAGGATTTTTCGGTTGTTCATTGAGCACATCAAAACTATTGCTAGTATTGGGTTTGTCCAATATTTTTCCTTCTTGTTGTGGTTTGCGATTGTGCCGCCTTCTTCTGCTTATTTTCTGGAAACCTTCCTCATCTTTTGTTGTTTCATGAGCCAGTTGGCTGCAAGGACAATGTCTATACAGATGCCCATGTTCATGCCACTTTCTGCATCGAAAAGGAATGTGCTCGTAGTCCAGGGGTTGGATCCATTCAAAGTCATCATGATTAAGACTAATGGAGTCGGGAAACAATTTAGCTATGTGCATGTAGACACAGATTCTAGCATAGGAAGTATTCATGTTGTATCTTGTTTGTTCAGCTATTTTGACAAAGCTTCCCAGGGAGTTGTCAATGTCTCAAAGGGTGTCTTCATCGTAGTATTCCTGCGGGAGTGAATACATGCAGATCCAAACCGATGCCCATGTAAAGTCTTCTTTTTCAGGACTGAATCTTTCCGCCCAGATTTTCAAATAGAGACCGACTAGGTTGAAGAAATAAGGTCCTCCTTCTTCCACTCTTGCTTTGTCATCCTGACTTTGGAAGATAACTGTGAAGAAACCATTGGATCCTAACTGAAGGCCAAAGTGCACTTTGGGCTTCCATTTAGCCATGATCCAACCTCATACGACTTGTTTTGTGGGCTAGATTCCCATGAACTTCCCTATGAGAGCATGATCTTTCATATCATGTGCTCTGGTATTTTTGTGCTCTGCCGGGAGACAAAGGGTCAGTCGTTCTACAGTTTTGGCGATGCAGGTCATGGTACTTTTTGTAGAGGAGGTGTTTTCCATATTTTCCAGATTTTGTCCAGGGGCACCGTTATTGCCCAGTGGTACATCAGAGGATCCTATCCGTATGGTATCTTCATTGGGAGGGATAGGATACTTTTGATTATGTTGATTGGAATGATGGGAAGGGCCGTATGACCGTCTAGGGGGGATTCCATGGTTGCAGCCAAGGTCGACAGTCAAGGGGCTGCCGCAATAGCAGAGAGAGCCGAGGAAGAGTTGGAGAAACCCTAGCGAGCTCATCTACCAAAAACCCTATCAGACTCTATTCCTCATCATTGAACGAGAGCCGGTAATTGCTTTTTGATTTATAAATATTATTTATAAAGTAAAGATATTATTTATAAATGGATATTATTTATAAAGTAATGATATTATTTAAGAAATAAAGTTATTATTTACAAGAGAAGATATAAATTATAAACAAAGTGATTATGTAAAAAGATAATATAAGTTCCTTAAAGAATTTATAAAAGAACAAGTTAAATAAATCCTAAATAAACTAAATTTAGAAGTAAATAAAATTTTCAAATTATATATATATATTAATTCAAACTGAAAATCAATTTAAGTTAATATTAGAGAAATTAATAGTGTCAACTGCTATTTTGAAAAAAAAACTCACCTATAAAAACTAGGACAATTCCCAAAGGGAGGGCATCTATCTTTTTATCATTATTTTATGGTAACAAGAGTGAATTTGTCCCACAGATCTGAGAGAGCAAATTATTTCAGTATTGGATTATCATTAGTTGTATGCCCTGGGTCCTCTAGTTTCCTATTGCATGTTGGAGCCAGCTCGGGGGGAATCGGATTAAAAAAAGGAATGGTTCTGGTTCATGGTTGGGAGGAACATGGTAGTTCCAAATTCATTTGGTTACCATCCTATAGGTCAGCTAAGCATAATTGTTTTCATTAATTAGTGGTTGAAGTGTGTAGGTATGTGCAAGGAGAGAATCCCAACTGCAAATTCAGGTATGAATTACTTTTATGTTGATCAGTTGAAAGTTTATAAATTAAATTCCATTACTGTAATCTCTTTTCTGATTTAATTCCAGGAATTGGGAGCAAGGGATATTGCATTGGCTCCCTGGGTTAAAATATTTATATCCCAAGTTTAAAGTCATGCTTAATTTCCCAAACCCTAGCTAAGCTGAATTACAAAATAAATTAATTGTTACAACATAATCATCTCTTGTAAAGAGATCGATTCACTTGGATTTTCCCAAGCTTAGAACCCTAGGCCCCAAACTTAAACTAAAATCAAACCCTTACTATTCCCAACATTTAACTAAAATATTAAATAACTAAACTCTGACAGAGATTTTGTAGAGTCTCTTGTAAACCAAAACCAACATAGCAAAGAACTTCTTCATCATACATAAGAACAAGCACCACGAATTTTACTCATTCTCTTAAATCTCCATACATAGGTTGATTTATGTTAGGGCGCATTTCCCATATTTATATTCTTTTCCTAAAGAAAAATTAAAGACTCGGGATCAAGTTCTCTACACAGTACATTTAAAATCTACAATCTCAGGAAAATCCACGCTACAACATGGAATGCCATACTCTCATAATTAAACACTGAAACCATAACACGTATAAAATGAATGTGTTTTTAACGCTAGGGCTCTACCCATAAAACCCAATAAAAATATTCAAGCAAATAAATTAACTCGGGACCTTTCCTACGTAGAGATAATTAAATACATAGTAAATTCATTTTCATCCTTAAAACGTTAAACCACGATTTCTCTCACAGAGGTTGCGTTTATCCCCACACTAAGAATGCATCTGAGTTTAAATACACTGAAGCTTTTTCTCTCGGTTGGACTTATACATTTCTTTTATATAATTAAAATCATACTGCTGAATCAAATCACCATACACATAAGCAAGGTAAAAAAAATGCACATCCAGATAGGGATTTGCCTAGTAATTAAAATTAAAACAAACATTTCAATCTTTTATCCTATAGAGAGATTCGTTTTCCAAGTCAAACGCATGAGTTAAAAAGATGTGAGTGAAACTGAGAACATATTAATTTATAAAACATAGGTAGGAGCTTCACGCTCAACCTTCACCCAATACAATATTAATGATCTAGGTTAAACATGAATATTATGAGAGTTAAAAGAACATTAATACAAAAGGTAGATCTCATTATATCCACATGACTGGTAGAAATCATTTAAAAGAACTTCACATTAATTATTAAATAGAAATATCAACACCAAAACCATAAATCGAAATGTACAGGAGTCCAGTTATGGCATCCCCTATCCCATTAATAAAAACAAAACTAGATTATACATAAATCGTGTCTTCCCACGAAAGCACCAAACTGAACCATTCAGATACATTACCAAAAATGTCGAAACCACAATATTTTTCACAGGAGTCAAGTGAGGCCCTCCTCTAAAATCAAAATGCCATACAACCTACCAATAAAAAATTATGGTTCATACATTTACAAAACATGCCTCAGAATCTGGCCACGTTTCCAATTCCAAAATCAACATCACATTAAAACCCTTGATGATTCGATTGAGTAAACCTTTTCCAAAACTCTTATACATTGAGAAAACAAAACAGTACAGGAAACCAGACGCATTGAGGGAACGATGGCCATGAGAGGAACTAGGCTTACCCGTGTTGGCCATAGCTTCCATCAAATTCATTGCTGCAGGTGCTCCACTCCACTGAGATCGAAACTCACTCTGTGCCTGAGACCCTGTCAAACAAAACCTGTAAAGTATTAGCTTAAGACTTAAAACAAAAATGAAACACTGGAAATCAAAAGATAGTATGGGTAGCAGAATTTTACCTGCAGTGCTTGGTATCCACATCTCCCCAGTCATTTGAACTGAGCATTGTCCTGAGCTATTCTCATGGGCAGCGGGGTGTCATGACCATGCTCGAATTGCAGAGAGCTCTGCCCTCAAAAAACTGATGCGAAAATGTAGTAGAGACTACTCCATGATAGGGTTTACCCTATCCCCCATCCAGCTGATTAGCACTTCGTTGGGTTGGCATATCATAAATTCCACAAACCCCACTGCATTAGAAATGTTTACCCACTCCCCATAGTATAGAGTGACTTTAAACATGCAAGGTTTGACTTTGTCACAATAGGCTTGTTTCCATGCATTGAACACTTGCATTTAAATAGGACCTTGCTCATTGTTCCAAAACTTTAAAAGTTAGGCTCATAACATTCCTTCGACTTACACCTACAAAACACCAGTAGAAGTAGACCTTAGCATATAGCTAAGTAAGCCGGGTCCTTGTCACCAAGCTCATCATCTCAAGCGCTTAAAAGAAGTTACAAGGTTACCTTTAAAAGAAGACCATCACACATTGGAATTTATACATTAAAAGTTTACGACATACACGCATTTAAGCTAAAAATCAGAGTTAGAATTGCACCTACTATGCTCAACAAAGAACCTTATAAGAATCACCGAGAACATTGCTTCTGCAGAGGTACAAATGAATCCGTATACATTAATTAAACCAAGATGAATAGAAGAACAAAAGTTTACATGCACATTACTTGTTAAGTCATATATTTATCTCTTAGTGTTGAAGTTAAATTACTAATTCAGTAACCACATTGACATACATAATTTTTTTAAAATTTTTACAGCTTTAGGGACATTACATAGTTGCATTCACATCCCCTTTGTACTATGCCACTGTTGAAGAAAGTGAAAGTGCTTCTTGCTTCTTACTTGACCAACAGATTGGTCTTGATCCCAGCATGAATACGTACCTTGAAGTAGATTTCCTATTAGTATTGTCTCCATCACAGTCCGAGTCAGTAAAACCAACCAGATCTAGTTGAGCACTAGCAGAATAATGAATACCAAACTCTCTCGTACATTGCACATAGTGCAAGATCCTCTTTGCTTCCTTCCATTGTAGCTCATGTGGCTTCTGCATGTACCTAGCCACATCACCAACAACATATGATAGACCTGGTCTCGAATGTGTCAAATACAACAAGCTACCAATCATCTATTTGTAAAGAGTTCTATCAACCAAGGGAGTAGAACGACCTTTTTCCAATCTAATTCCAGATAAGAAGGGAAAAGGTGTGTCTTTGCAATCATCCATATAGAACTTTGTGAATAAATCAAATGCATACCTTGTCTGTGAAATCATGATCCCTGAAGCATTTTGAGTTACTTCAAGGCCAATGAAATGTTTTAATAGTCCTAGATCCGTCATAGCGAATTCTTTGTTCAACGAAGACTTGATGTGCTTCAACCCAATAACATATCCACCAGTGATGAGCAAGTCATCCACATACAAAACAATCAACAGTAGAAATCCTCCCTTCTGTTGCATGTAAACATTGTAATCATATTTGCATCTTTCAAACTTTTGTGACAGTAAGAAGGAATCCATCTTTGGATACCATGCCCTTGGGGATTTCTTGAGCCCATAAAATGATCTCCTCAATCTGCATACCAAGGAAGGATCATCAGTGTACCCCTAAGGATGTTTCATGTATATCTCTTTTTCTAAGTCACCATGCAAGAAGGCACTCTTTACATCCATGTGATGTACCTCACATGCATTCGGAGCTGCAATGGCCAAAACAACCCTTACTAAATCCATTCTTGATACAGGAGAGATTGTCTCATTGTATTCCAAACCTTGAACTTGTGAGTACCCCTTTTCAACCAACTGATCCTTGTACTTGGTTTTAGATCCATCAAATGTAAGCTTTGTTTTGTAGATCCATTTGCACTGAACTAGTTTCCTCCCTAGGGGAAGAGAGACAAGATCCCATCTCTCATTATTCTGCAGTGACTCATATTCTTAATACATGGCTACTTGCCACCTCGGATCATGGCAATCCTCTCTGTAAGACTGTGGATGAGACCCCACCATCATGAATCACCTCTCAGGAGAACTGGATCTCTATGGAAAAGTGCAATGTTTGAATATTGGTATTGAGATCTTGATCTTTTGTAGTCAGATGGATCTCCAGCAATGTCCCCATCTTCCTCAATAATCTTTTTATCCCATTTAGGATTTGGATTGGGAGTAGGTGTTGGATATGGATATGGATTTGCTAGATCTTCATACTCAATATCTAGATCTAAATCATATTGATATTCTTCTTCGGAATCAGAATGTGGATCACCTATAAAAACATCATTAGGATCAAATGGAATAGGTAAATTAGTTATACCTTGTTCTTCAACTAGTTGTAGATCATGCAATGTATCCTCATTGAATTGAACACTTCTTTCAAAGAAACATCTCTTGGTTTCGATCTCCATCAGTTTGTAATATTTTGCATATTATACATGTCCAAGAAGAATGCATTTGCTACTTTGAGGTTGAAGTGCTTTCCCCTTGTTGGAGGGGATTCTGGCCCATGCCTTGGATCCAAAAACCCTTAGGTGAGATACATGAAGTTTGTGTCCCTTCAATGCTTCGAATTGAGTGACCCCATCAACAAATTTGTGGGGTACCCTATTCTAAATGCATGTGGAACAGTTCACTACTTCTGCCCAAAGATTTGATGGGAGATCTCTTGCTTCAAGCAAGTAGGTATCCATTTCTTTCAATGACCTATTCTTCCTCTCCGCTACACCATTTTGTTGTGGTGTGTATGGGACAACATGTTGCATTTGAATACCTTCAAAAGCACATAGATGCTGCAAATCCTTCTTGATGTACTCGCCTCCATTATCTGATCTGAGTGCCTTGATCTTCCTTCCAATAGCATTCTCAACTAAGGCTTTGAAAACTTTGACTCTTTTGAATACCTCGGATTTCTCTTTGAGAAAATAGATCCAGCAAAACCTAGAGTAGTCATCAATGAAGATGAGAAGGTATCTAGATCCATTCATTGAAGCAGTGGCCATCAGTCCTAAAACATCACTATGAATCAGATAAAGTATGAAGGAAGATCTCTTTTCCTTCCCAACATCATACTTTCGCTCTGGATGCTTCCCTACCAAGCAACCTTTGTAGGTTCCTCAAGAGAACTTTATGTCTAACAAACCTTCAACCATCTCTTCCTTGTGCAACTGCTATAGGTATTTGAAGTTTAGGTGTTTGAATATTTCATGCCAGAGTCTACTTGTCTCATTTTCATGAGTCAAGAGAGCACCTTGATGTGAATATGGAAAGAAGCAGGAGAACTCATTTTCCTTGGAGGCACGGTTTTCAAATCCTTTGGCCATTAGCTTCCCAGATGAGATCTTTGCAATCTCAATTGTGTCAAGTCCAAATAATACTTTCTTTGGTGAAACTATGTGTGTCATTTGGTAAATAGACAACAAATTAGCTGCTAGAGAAGGCACATATAACACATTGTTGAACTTTCCATGCTCAAGATGTATAGATCCCTTCCCTTCAACAAATATTTGAGAGTCATCTCCCATGTGTATTCTAGGTCTATTGGTGAGATCTAATGAAGAAAATGGCTCTCTAGAGGTAACCATGTGGTTGGAGGCTCCAGAATCAATAAGAAAATCTCGGGATTGTGAGAATATAGCCTTCAATGCATGGCATCTCTCATGATATTCTGACTTGCCACATAGATTAGTCTTCCTTGCGCCTTCTGGGAGGGAAATGTTGTGCTATTCAAAGATTTTTTCCATTTAGTCTAAGGTCTTCTTCATAAAATAACACTCAAGATGGTTACCCTTCTTGCAGTATGTACAATTGTATTTCTCAAATTTCTTTTGCTTGTCCTTCTTGGAGCTGGAGGATCCTTCCAATGGACTAGACTTGGCATTCTGCTTAGGTCCAAATTGCTTCTTCTCTTTTCCCTTTTTCTTCCGTTTTTCATTTGTGCTTTTTGACTCTCCAACCATAAGAGATTGGTTTTTGGAGGCATTCAAGGTGCCCATCCGAATCAATTTGTCTTGTTATTGGATGAGAGATTCAATGAATACATCTAAGGATTGAATTTTCCAACCAGGAATTGACAATATCCCTTAATGGAAGGTAGAAACAAAGATGGAGAACTCAGGAACAAGCTTGCTCAGAATGGATAGCACCAACTGCTCATCCTTCTTCTCAATGCCACATTGCTTGCATTGCATGACCAAATATTTCAAGTTTCTAAAGAATTGTTGGATTGTTTCAAAACTGTTAGGTTAAAGAGAAATCAACTCATTCTACAGAATATGGCCCCTTATCTCATCTTGTTTTCTGAATAGGGTCTCCAAATTCAACCAAACCTCTCTTGGAGTTTTCAATCCATCGAGGTGGAAGAGTAGATCTATGGAAATATGAATACACATGAAACCAAATGCTTCATCCAATCTATTCAAATACTTGGCCTTCTCAATGGATTATTGAGGTTCGACCTCCTTTCCCATTGTTACCCTGTATAGTGACATGTTGCACAACACCATCTACATATCGGCCCTCTAATCAAGATAATTGAAGGGTGTTAGGATCTTGGGAGAGAGAGGAGCATTCGAATTCTCCATATGAACTACTGGAGTGAATACAAGATGAACTGTTGCTACTGCTACACTAAAAAAGTTTCAATATCCTACAAAAAACTCTCAATTTTGGAGATAGAATACTACTAAGCACTGATTTAGGACAATAGGAACATTTTTCTGGATCCTTCACACCTAGCTATATCTCAAAGGATTTCTCCAATGAATTCAATGCAATAGCACCAAGATTTGTTGTGGAAATCCATAGGCTTTTGGTGCACTATTGAAATAATATTCCCAACCTACATTCACTCAGCTCTAATACCATGTGAAATTATAAATCACAGTAGATCATGGAGTTGATTATACCTCACAGAGAAAAAATGAGCAGAAAAGATGAATTACAGTGAAAATTGCAGTAAAAGTGAGCAAATAAATAATCATGCATGAGAACTCATATAGGAACAAAATAATGTCACATGATCGAATAATTAGTATAGTCAACAATGATTTTACAATGGAGAGAATTCGAATCACCTAGGAGAATTCGAGTCTCAGTCTATTTAGCATAGGAATTGTCATTTCTATCAGTGCTACGGAGCTCCCAAGCCCAGTTAAACCTAACCAAATCGTAGTTAACTAAAGACACAATTAGTTAACTTACCAAAAGGGGCACATTAGTCAATTTGGAATGCAAATCACTTAGAAAAGGGCGCATGAGACCACAATCAGTGGAAATCGGAGCATAAACCCCCCAAGAGTTAGCTAACCCAGGTGGACTAATCTAGAACACTGAATTGGATCCTAAAATGTAGTGAACTAACTCAGGTGGTACTAAAATGATGCATGCAGGGCACATTAGGTGGCTTATGCATCATATATGACATATGCACACCACCAGGGGGAAAATGACATCATTACCTACTAGGAAAAAAGAAATAATGCTAGGTAGGACAAGGATGGAGTATTGATTATCCTAACATTATGTTCTTGTACACTTGGCTCTCGGCTAGATCATGTTGTTCTGGATCAATGAGCCATTTATACGTGAATAATTCAAATATTTCCAATTCAAAATACTATCTCTGGTTCATGTTCAAGCTTACTTCTTATACCCGAATAATTCAAATCTTTCCAATTCAAAATACTATCTCTGGTTCATGTTCAAGCTTACTTCTCACTCACAACCTAGCTTCTTATTTATACTCAACTTGTGTAGACCACGTTTCCACAAGTTGGACGATAACATCCCTTCTTCCTTTCTTCATGGTCAAGCTTACTCACACATCCGCCACTTTTCTTGATTTGCGCAATTTAGGTATCATGACTTGTGCATCTTGCACACACTTGGTCCTTATCATAGAGGGAGTTACACACCTAGGAACCACTACGTGTTGGTTCTTGTGCCCTTGAAGTACCATTCCTTGGTGGCTCTTCTGCACATCTGAGACTTGCATACATGTCCAAACACCTCTTACTTCAAAGACTTGCGCGCTTCTGAGACTTGCCCAACCACATCTTTGACATCAACTTTGAATTACCACGACTAGATGGATTAGGGACTAATGCACATACTTTATGTACTTCTTCAAACTGACACATGGATACTAATTCCTCTTTGAAATCAATGAAAATAAAAGTTCAACAATCCCCCCTTTTGGCATTGATGTCAACACCTCATAAAGTTTTGATCCTTCTGATCATGAATTCCTCTACAGTACTCCCCTTGTGTGTACTCGTGTTTTCTACTTGCCAGTTTGAACCTTTGCTCTTCTGTGTAACCTTCGATCAATACTGTTAAGATTTAATATGCTAAGACAGAAAATAGCAGCATTACATTCCATTTCACAATAATAGCATATACAGGATCACTGAAGAAACAACAAGCATAGCATAAACACAAGAGACACAGATTTATCCTGGGAAACCCTCATGGGGTAGAAAACCCAGTAAAGCTTCCTCAATATAGATGACCAGCAATATACAAAGATGCAAACCAAAGATATGATCTCCTCCTCCACCATAGCAGACCTCTCCTCCACAAGTGCGCCTCTCTCTCAAGTGAGTGTGTGTGTCAAATGAGGAACACACCTCCTCTATTTATACACTACTCTGACATATCTTTTACACAATTACACGTAGGCTCGTATTTAACCAATGGGTTAAATACCCCACTATAACTGACTGGGACGACCCCTCTAGGGTGGTCTAATAACCCTTTGACCCACATAACACATACAGGGCCAACCCCCACTAGGGAAGTCTAATAACCCGAGTTACCACATTCCGACGGAGGAATAAACATCTCCGGATATACAATAAGATCTTCACGGAGGAATGAAACATCTCCGGAATAATAAAGTACAAATATAATATTCTTTGAAGTTACAATATCTCAACACTCCCCCTTAACAAAAAGGATATTATAACAACATCTGTACGAGCAAGGAGTCATCAACATCATACATGATACATCTATAAATCATTGGAAGCTTTCTCAACATCATCAGTAACTCAACCAGTTACTGGAACACCTTCAATACTGGAACATCAACATCTTCAGTACTGAGTCTTTATCTTTTGCAGCACTCGAATAGCTACAATAACATCAACATCTATATCCTCACGATTGTCAGCATCATCATCATACAATCATTAGCATCAGGATCATCTTGATCTACAACATCTGGATCATCTCGATCTACAGCATCTGGATCATCACGATCTACAGCACCTGGATCATCTCGATCTACAGCACCATCATCATCTCAATCTACATGATTAGCAGCATCGTCATCTAGATCAATACGATCAGCAACATCATTATCACACGATCAGCAGCATCGTCATCACAAGATCAATACAATTCTCTTTAGGACCTATGTCCAAGGATGATGCAATCCAGTCATGTATCTTTTGAACCGAAGTCCAGGGATGATCCAGTCCTATCATGTACCTTTTGAACCGAAGTCCAAGGATGATCCAGTCCTAACATGTACCTTTTTGAATCGAAGTCCAGGGACGATCCAGTCCTAACATGTACCTTTTGAACCGAAGTCCAGGGACGATCCAGTCCTAACATGTACCTTTTGAACCGAAGTCCAGAGACGATCCAGTCCTATCAATTCTCGGAGACCTCATGTCTACGGCTCAGTTCACAGGACCAAAGTCCAAGGATGATCCCATCCTTACCGTACATTTAGGACCGCGTCCAAGGATGACTTAATCCTCAACCGTACATTTAGGACCACGTCCAACGATGACTTAATCCTCCACCGTACATTTAGGACCACGTCCAAGGATGACTTAATCCTCCACCGTACATTTAGGACCACGTCCAAGGATGACTTAATCCTCCACCGTACATTTAGGACCACGTCCAAGGATGACTTAATCCTCCACCGTACATTTAGGACCACGTCCAAGGATGACTTAATCCTCCACCGTACATTTAGGACCACGTCCAAGGATGACTTAATCCTCCACCGTACATTTAGGACCACGTCCAAGTATGACTTAATCCTCCACCGTACATTTAGGACCACGTCCAAGGATGACTTAATCCTCCACCGTACATTTAGGACCACGTCCAAGGATGACTTAATCCTCCACCGTACATTTAGGACCACGTCCAAGGATGACTTAATCCTCAACCATCCACCAAGGACTTCATTCTCGAAGACATACGTCTACGGCTCTTCTTTAGGACTGAAGTCTAGGGATGATCCAATCCCATCACATGTTCACCAAAAACTTCATTCTCGAAGACATACGTCTACGGCTCTTCTTTAGGACTGAACTCCAGGGATGATCCAATCCCCTCACATGTTCACCAAAAAATTCATTCTCGAAGACATATGTCTATGGCTCTTCTTTAGGACTGAAGTCCAGGGATGATCCAATCCCCTCACATGTTCACCAAGAACTTCATTCTCGAAGACATACGTCTACGACTCTTCTTTAGGACTGAAGTCCAGGGATGATCCAATCCCCTCAAGTCCACCAAGGACTTCATTCTCGAAGACATACATCTACGGCTCTCTTTAGGACTAAAGTCCAGGGATGATCCAATCCCCTCAAGTACACCAAGGACTTCATTCTTGAAGACATACGTCTACGGCTCTCTTTAGGATTGAAGTCCAGGGATGATCCAATCCCCTCAAGTCCACCAAGGACTTCATTCTCGAAGACATACGTCTACGGCTTCTTTTAGAATATATGTTCAAGGATGATGCAATCCTCTTGTCACCTTAGACCCTGTCTAAGGACCATCCACCAACCTCTCTGTCGGCATCACTAATATAGGTATCCTCATCATCGACCTCACTGTCGATGCAGGCAATCTCATCATGAGTTATCACATCACTCCCCCTTTCGAGGAGGGTCCTTCTGAACTATATTAAGTTTGTCTCAGAAAACTTTACTTGAGGTAAAGGTTTGGTTAGTACATCGGATCGGTAGAGGTTTGGTTAGTACATTGTTACAAATTCGAACTTTTGGTTCCTTTCTGCACCATATGTTGGAACACTAGATTCTTTGCCATCTTGATACAACTCTGCTTGTCACATAGGATCATAGTTGTGTCTATCTCTAAGTCAAACAATCCTGAAGCCATATTGCTTCATAACTTAGCAGAGCAAGCAGCCATATATTCTGCTTGTGCTCACGAGATCATGGCTGATCCCAGAGAATAACATCCTCTCGATGTGCTCTTCCTGTCTGATACACTTCCTTCCCAATCAACATCTATGTAGCCATCTTAAGTCATGATCTCCAAGATAACATAGATCAAAGTCTTATTGTATCCTTTAGGTACCGCATCACATGATTTGCAGCTTATCAGGTGAACACATCTAGTTTCCACTAGATACTGACTCAAGGTGTTCACAGCAAAGCATATATCTGACCTAGTATTCTTTAGACACATCAATGACTCAATATTTTGTCTGTACATAGTTCTATCCACTAACTCTGATGAGTCATCTGATAACAACTTCAAGAGTGGCCATTCCAACACATCAAGTCCTTTTAATATTTCTCAGCATACTTTCCCTGGTTGAGAAAGATTCCTTCTGAGCCTTGTCATACTTCCAATCTGAGATTTTTCATTTTCATTTCTTCAGCCATCTTCTTCTTTCTTTTCATGATCTGTTTCTCATTCCTTGTCAGAAAGAGATCATCGTCATACAATAATGGTATGATAGGTTCATCATCCACAACCTTAAGGTAAAGGTTAGGAACAACTTTACTTTTGGTAAAGCCCAAGCTTATCAAGAAACTGTCAATTCTCCCTTTGTGACTGAACATCATTCACACTCTGCATTGAATGATCTTCTGCATATCTATCTGTGCCATCTCTCGTTAGATGGGTCTACTAATATGAGTCTCAATATCATTTGAACTCTGTGGTGAGTTCCTTCTTGCATCCATATCGTCTGTGTATAGAAACAATATTCAACCTTGTAGCAAAGGTTGATATCCTCATCACCCATGGTGATCATTAAGCTCATCAATTGATTATCGATCCTGGGTACCCATACAGAACCTGATTCACACTTCTTATTTAATTACACCATTAAGAGAATGGTCTTATCTAGCCACTTGGAGCAAACATCTTATCATGATTCTCTTCCTCTTTCTAAGAGAATTTTCTAGCCACAAGCCTTCTATAGTGTGTTTGATTTGTAAATCCTTTTGTTTGAACATCCATCGCTTGTTCAGTGTTCATCATTCATCATGATCTTTCCTACAAATCAAAATTAAGTACATGATTAGTAATACTTCATAATCATCAAATCATATTGACATGATAGCCTATTATGCATATAGATATCATTTACATAGTTATGTAACTATTTTGACCAATACTTTGGAACAACACTTTCCCATATCCTGTATGCATACAGTGGCTATCTAGATGCCTTCCATCTCTACCAGAACATACTATTGAGAGTGTGCACAGCTCTTAGCATGTTAGCAAAGAGGTTTCATTCTAGACAAGCAACAATGGAATGTTTGTCCAACTTACCAATCATATGCATATTAGTAGTATACTGTTCAATGCTCTATGAATGTTTACACTCAGCATGATATATTCTAGGAATACAAATATGCATACAAGCAATATCATTTACTATTTCAAATAACAACTCAAATACTTATCTTTTATGTTTGTGTGGTTGCCTCCCGCTTGATCTTCTATATGTCTTTTGAACCTCTATTCATTCTGTACCACTGTGCATGCTCAAGTGTGCACTAGTGTCATCCTCATGATCTCATACACAAACATACATTCATTAGTATATTCTCAAAACATTCTAATTCTAAATAATCTTGAATATGTATAGTCATGATTATAGATAATATTCAAGGTTTTAGGGAAGTCTTCTTTTACTCATGCATATTCTTGTTTGATCTAGTTAGTTAAATAATCAACCAAGATAAGAGACATAATATGCATAAACCTTTGATTACTAACTTTATGAATAAGCATAACCAATCATACCAAGTATACTTATATAAGGGATCCTAACATGACATAGGAAAACATACCTGGATTAGTATACCTGCTTAGTTATGTACAAAACAATCTCTTCAATGATTTAGAGATCCCGAGCTAGAACCTGCATGTCTCATAGGTTAAGCATAATATAACAAAGTCATACATACCTCGTAAGTAGAACAAAGATTATGGATGAGTCTTTGTCTTCATGATGTCATGGTCATGGAACTTGATTTGTCTTTTGTGATGTACTTGTATCTTGTTAGTAGACAACATCAACCTCACACAACACCATAATGCATTAGTACAATCATATAGTCCTAATCAATGAATGTCTTCGATCATTCACATGCATTCATACTGTTACTAGGGTGATAAGACAATTCTAACATTAATCAAGATTGTACTAATAAATAATATGAAGACAAACACATCATGAACTTAATCAAGAATCAGATTTCAAGACATACATGAACCTCCTTAAGTCATACCTGTTGAGACTTCTTGTAGTCTTCTTATGTAAGGCCTTAGCCTCAACTCCCCCTGAAACTTGATCTGGAGCTTGATTAGGGTTTGCTAGTGAAACCCTAAAAATTCAATCTTTGACTTTCACACTTCCGAATGAATGGAAGGATGTGTCTTGCTGAGCTGATCAAACTAGCATACTTCAATTTTGAAATCTCCAAAATTTGACCCCTCAAAATTGCCTTTGAAACTTCTGGATCTTCTAGACAGGATCCCGAACTAGGGTTTGATGAATCCCACCCTTCTGCTCAATCAAAAGGTTTGATCCAAGGCTCTAAACTCTTATTTTTATGAGGAGCTTCCAGCCGTGGTTACAGACTTAAAAAATTCCAACTTTTGCTGAAGCCCTAATTTTCCATCTTTCCGATCAAAATCCCGAGCTAGGGTTTAATCAAGCCCGGTCTTCTACCCAACCAAAAAATTCGATCTTGGTCTCTAAATTTTGATTTTCTTGAGTAGCATTCAGCCGTGGATTCCGATTCCAAAAATTCTAACTTTCTCCGAAACCCTAAATTCCGGAAGCCATGAATAAAGGTGCTCCAAAAATAATTCTGTTTTGACAGAAATATGTACTTGATTGTTTCTGCTATAACTCCAAAATTTTTGCTCCACAGGTTTTGAAATTTTTTTCTGCAGTAGCCTAACCTGTCATCTTTCCATCCTGACAGTTCTGATCTCAATTGGATTTTCTGAGAGAGAGTTATGCCAAATGTCGCAACGTGACCTGTTTTGGGATAATACAGGAGAGCGAACTTGTACGGCATGCCACGTGTCACTGTTTGAACTTCAGCCTCTAAAAACTTTTCCTAAGATAGCTCACCCTGTTATATTTCCATCCTAACAGGTCTGACCTCAATTGGACTCTCTGAGAGAGAGTTATTCCAAGTGTCGCAACGTGACCTGTTTATGGGATAAAACAGGAGAGCAAACTTGTACGGCGTTCCACGTGTCACTGGTTCAGCTTCGGCCTCTGAAAACGTTTCCTGAGATAGTACAGTCTATGTAATACCTGTCACTTTTTATGAAATTTCATTTGGAGCTTCCTAGCCCAAGTTATGACCTTTTTTCCTAGGTCACCTGATTTTGACTGAGATCTGGAAGAGGCAGAAACCCTAACTTGTACTGATCATAACTTACAAAGTACAACGAATCTGAGGGTGCCCTTTGGACATAAGATACCTGGAGATGTTATCTACGACTTGTAAAGGTTTCAGATCCTGAACCTTCGCCACAATGTATTTATTGCAAAAGTTCCACGATGACTAGTTTTTGCTATGTAAAACCCTAACCTTCAAATTGTCGTAAGTGCCATACCTTGCCTTCCTTCAGGTTAGCACTGATACCATGTTAAGATTTAATATGCTAAGACAGAGAATAGCAGCATTACATTCCATTTCACAATAATAGCATATACAGGATCACTGAAGAAACAACAAGCATAGCATAAACACAAGAGACACAGATTTATCCTGGGAGACCCTCATGGGGTAGAAAACCCAGTAAATCTTCCTCAATATAGATGACCAGCAATATACAAAGATGCAAACCAAAGATATGATCTCCTCCTCCACCATAGCAGACCTCTCCTCCATAAGTGCGCCTCTCTCTCAAGTGAGTGTGTGTGTCAAATGAGGAACACACCTCCTCTATTTATACACTACTCTGACATATCTTTTACACAAGTACACGTAGGCTCATATTTAACCAATGGGTTAAATACCCCACTATAACTGACTGGGCCGACCCCTCTAGGGTGGTCTAATAACCCTTTGACCCACATAACACATACAGGGCCAACCCCCACTAGGGAAGTCTAATAACCCGAGTTACCACATTCCGACGGAGGAATAAACATCTCCGGATATACAATAAGATCTTCATGGAGGAATGAAACATCTCCGGAATACTAAAGTACAAATATAATATTCTTTGAAGTTACAATATCTCAACAAATACTTCATTGTTTTTTTTCATTTTTGCATTGTTTCCTATCACTGCTACATGATTCACGGTATTTATCCACCTTTTACTGTAGAAATACTAAAAATGTTCAAGACCATGCAAGAATTTCAATAAGCTAGGATCTAGAAACAAGGTACTCCTCACTAAGAATTACACAGAGATTTACAAAAATAAAGAAGAAATATTGAAGCAGAAACATAAGAGGGATAACTCAATTGGTGTAAACTGCCACTCTATATTATTCATCGATAATAATACAATATATAATATATCTCTTAGAGAGAATTCGAGTGCCTTGGAGGAAATTTGAAAAGCTCACATGTGGCAGGATTAGAATAGAAAAAATCCCCCCATCTAGGAAACATCAAAATCCAACTCATAGGAAGAGGTCATGAATTAGCTAAGTTGCCTTAGGTAGTCCATGAGTGACCAAAAGGAAACTGGTTGGAGGTTTTTCATGAGAGAAATCAAGAAAGGTTTGAGGCAAAAAAATGCAAAATTTCCCAAATTCATCCTAGCACGCCTGCTTATCATAATCCATGTGAAAAGCATGAATAAATTTCCTTGAACTCACAAAAGCTGGATAAAAGCATAATAAAGCAAGGAAGGTGATCTATCCTGTAAAATATCAGTAAAAGCGTCACTAGTACAAAATGAGAGATAAGTGACCAAAAAAATGACCAAAATCTGCATATAAATGACCACTTTTGAGTTGGTGACCACTGGTAGCAAATTAGCGATCATATATCATGCGACCAAAAATGTGATCATACTTAGCTTGGTCATTGATAGCTTATCTTGTGGTCATAGATTTGGTCGTATATTTGGTCATTAATTTGGTGATGTATTTGGTCATTAATTTTCACAATTAATGACCAAATTTATGACCACATTTTTTTTCACGTGATAAATGACTCCTAATTTGCTACCAGCGATCGCCAACTCAAAAGTTGGCATTTATATGCATATTTTAGTAATTTTTTGTCACTTATCTCTGATGTTGTAATGGTGGTCGTTTATATGCAAATTTTGGTAATTTGTTTAGTCATTTAACTCTTTTTAGTGGTTTCATAATATAAACAGGGCATGGAGGAATCGAACCACAAACTTCCTGCCTATAGGGCAGGTGCTCTACTATTGAGCTAACACCTCTAAATAGAATTCCTTATGGATTTATATGAGAATAAAATTTCCAACAATTAATACCATCTTGCCAAATTCTAGAAAAGGATCACATACCTAGGTAAGAAACAAAGATTACCCAATAGTCACCAAAAAGGGTCATGTTAATAATAACCTTATTTTGCCAAAATCTCTCAAAAATCAAGAATGTAGTTGTATTGTCAAATTTTTCTCCGTGTGGTACCAAATCAAGAATCACAATTAGTTTGACAAAAATAGGCATGGGATTTTAAATTAGAAGTTTGTTAGAAAAGCAAAAACAAAGTAACTTTTAAGATAGGGCAAATTATTTTTGGTTGGACTTATTTTGGGCTGCAGATCTATACTTACCTTCAACAACCAATTTTATGGGTTTGACTTATTTTGGGCTGCATATCTATCCTTACCTTCAACAACCAATTTTAGAACAAATTTATATCATAAATACATATTATTGTGCATTACGAATCATGGAAATTAGTGCAAGTTTCTTCCTCTCTTGTGTGTTTTGTCTCATGCATGTGTGCCAGGAAAACCAACATTTAGAAGTAAAGGAATAGCTGTTATTAATTTTCAAGATATTTTTGTTGGTTTCTCTGTTTGTCATTCAGAATTTGTTCTCCAAAATGGAATAGCAATGATTGTAGATCCATACAGCGGGTCTGTACTAGCAGATTCAATATTGCTCAGTCATTGTGCAGATATGAGGGAGACCAAGTTTTGGAGACAGCAGTGATGGATGCAGATAGAAGGCACAACAATGAGAGAGGCATAGTCCAACATCATACAACCTTCAGCAGTGCAAACAAGTAATTCAGAATTGCACCTTGGTACCTTTGCACAATAGTTGAGGGAAGTGGCAGAGATTATGGTGCAACAATAGTGTTCCTTGGGACTCATATAGGAGTTATGTGAACAACATATTATCAATGCGTTGTTCTATTTTTAGTATTTTCCAGTTTTATAAATTGCACCAGCCATAGAAAGAGTTTCTTATTTAAAAAGGAACATGAGTTAGGAGCATTGCCACATTTAGGCAGGGCAAACTTGCTTGGTAGACTCTTTCATTGGGCACTCTTTCCTGGGCAATTTTAACTATGAAGGGAGGCTGCACTATTTTCTGAGAATAGGGCTGACTTAGGGTTTCCCATTTTTGCACCACAAGTGATATTTTTTTTTAATAGAAAAGCCTCTACTTCATATATAGAAGTGTGGTAGGGAGGGTGGTTTAACTCATTCCAATTTTGATTAAGATAGTAGAAGTGAAAGAGAATGAGTTTTGAGTCACTGCATCAAAATTTTATTCTTTAAAAGAATAGAAGACAAATGTGATTGCATGGTACAGATTTTGTACTTGCTTTTTATTTATTTTCAGAGTGATGTTTTTGCAGATCTAGTGCTCATATTTCCACTGTCATGAGAGGTGTTTATCTGTTTTTCAGTTCCTAGTTTTAGGGTTTATATTTTCTGAGTGTAGGTTTGCTTACCATGATCTGGGAAGTTTAAAAATCTCACCATATGCTATGAAAATCATAGGAGCTATGCAAAAGGATAAAACGTGAAAGCATAAAATGAACTCATTGGCTGTCACTATGGTAAAATAAATAATGTAGAAATCTTGCCCTTCATGATCATATATATGAAGCAGCCATAGTTAGTTTTGAGAGCACTTTTGTGTTATAGAACATAATAGATGCACACAAAGCTTGCAAACCCTTCCTTAAATTGTCTCCAAATAAACCTGCAAACCCTTCCTTCAAGTATGAAGCACTTCATGGAACCATTAGCCTAGAATGGTGTTTTTTAGATGATATTCCATGATGTAATGGTATATGACTAAAAAAATTAACATAGTAGAATATTCACAGAAAATTGCTTGACAACTCTGAGTTGGAAGAGCATATTCAAACTTATCAATGTAGACCATTTTACTATACCAAAAAGCAAATCTCTTGTACACTACACCACTTTTGTTATGTAGGGCATAACCCTGAAAACAATGAGAGGGATGGTTAGAAACTTAGAACTAAGCTATGTCTATGGATCCCTTAGATACACCTCCCTGCAGCCTAAGCACTCATAAACTTCATATGATAAGAAATTTCTCTTCTAAGTTAGTTTCATATACATATTACAATAGGTACCGTCTCAAATCAACATTCGGGAACCATCGACACCATATTTGAAAAACCTAAAATGCATACAATCAGGAGATGCAAGATTCAATGATAACACGTTCAAGGCATAGAGAACTGTAAAACAACAAACATGCATTTTCTAACATACGTGTAATGATATAGATAAATTCTCAAAGATGGATACATTAAAGGATGATTCAAAGATAGCATAGCATATGAGTTTTTGGCCAACCGTTGTTGCTATATAGCTTTAAATTTTAAATGAACTTGTACGTATTTAATGAATAATGAATAATAACTGCTTGTGTATATGTTACAAAATGAAAAACCATAAAATTATAAATGAGATGTAAACAAACCTTTCACCATCGTGTGACAAATCGAACAACATGTTTGTGGCCTTCAATATTCGATTTGGAAAACCTGACGGACCAAACCTTCTACTCCACTCATGGGAAGAAGCTAGCCACGTTGCAAGCCTAAATGATGGAGCTGCTGATATGTTTCCAAATAAAAACAGAACCTACAAGGATGCAAGGTAGGCATATTTAAATCAAATCCGACCTTCAGATTACCATGGCCAATTATAATGAATAATATTCGAGCAACTCCTAACTATTTTCAACCAAATGATAATGAGGAGATACATAGATCAAATGACCCATCCTCACAATATTTGGAAAATAATTCTCAAATAAAAATTTTACTGCAACTTTTGAAACAAACACCAAAATAGATCAGCAACTAACTAAGATCAAATACAGCCTTCCAATAATTGGAAGATTCCGGGAATCTTCCCATCAATGCTTGAAACCATCCAACAACTTCCTTACACAGGTTGTCGTCCTATATTCTGATTCGAGTGAAGTTTCATTAAATGTGATTTGATACCAAGTTGAAGTTTCTCAAAACCATGGTAAGAAGATTATGCACTCAAATAATATCTAAACTCTAGTTAGCTTAAAATATTAAGCCTTAAACATATCAGAACTGAAATCTCTTAATACTATAATCTACAAACACATGCTCATGGAAACACTAACATAAAGTACATGGAAAAAAAAGCGCCAATCAAGATTTTATGGAAATTAAGATAAGACCTGTAGGATCCATTTGCTTCCAACCTAGAAAAGGGATCAGATTAATGACATGATCTCCATACGCTAGCAAAGGGATCATAACATGGCTATTTTAACCTATATTGCAAATTTAAAATGTAGGTGATGCAACCCCACACATTTGCCAATCATCATTACAAATGCAACCAGTTTCTATTAAGTTCTACATATGCTTTGCCAAAATGGTTGATAGTATCACTTGAATTCTCAGGAGTCACAGTACTATAAATTTAAGGGAGTGTGGTTGCTAAGAAACCCCACACACTTACGAATCACAAGTGATTGTTTCAAACATAACTGTACCTTGATCTATCTGAGTCCTTTAATCACTGTATTATTGAAGTATACTAGACAATGCTCTTTGTTTTTAAATAAATATGCCAAATATGTAAATGATTCTTATGTAATAAAAAATAGTCCTTTCATCCTCGTATTATTGAAGTACACTGAACAACGATCTTTATTTTTAAATAAATATGCTAACACTGTAAATGATTCTATTGTAATAAAAAGTGCACTGACCTTTTTCTGTGATTTTTGCTATCGCTTGGGATAGCATTGTCACGTGTTGGCTTATAGAAAATGACATGAATTAGGATCTAAAAGGGTAAGTAACAAAGGAAGAAAAGGTGTAGTTGAACCATTCCAAAAAGATAAAATCCTGAGGCTGTATGGATGATTTAATGACTTCTTTGTAGGATTCTGGTATCTACAATTTTATTGAAGAATATTTATTCAAAGATGCAAAGGAATCAAAAGTGTCCAGTAAAATTCATGGCTCTATCAAATCTACATTCATAGCTTTAATGCCTAAGAAGGATGAGCCATCATCCTTTCGGGAATTTAGACCAATCTCTTTGTGCACCACTTTGTATGATATCATCTCCAAAACTGTAGCTAAAACATTAAAAGGGTCCCTTTTAGAAACAATAACAGGAGAACTATTTGGATTTCTTAGCAACAGGCAAGTTTATGATGTAATATGGGTAGCTCAAGAGGCACTTCATTCTATCAAGACAAAGAAGATAAAAGATATGGTAATCAAGTTTAACCTATAGCTAGAACATTAAAAGGATCCCTTTCAGAAACAATAACAGGAGAACTGTTTGGCTTTCTCAGCAATTGACAAGTTCATGATGTAATAGGGGTAGCTCAAGAGGCACTTCATTCTATCAAGACAAAGAATATGAAAGCCATGGTAATCAAGCTTAACCTATTAAAAGTGTACGATAAAGTCAGATGGTTGTGCATTCATCTTATTCTCAAGCTTAACCTATTGAAAGGAATGATAAGGTTAGATGGTTGTGCATCCATCTTATTCTCATTCATATAGGATATTGTGTTCCTTTTGTTAATTGGATTATGGGTTATTTACTTTTGTGGTCCTCATTAATGGTTTGGATAAACTTTTTTCACACCATCTAACTTCACACCATTTCGAGGGAAAAGGCAAGGTTGTCCCTTGTCTCCTTACTATTTCTCATTGTAACCAAAGGATTGAGCAGATTAGTCATCGATTCACAAAGAAACAGAGCTTTGGAAGGATTAAAGATTGACTCTATAGCATTATCTCGTTTTCTCTTTGTAGATAATGTCCTGTGTTTTGGAATGGTTCATTGAGGGAATCTCTAAGATTAAAAAAAAATGTGGACACTTTATTGCTCAACAACAAGAATTGAAACAAAAACATAGAAATCAGCAATAACCTTTACCAGCAATGAGCCGGGATTAGTTGAATTAATTACCATAACTGAATTTTGCAAAGGATTTAAGTACCCATGATTTATGTTGAAACCGAATAGTTATGGCCTTAGTGATTGGATTTGGCTATATCAAAAAATAGAGAAGAGGATTACCTCATAGTGTAGGAGATGAGTGTCTATAGGTGGCAAGTTGACTCTCGTTAATTCAA
This sequence comes from Larix kaempferi, assembly GCA_027924585.1. Classification (NCBI taxonomy): domain Eukaryota; kingdom Viridiplantae; phylum Streptophyta; class Pinopsida; order Pinales; family Pinaceae; genus Larix; species Larix kaempferi. The sequence goes on from BSBM01000432.1 coordinate 4,468,623, forward strand.
TGCTTAAAGTAATTCATGTATATGAGATGGTTTCCTATACATGGCAGGTTGAATCTTGTTAAATCAATGCTTGAAGTGATTCTTGTATATTGATACTGTGTCTTATATCCTAGTTGGAATTTTGGAAAATATCCGAAAGAAATGCTTCCATTTCTTATAGTCTAGGAAAAGAGAAAAAGATGGTATTCTTGGTCGAATTATAAAGGTAGCAGGAGGTTAGGGCCTAAAAAATTTGCATTTATTTGGTTGGCAAGGTGGTAGGAGTTTAGGGCCTAAAAAACTTGCATTTCTTTGGTGAGGCCTTAGCAACAAAAAGTTTGTGGAGACTTATCCAGTAGGAAGGACTATGGCACATAAACCCTCAAAGCTTGGAATATTGGATTCGGTGTCTAGTTAATGCCTAAATAATTTGGAAAGCCTTAGTTCTTTATTTTCCCCTTATTGAGAATTGGTTTGCATGGAAAATAGTTAATGGAAAATGAGGTGGCATTAGGGAGGGATCCATGGATAGGGTGCAATAGCCAAATTCAACTATCCAGTGTTTTGACAGAATCATTGAATGGTCGAGGTAAGAAAGAAAGTGCTTGCTGAGGAAGTTGACCCCATAACAACCACTTTATGGTGCCAATATTTTAGGAATATATCAAAAAAATAACAAAAAGTGCCATTAGAATTAGGTCATAGGAGGACACTTTGGTATGGTCCATAAATCCATCTTTAGGGATGTTCAGAGTGAGCCTAAGATATAAAGCCATGTATGAAGCAGAAGAATCATAAGAGATTTGAAGGTGGAGGAAAATTTGGAATGTTAGAGCTCCATTGAAATCAAGAATTTTTATGTGGTTAGCATTGGAAAAGAAAGTCTTACCCTGGAATCCTCCACAATAGATTAGCCTTTTACTATGTAAGGGTTAGGTAGGTTTTTATTCTGTAGGTGTGAGCTAGAAATAATAGATTACCTTCTAGTTCAGAAACCCTACACAAAAGAGGTGGAAGCAATCTATTTCACTGGTAGTCGGGGCAGGTTTTTTGGCAAGGAGAAACTCTTCTTGACTGTATGAAATGCTAGTTTGAAAATGGAGCTCTAAAAGTGTACAAATCTCTTCCTTTGGTTGTCTCTACAACCATATGGTTAGCAAGACATTCTGGGATTTTCAAGGGCAAGGATTTATGTCCATTTAAGGTCCATTGTCAAATCAAATGCCAAGATGAAGGTATAGACTCTAGAGGAAACTCCCAAGATAAAATCCCATAGATCGATTAATAACCTGGAGATATATAGATATTGTCCATGGGATTTTTTCGCTGGAGCGTACCAAGGAATTCGAGTGTGGAACTGGTGGAGTCATCTTCTAACCAGAAAATTTACTTTAAATAAAGCATTGGCTTGGGCTCAAACAACATGAAAGAATGGAAGGCTTTTGTTATACTACTAATCTGGCAAGGAAGAATGGCATTTCAAAGATTCAGACATTGTGTGACTCCAACCTGCTAATCCATTGGGCAGTGGGACCTTTTGGTATGCAAAATGTACCTTTGAGATCCCTGTACGATCAAGTCAAACTTCCCGGACACATTTTCAAAGACATTTCTTTTTCCCCTATTTATAGGGAGAACAACATGAACACATTTTCAAAGACATATCTTATTTATAGGGAGAACAACATGAACACATTTTTAAAGACATATCTTTTTCCCTATTTATAGGGAGAACAACATGGAACTTGGAAGCTTATAATTTTTCCACGAAAGGGTTTGATTTGAAAGAAGGGAAAGGCCCCATGAGATCTGGGTAGATGAGGCAGGGGTTCTATTCCCAGTGTTAAAAAGACCCCTTCATCTTTCCTAATTTGATTCATGATCGCTTATGTTGAACATATCAGTGACAGGGTTTCCTGTTTTGATTAGTTGGTGAAATCACTGAAGGATGAATGCTATTTTGTATTTTAGTAATGCAGGATTCCAAGTCCTAGCCTCTTTTCTTGAAGTTGCATAGACATTTGCATTTTTTCCATCTGATTTAGTTAAACAGATGGAAAAAATTTGTGTTAGTTTTGGTGAGGAATATTTTCCTCCTTGGAACAACAATATTTTTTTGTGTGTGATAGCAAGTTTATGTTGTATGTTGTACTAGATGTAGTGACGATCACAAGCTTGAAGGAAACAAATTTCCTACCAACATTCATACTGAAGGTGCTAAGAATTCTCAAATCATCGAGCCCCAAGTGCAATATCAGCCGCTAATAGGAATAGTGAAGAATGAAATTACCGTTTTGAAATTACTGGCAAGGACTTAGGAAAATGGATACTAGATGTATACGCTCTAGATGGAAAATGGACTCATCCAATGGTGGCCACTTCACTCATGAATTGAGCCTTACCCATACTAGATGTATACGCTCTTGCTCTGGCTTCTCAAATAATAAAATGGATATGTTATTTCAGTATTCACCTAAGTGCCTAACTTCACCCTTTCAAGCATTCTCATGTTTTAGTGTGCTACTTGCCATACTTTACGCTACTGAATATTTGAAGATAGCCAAGGAAAAGGAAAAAAAATGAAGGCATAAACTATTAAAGGGATAAAACTTAAAAGTAAAAAAAAAAGGCAAGGACAGATAGGAAATTGGAGGGTTAGGATAGAATGGAATAGATCTCGAACAAGGTGGAGACATGGTGGGAGATATATGAACTTCCAATGGTAAATTGAATGGATTTCTGTCACATGAAGGAAACAATGAGGATTATGCAAGTTTAGATATTTAAGGCCATGCCAAGGATGGGATGGAAGTGAGAGTAAAATATTTTTAAGAATTTTTGTAATATGAAAAAAGGGCTACCATGGCCCAACAACAAGGTTTAAATGGTCATCGCTATATGATCATAAGATTGGAAGAATATCATGGTCTACAAACAGAGTACTAGAGCAAAAATGATGATATCCTTAATGCATTATATTTACATCTCAAGGATGTTGCAAAAGCTACAGCTCAGGTTCACAATGCAGAAGTCTAATGGCTTCGAGCCCATGGAGTAGGCACAACTGGGATATATAGTAGCATAGACAGGGGGATGGGGCTATGATGGATATTATGCAGAAGGAAGGTTTTCATTTGGAGTTACTTGTCTGGAAATGCCCCTCAGAGATGCATTGTTCTTTAATAGAGGTAGACCCAAAGGAATGTTTGTGTTGATCAACTAGTATTACATAGTTAGAAGTCATGTACATCAGTACTATCAACACCTACATTATATGGAATCCTCACAACATGAAATTCTACTAACCCATCATAAATAGAATTTTCCTACTAAGATTGGGAAACATACCACAAAAAATCTACAATCTTTAATGCCATTGGAAGTGAGGCAACTATTTCCTACATATAAAGAACTATGTTAATAGACTATTCAAACATAGTAACTGTTATCTTCATTGTACTTGAAAAGATTATCATTATATCCTACATGGTGAATTATGAATTTTGCACTGCATAATATCAATAGACTGAACAACATTAGAAAAGACTAAATAGTGAGAAGGTTTCTACATATTTAAAATTGCAAAAAGAAAATAAAGCTTTCAATATCTTTGGTTAATCCCATATTGCCAACAATGAATTAAAAATTAAAATCAAGTGATGGAGATACATGTTTTGTTCCATGTGTCAAACAACAAAACACGACATCAACTTTAAAAAAAATGCATCATTTATGGAAACCATATCTAGCAGGTCCTGCATTTTTATTAATGAAGCACTAAGATATGATGTCGCAATTTCTCACTACAAAGTGTAGTGAATTTCATATTGGAATTAGTAAATACTCATAATGAAAAACACAACTCTTATAATAAAATATTTTCCCAACCTACAACTGCAGTTTCTACTTTAAAATTACAAAGGCATTGACAGATTTAACCTTTTATGCTTGTACTATTTATTTGCTACATATCTAAATCTAACAACCATTTACAGCTATAGAAGGCTATATTTATATGACCTTAACAATCTGGATTCAATAGACCATAACAAAACATAGGTTACAAAATTTAGTTTTCTATTCTAGAATCCATTACATGGATCATAATACATTTAGGCCTTGGAAACACCTCCTTAGAAACTCCAGGTCACCTTTGTCCATTCAAGACTTGAACCAGGAAACTATAAATGATATCTACATGCAATACACCCAGGTCACATGGATCACATTATATTCCAAATAGCTTTTGTTGAGGGATGGTCTTATTGTTAGAGGAAACAAAGACACATTGGATGCATAGCCTCAAGATCCCACTTGCTCAGTTCAGAGTAGACTCCCATCAGCTTCAGGTCAAGATAGATCACCGCACCCCACTCCCAGAGAGGACTTGTATTAATGCCACTTGCAGGAGACCAAGTCAAAGGATCACCTCATATTCATATGTCCAATCTATTATGAGATCATGGGGTCATATGTCCAATCTATATGTCCAATTTATCACTCACTTGAAATAATCACTTAAATGAACTTAGGAAATAAACCGTCCACCCCATGGCAACACAAGGTGAACAACACTTCCTTGGTAACTTTTCAACATTTTCAAGGTTGGCACAGATTTTGAGGTTGGGTCTGATTTCTGAAATAATTTGTTGTTTGTAGAAATTCTGTCAGTTAGGGTTGAAAGAGAAAAATTATGTGTTTTTAGAATTTTTCTGTACTCTTCTTAATGAAAATTTTTCTTGGGCTTTTCCCCAGGTAAGGGGTTTCGCCCGGTCAAGTTTGACCAAAATATCATGTGTTCAATGTGCTTGCATATTTTTAGTATTTGAAGTACATTTGAAGTGGTGGTTTTACTTTCAAAATTTCTAAGTTAAAACCCTAGACTTTCAAAGTGTTTAACATAATGCATAAAGGAGAATCTTTGTATTTATGTCAATTTTCTTCACATAAAAATGCAACACTCCGTTATTATATTATTTTTGCGCATGTGTTGAGGCAAGGGTTGTTGAACTCATCTCAAAACCTGTCTGTTTTTCTAGCTTTAGCTACATTATCATGGGCTAGTGGATCACTCCCCTTTGGTGGAGTATTATAATGTATTTTTGCATTTCCTTGGAGGGCATTCCTCATATGGCATTTCTCAAACGAGGAGGACAAGTGGCATTCCCACTATCTAGTCCAATTGTTTAACATTTCATGCTCTAGGGTTTTGATTTGTCAAAAGTTAGTTAATGGATATTGTTATTTTATTGAAGGAGGTTTCGATCTCTACATCTATATAAGATTAGCTCCTCCTATTGTACTGGTTGTTGGAGAAATTGGAGAACTACTCTTGTGCTTGGCTTATTCAATTTTCCTGTGAAAGGCTATTGAAGTAGAGGGTTATTTGATCTATGTGTGCCTACTCATACTTTTCATGTTGTTGAAGTTTACTTGCTGGAATATCATGCTAAAATCTGTTTCAATGGAAATCGCATACTAGAGCAGCAATGTCATTGAGAAGGGAGAGTTAATGAAGTCCTACCTATTGCTTTCCTTGCTGCTTTGATATTCAAGCTGAAAATATTTATGTTATGTAATTCTATGAGAACATTGCATGATATCTATTACTTTGGAATAAAATCTCACTGCATTGCATGCATGTTCATACATAGCACCTATTTTAGGGCCTCTGTTAATTTCCATCTTTTAAAATATGCATCCATTAGCCAAATTCTGCATGTTAGGAAAACAGATTTACTCTCATCCATCCATCATTTCCATCCAAGTGCTCTGTTGGGTTCTTGGCACTATTCCTACACCTCCATCCACCCTAAAACTAAAATTAATTAATAAATAAAAAACTATTTTACTAAGTCCACTCTTCATGTCACTTTGAGCCTATATAATGTTGGTCTTAGTAAACATAACTCTAGGGACAACCAGTCTTAAATGAGAAGGGTGTTTGTGAGGTGACATTCAAATCCCCTCTTGAGTTACCTATAGGCTTGCATAGATCATAGGACTTTGGATCTTAAGTGCAAGTGCATTTAGGGAGGCCAACTCCTTCCTAGATGGATCTTATCAGGAAATTTGTGAAGCCAATCTTTGCTTAGATGGGGCTATGCACCAAATTGCAGGAATCGAAGGTAGAATAATGAAGCTTGAACAATGAATGAACAATGGGATTATGATGGTCAATAATAGAATGGAGGCTCACTTGCAAGAATTGAAAGAATGTTGAATCAGGCTAGAGAGCTCTTGCGGATGAAGATATCTCTTTTGAACAATAATTCTCCAGGAGAGAGTCAGATGATATCGTAGAAATTAAAAGTGACAAGAACAAATGGTCTCTTGAGGAGTACTAAATTCTAATTGATTCCTTTGTTATGCTATGCTGTGTCAAATGTTTTTGTCTAGCAGTTTGTTTTCTTGGGAGGAAAGTATAAACTGGGGAATTTTGTTAAAATCAATGCCAGTGTAATAGGTTGATAAATAGGCATCATATTGTAAACCTTATGGTTTATCAAGATGTTAGGCACATGAGAGTCACTTACCAATTTTTCACAATATTGGCATGGATCCTATATCCCTATGTGAACCTCAAGATACCAAAATTCTCAGACTATATGAAAATATTTTTCAGTAGTTTAGAAGAATCTATTTATGTAAAACAAATATTGGAAAATGATGGGAAAGGTTGGTAAAATGAAAGTATTTCAACAGTCAGCACAACACCCAGAATTCAAAAGAGATAGTGAAAAATGGCACCCCCTCTCATATCTTAAAATAAAGGAGTTAATGGTAAAAAAACCACCAATGAACAAGAATACTGCTCCTCATCAAGGGATCAATACAAAGCATCAACTACATGAGAAAAAAAAGCAAATAGTCAAGCTCAGAAAAATTAGAAACCAAAGGACAGACATGAAGAGAGTGAACATAAAAAGATCTGTTAGACACAACTGGAAATTAGGAAAAATAAGAAGAATGTCCAATTTGTTGGCTATGGATATGTCATCACAAACTCCACAGGGAGAGACCTAAGGTGGTGCAAGAAATAGGGAGGAAAAAATAGAAATGTTCCCATATTTTTTAAGAGAGGAAAAATTATTACCAACTCTTCCAAAGAAATTGGAAGTAGGGAAGAAAGGAAGGCGATCGAGAAACCAAGTGTTGAAGACCATGGGTGAAAACTCCTTGCAAAGCATGGAAGACCATGGGTGAAAACACCTTGCAAAGCGTGGAAACAAACATCACTGGGAACATAAAGGCTTTGTCAAAAGTAAGAATTGATAAAAATCTGTCAACATGAATGATGTTTGAGGAAATAGATGACTAGGATAACAATGAAATAATACATTACATTTTAATACAATGAAAATTTTATAAGCTTCAATAAGAAAAAACTAAAGACCACCCTTGCTTCAAGCTATATGAGAAAATTCTGGATCAAAAAAATCAAGCAAACATAAAAGGGAAGAAAATTAAGCGGTTCCCATCATGAAGAAAAAAGAAGCCAAGATGATCTAGAACAGAATTTCGGTAGCATTCAAAATATTTGACCAAATCTTAACTGCATCACTGGAATAAATGTAAAGGATATTGAATTTGTGTGAACGCCCAACCAAAATTCACCAGTTTTCAGCAGTTATATGGAAAATGACTTATAAAAACCCACCTACGATGTGAGTTCATAGATGGTATCAATCAACACGGTGGCAGTATGGAGAAAAGTTACAAAACTATCTTGAAAATATTTGCAGAAGTTTAGACTCTTTCTTATAGGGTTTGTAAAACCTTGCACATTCCATGATACACACTTCATCTAGGACCTTCAACATGAAGATCCATCTCCTCACCATTAACACTCAACAAAGCACAATAACGGTTTAAAGAAATATTTCCAATGTTGTTGTTGCTTCCTCCTTTTATACTCACTCCTTGCAAACCTACTACAAAACCTAGTTTAGGTGATTAGGTGGTAATATGACCCCTTGCTGCCTTATGACAGCCAAACTAGCCACTTTAGTCAAGGCCCTATAGTGGTATTGTCAAGGAAGTCCATAAATTCAAAAGTATAGCTAGTGATTGCAGGAAGTACACCTCACATCCAGAGTAACTTATATTTAGTCACTTTAACAACTACTTTGAAGTAGGCAGAGATAACCATCTTAGGATAGTTTGGTTTAGTTTTAATTCCATTTTTGGCTTTAAATCCTAATGAAAATTTAGCTTTGATATTGTATCTCTCTAACCTCGAGTGCTACGCTTGTAAACTCGTATTTTTTGTAATTACAAGTTTATTCTCTAGAAACAATGGTTTTAGGTTACGCATACACAAGACCTCAAAGTCAACACTTTATGCTCCTGAGTTTTAGGGAGATGGCTAGTAATGGTTCTGGCTTACTCAGACAAGACCTCAACACTTTATGTTCCTTGGTATTAGAGAGGGCCAGTAAAATGGAATTCCATCCTAATTATATATCAATATATTTTACTCACATTTTTGTCTCAGTTTACAACATGTATGTGTACTTTCCAAATCATTATGGGCTTACCAAGCCGTGAGACTCAACTCCACATGTCATTCATCATGAAATATTGACTTCAATCATGTGTATTAAATGACTCTCTGGATTGTGTTTCCCATGTTGTGATTCATCCAAAAATTCATGCTCTTCATTCTCAAATTGATCACATAGCCCCACATACCTCATTCATTTCTCACTCTTCCAAGAAGCCAAATTATGAATAGGTGTTTCTTCAAATGCAAGGAATAGATGCAAAGTTTGCGCAAATTGAAATGTTTTTGATGTTAAAGTATGTAGTTGTGCCAATAGGGCCTTTGTTCACTACTGAGGTTAACAAAACATTAAGCTGTCCATTAGGATTCCATTCTTGTTGTCTGTCTACCTCACTCAAATGGAAAGCCAAAAAGAAATGAGGTGGAGTGCAAGTTTCAAGGGAATTTGGAAAAATAAATATCCCTCAAACCTAGAACCTAAGCAAAAGGAGTTTTATGTTATATAGTGCAGCCCCCAACCTCAAGGTGTGTTTCTCAAAGAAACTCCCAAAAGTAGAAAAAATTTAGTTGTGGCGTGGATTGATGGCATAAGAAGTACTGAGTCATTTTATATTCACATGTCAAATGATAGTTCTTTGTAGTTATATGCCAAACTATTAGAATTGGGAACCTATAACAGTCAAAGTTCGACATCAAAATATGTGTTTATTATCATTTATCATGTATAAGGAAATAAGGCATATCCATACAAGCCAAATATAGGAGTAGTTTACTAGAAATGGAACATACTAATCTTAATAAGAAACTTGCAAAAATGTATCAAAGTTACCAAGGTGAGATGCAAAAAAATTCATGCAAAGGTTATTATTACATGATCTAGAGCTACTACAAATAAAATGAGAAAAGTGGGAACAACACCTTATAGATCATATGGGACCTCAGTTTGTATATGTGCCTTTATATCAGAATTATAGAATATAAGAAATCAAAACCTAAAAAAAATATTGATGAAGTTCAAATAATTTAACTGAAAACAAAATATATGCAGAAAACTGATAGAGAAGACAAAGACACACTCACGTTGCACTAAATGCCGTTGCCTTTGAACATGTTGTTGAGAAGGAATTTGTAGATTGCTAAATCAGGAAGGAGTTAGGTAGCTTCCTGTGTTAGGATGTGGGGTAGTTCCATTCACAAAATGTTGATTGCCACTCAAAAGCTGCATCCCATTATTCATGCCTCCATTTAATAGCCCATAAGAAGAATTTTTCTGTGGCATGTTGATGCCCATTGTACCACCCACCTGACCATTCATGTTATGATAAATGCGGTTGTTTTTCCTTCAACTAAATTGCATATGTTGCTAATGCAGTTGTTGCTCCTACATCTGCAATTGTTTCTGTTGTTGTTTTTTCTAATGTTACAACTAGTGCTGTTGAGCAGCTGTCACAGCATCAACATTAGAGTGACTCAATCCACCAGAGCATGCAGATCTCATGGGCATAGAATGTGGAGTATTTAGTCCAAGTGTTGGAATCATTTGACTTCCAACTCTTTCCAAACCCATTGTAGGAATCATGATTCATGTACCTGTGGAAATACTTTGTTGCCACTGGAATGCATTATTTAAAGTTCCCGAGAGGGAAGACATATTGTCACCAAAAATAGGGAAAGCATTGTTGTTGAGGCCAGGGGTAGGCATCATTTTTCTTGAGTTATTATCTACTGCCAGTAATGAGTTACCTTGTAATAAACTAACATTTTCGTTAGTATTTGGTAGCATGTTTCCCATACCAACTATGTTGAGGACTGCAATGCTTGTGCTAGGACCATTAATGGTAGAAATATCAATACATGGAGTAGGAATCATTGCACTTACATTTCCACTTTGTTTCAATTATAGAGTTGGTTACGATTATGTTGAAACCGTTTCATCAAAGTGGTCAAATGCCACTCCAAAGTGCTCAAGTTCATGTATTCTTCCTGATAACATAATTCAAAAGAATGTCACAAACTTCAGTTCAACAATAATTCAGGTGATAGATATTTTCTTCCACAAGTAAAAAATTGGACATTCAATTTCAAAGATAGGTAAAGATGGTAGCAAATCGGCATAAAATACTTATTTGACTCAAGAAGAGCATTTGTCTAGCTATAAAATGACTAAAAGTAAAATTCAAAAAAATCAGTTGAATACTGAGCAAATCCTCAAGCAATGGATTTACAAAATGGATTCCAAGTATTATATACCTTTGAAGCAGCCTCCTTGAATAGAGATTCCTCCAAGCGCCTCACAAGGTTGGGCAGCCGTTGTTGCCATTCTAAAGAAATTGGCTCATGAAATACATGCAAGCTAACAACACCAATAAAAATAAAAATTAAACTCATGAACCAAAATGTACTTATGAAACTACCTTTTAAGAGAAAAATTAGAGAATCCAAAGACATGAAAATATTCATATAATAATGGACTTCGTGCCTTGCATTCATCACATCCATAAATAAGATAGTTAAGGGAAGTTTTGTGCAGGGAAATCATCCCCTCAAACAAAACTTGTTTTGGGTCTCACCCAAATTATCTTTGGCGAAAAAATGAAAGCATACAAGAATTTTCCTGACTGTCCAAATTGTCCCATGAAACTAAGTAAAATGCAATCATTTATAGACAACATTATTCAACCAAGCATACTATTAGATAAAAATTCATGATAAATTACTGGGTTTTGCAATGCCTACTAGGAGCTCTGGTGTGTGAATATAACTGCTTGAAGGTTAACAAATTTCTCTACATGAAGCACAATTTGATTTTGTTGGCTCAAACACTTGGAATTTTTTTTTTAATTACATAAAAATGACAAACTTCCAAATCGTACACAGATGTTACTACTGCAAAGAATCAAGATTAAAAGGCCTTTCAAAACTTACATCTTCTCTGTGATAAATTGCCACAATTGATATATATCAGTGTCATTAAACTCCATATGCCATGACCTTTGTATGCCTCCTAGATTTCATGTTTGTGATGATAAATTGCTTCCAATCTGTTGTGCCAAATCAGCCAGCTATCCTCCAGCTTGAGCAGACTCCTAAGCCTACATCTTGTCTCACTGTGTTTTAATACCTAAAGAATTTTTTCACACTATATTCTGAACAAAAGGTACTATGCCATCTACTTCTCTGTTACTTATGTGACATACCAACTGATGCAATAAGCACATTTTTCACACCCAGAAACGTATTCTAAAAATTTATTGAAATGCATGCCCATAATTTCCTTATAATTGCCTAGAACTTTGAATTCAGGTCTACTCTCACCATATATTTTGCTCAGAATGTTGTATAATGTAGTTTGGAGGTGGGGAAAGGGCCCAGAGTTCATTTTGATTGTTGATCATCAATTTAGGAGGACATGACAAAGCTCATATATATGTGGAAATGTTTAAAACAAACCCATGAATGACCTCTTTTACTGTTGTTTTACTATTGATTATTCTTCCTTCACTCTAAAATTGACCTAGATTTGCAAGCTTTTTTCTGTTCCTACTTATTAGGTGGAACTTTACCTCTGTTATGTGTCCACAATTGAAGATCAAGGTACTTTTTCATTATTATCTCATTAACAGATAAGGGATTCATCTTTAATATGCTTTTATAGTTTTTTCATTAGCAAGAAAATTAATAAAATCCTTTTGTGTAGGAAGTAAAACAATGTAGATGAAAGTACTTGGATCAAAATTGATGAAGGAATGACACACATGGTCATGGTGCTACATCTCAGAGTGAGCAACTATTTTGACCTATGCACGAGGGAAAAGGACCCTCAACTGGTCCTGCATAATGAAATTTGCAATCTCACACACAGACTCAAATACATAGTCATACATCAAATAGGGGCTCGACAAGAAGTTCACACCCAACAAGAGGTATCATGACCTCCCATATAGTATGAACACACCCAGCAATGTAAACTCAACCTCCAAGTGATGATTCTACCATATCACAATAAGCATTTTGTCCAGGCAAGAAGATAAGGCCTTTACTTAGCCCTCACGACCTCCATAAGGTATAACAATGCCCACAAGTATAGTTTTTCTTCCCAACAGTAGACCATAGACCAATAGTAAAAGAAGGCTTCAATAGTGGGCATGCTCCAACATTTAGCCACAAAATTCTCAACCATATCACTAAACCCATTAAAATCCATACAAAGGTTTTGAGAATACTCCTAGAGGCTGGACGCAACTCCTCCTGGACTGCTTCGTCATTCAAAATACTGAGAAACCCCTTCTTCATTTATCAAATCAGAGGAGTGATATCTCAAAGGAACACTAAAAATGTGTATCGAGTCATCAAAGATGATTAGGAGGGAACATTACAGGTGACTAGTCCATGGAAATGCTCCCAAATCTACCACATGGTTTCCAAATAGGCTGATCATTACCCGTTTTCCATTTCAAACTTCTTCTTGGGATATTTCTAAACTGCAGTAAGCAAGAATCCTCCAATAGGCAGAGGAACCAGCCTCCAAAGGCTCATATTATGGGACGGCTCCTCTCAAATAGACCCGAAGCCTTCCAAAATTTGGAGAATTGTCTTCAAGTGTTGATATCGTTTTGCCCAAGACTGAAAATGATGAATTTTTAAGGCCATTTGTGACTGCCATTACAAGAAACATCCTAAAAATTGCTTAGAACATGCACAACTTTGGATTTGAGGCCTCTTTATTGTTGTTTAAGGCTAAAAATAGGTATGAATCGTGCCCAGGGATGCCCAGAATTGAAACAAAACCCTAAGATGTGCCCAGAATTGCTGCTACAGGTATGAAAAATGCACAGAATTGTCCAGAATTGAGTTAGGATCAGCCCAGACCTAATATTTACCACAGACCTAATATTTACCACTGCTATGACCCCAAAACTGCCCATGTTGCTCAGGAATCCACCTAGAACTACCTTTTACTGTTGTTTAGTATCAAGAATAGTGCATAGGTTACTCAAAGATGCCCTTTTAATGCTGCTCCTATCCACAGATTGCCTAGAATTTAAAGTGATACAGTTTTACAAATTTACTGTTGTTTGATGGCTAACACTTGTCTAGAACTTGCCCAGAATTCACAATGACTACTGCTGACTACTTCCTTGAGGTCAAAATAGGGCTACTCAAGATTTTATATATGTTTTCTTTCAAAAGTAGCTAGTACCTTTTCATATGAGACGAATTGGAGCACATAGTCTTTTATTCATGCAATGAAGAGAAACTAATAAGAATCTAAGAGCGTAGAGAACTTGACCTACATTCATAGTATACTTCCTTGCTCAAAATTAGTAAGGTACAAGGAGGGATCCTACAAAGAGATGGAACCAATACACAAATGATATTGCTAAAAAAAACTAACAGTAGAAGGAGGAGTCCTTCCAAGAGATGGAACCAATACAGAAATGATACTGTATGTGATGATGAGGAGTTGGGACCAAATGGTCTTATTGAGTAGCTTGGAGTTACATGGCATCTAAACAATATGGCTAAACTATTTTTGAACCATCAGCCTTGCAGATTTGCAAACAAGTTTTTCATATGTGATGATTTGCACATTGGATTGCCCACCCTCCTCCTCGATGACCTCATATAAATGGTCCTTCAAGAAGATTGTGCACTTCTAATGATCTAAGCAATCAATTTCCATTAAAAATATGGATTGGAGCAAGAGGACACAAAATGTTCAAAAGTGGACACATTTCAAGCATCTATCCTACCATCCATCACTATAGAACCCCGTCTTACCCCCATATTTGTGTGGGTGTGCTTTATTTTCTATTGTTGGGGAAATTATAGGGATTTCAAGGCATGATCAGGCCCATGAAAGTAACGTGTCATCTCCCATCAGCAATTCTGGGCATATTGCAGTCCTAAGAAGATAATGAACATGAGAAAATGACCCTACTCATTGAATCCGGGCAAGTAACAGCCCCTGCACTTTGTGTTTGGGCAGTGTGTCATTTTTCAGACCTAAAAATTGGTGTTGAGTAGATGTATGAGAAAGCATTTGAACGCTCTGACTGGAGAATGGAATCCTCTCTTCCAGCTGACATCCTCACTAAAATTTAGAACGACGATCTCACATCAAAAACATTTACAAATTGATTTTTTTACCATTTGTCATTATGTTATGATTAAGAAAAATTGTGCAGCAATATTGTCTCTTGCGGCGATTTACCGACTGCACATTATAGATCATATGGGACCTCAGTTTGTATATGTGCCTTTGTGAATTTTTCCCAAAATTTGTACGAAATTTGTACGAAATCCTAGATCTATCAATATATGAACCTCAACATCATTTATCATCCTTCTCATGAAAAAAGGTAGGATCCCTCAAGGTTGAGGCTATATGCATCATCCTCGAGGCCATACCAGTTGTCTCATCATGTCCCATGTAATAATTGGTTCTATATCATAATATTTGATCCTATTCCACCATTCCCTAGCCAACCATAGCATTTCTGATTTTTTACCATCCATTTACATAGTAGAAAATAATTATAAATGGCTCCCTTCCAACCCAAAATGTTAGCATCTATAAATTTCTCATCAAATTCCATAAGATTTATTTTCTTCAAAATACCTCCCTTTCTTATGTGGAGCTTCCTCCCTTGGTAGAAATGAAGTGGAGGAGTTGGCTCCCTTCATTGTTGTTTAAGCACCTCCAAATATTGCCCAAGTTTTACCAATAGTTCCTTTATTTTCTCTATTTTTCCTTGACTTCCACTAAAAGGGAGAAAATTGTTGGCATAGATAACTGATCTAGAGGATTCAAGTGTAGACCCAGGTACTTCGCGGTTCAAGATACCAACAAAACCCCTATTCACCAGCCCTTTCGGAAATAGGTTGCACGTAGCTTGAGGTCTCACCCAAGGCGAAGCTGAGGGGGTGGTTGCAGAATCAAGTTTCCACAACCTGGTGATGCGAGTGTTTGAAGAAATGGGTGGGAAGTGTGGTAAAGGACTCTTGCTATGGACAAAAGACTACACGAAGTCTCTACCTCGTGTCGGATACTTAACATTCATCCACACATGTATTACTTAACATATTTTTCCCATCATTCCTGTGGCGAATACATATAAAAGCAATCACATAACAGATAACTACAACATTAAGCATCCATACTAAGCAAATGAGCAGTTGCAGAACACAAAAAAATCACACTACACAGAATTTAACATGGTTCAACCCCCAGATGGAGGATACATCCACAAGAACTGCTGTTATATTGATCTTTTGAGAAGGGTACAACAGTTCTTAGTCTGGGCACTCAGCTATAGACTCTCTTCTCTCTCAGATAGGTCTCTGCACACTCAGCTGCAGGCCTTTACAATAGCTTCAAGCTTAAATATTCTAACAATGTTCAACAATGACCAAAATGAAGAGTAACCCTTCCCTTACAAAAATTCCCTTATTTATAGATCATTCCTGTAGGTCATGTATTTACAATCTGTAGGAAAAACCCCTTAGGTTTACAAAATTGTCACGGTTTCCCCAAAACCGGACTTCTAGCACCTGGTAGCGAATATTCCATCGTGGCAGCCTTCCATGCCTGCATCATGTCGTTATCAGCCTTCCTACTACGTGCATGCCAATAGGTCGCTTTCACCCAGCCATTCTTCCTCTAAAGGTCTCGTGTGACTGGTTCAAGTAGTGGCATCTTTCGTGTGTGCGACTAGTCGCTTTCTTCCCGATTTGCTCCTGCCTACCGCTTAGCACTCCTGGAGCATATTTACCAAAAATAGACTACCGACGGTCTAACTAGAACACGTGCCATATTCTATCCAACATTCTTCTTTGCTGGCATCCTGAAGACTAGACACTTCGCAGCTCTTTCGATGCTGCGCTGCGTGCAACTTCGCAACATCCCAAAAACTTACACAAAATTATTTAAACTGATCTGCGCTTAGCTTCGCAGTTCCAAACTCCTTCTTGCTCAAAATTGCCCCACTTGGGCCAGGCCCAATAGGCCCCTAACACTTACATGTGGCTCTCCCCCGAGCCACCTGCAACATCTCCAAGATGTTCCGCTGCCTACGAAGTTAGCTTCGTAGCGAACTCATTGTATGTGCCTATCAGCTTTGCTACTGCATCCTTCGTATCTTGCTCAACTTTCCTGACTTTATGCATCATCTGAGGTGTTATCTCATCGTCGAGCTAGCCTTCCACTTGCTCTTGATTCTCGTGCATCTCCTTTAACTTTTCCTCGATCTCCTGCGAGATCATGTTAGAATCTTCCAGTAATGGCTGCGACTTATCGCCCATTTAAATCTCTTTCTCTCGCAAGGCTTGCACTTCCTTCTTGAGGCTGGTTATTTCTTTGTAATTCTGGAGCCTATCTCTTGGTAGTAGGGCCTTTACTTCTGCATCCAACCTCTCCAAGGAATCTTTCTTATCTTTCGCTGCATTCTTTACTTCCTGCAATGCCGGGTCTTCTTTGAGGGCAGTAAATGCCTTCGATGCCGCTTCCAACAAATTCTGGCACTTAGCCACTTTGACATCAATATTCTCGGCTGCGTCCTTCACTGCTTCCGATCTGAGATGCTGCTGATTCAGTGGGGTTTGTGGGTTTATCTGCTCCTTCAAAGTTGCAATGTTAGCCTCATGTTCAATATCCATAACTTGGATTTTTGTCTTAAGACTGGTAACCAACTCACCAATCTTAACAATAGTATCCGTAGGATCTGCCTGGACTTCAAAGTCGTCTATATCGTCTGCTACCGCAGTGATCGTGGACTCTAGTCTTTGCCGACGATCATGCTCCTCTTGCAGCTGCATAGCTCTCTGTGAGCTAGACTCTTCCAACTGTCGATTCGCTACTTGCAACTCATCCTTCCCTTTCAGCGCCTCGGTTGTTCGCTCATGCATTTCTTTGACACACTGCAAATGTAAGTAATGTAGGCCCGACAATGGTATTTTTTCCAAGTCAAGATGCACACGCTCGACATCCTTTGTATCCAACATTAGCTGCTCTAGCATGGGTAAGCTTACTGTTATCGAGTCCAGGTGGACGATATGGGACTTCACAGGAATCGCCATGGTTAACTGCGGTGTTCCCTGCTACGAAGTTCTTGATGAGCCCAATTTTCAGGTATTTAATGGACCTCTTTTTCCCACATTCAAGCTCAAGCAATGGCGAAGAAACGCACTCAATTGTGGGGAAATGTTTTACTTTAATTATTTTATGAAATTGTTTTTGATGATTATTTTTGTATGTTGAAATGCATATGCAATGAACTAATTCTGTGGAAACCAAGCGTGATTGAGTAGTTTTAGGGTAGTAAAGGATGAATGCGTAGAAGACTGAGAGATCACCAAGCTCGACACCCTGTTCCTGACTTATAGGGAACACACTCCAGTTCAAGGAGGCTTGAAATTTCGACAATTAGTTAGGATTAGCATTAAATCATATAAATATGGACCTCTCGGGTAGCAAGAGGCCCCTGCTGTTATTTTGAGAAAAACATTGTTTTAACGTTTTCTGCCCTATCGATACTGCGAAGTATAGAACTTTGTTTTGACATGGATTTTATATTCTAATGAGAGATTGATGATTAATTCCAGCCAGCGTTTATAAGTTTTATTCTCTCCTGAGTACGAGTTGGGGAGGGCCCCTCCAACACGTAAGTCAGCAGATTTCTATTTGCAGGCATTTTTCCAATTATGCGTTTTACATTGATGAACAGTTATATTGCATATGGAAGTGCTTGAATGATTTATTATTTCTGTAGTAGTTTATAATACATTCTGTAGTACAACAGAACAGTTTCAGTAGTCCTGTAGGTTCTTTCTTTCAACACATATTTGAATCAATGATTGCATGTGTATCAACTTTGGTTTTAATATCATGGTTTATATCTGAGGTTTTTGACTACTTCACATCGTGATTAATCTCTTTAGTAATAGATGGATAGCATGAAACGATTGCACTTCGATTAAGTCTTGGGATTTAAAATAGTTTAGATCAGCCTAGTTTTAGGCATCAAGTAATTACAGACCTTGTTTTCCCCAATATTAGAATAGATATGTTATGGCATTTTCATTCTTTAGATTTACCATTCTGCATTAAGTAATTTCATAAGATCATCCTCTTCACTTTCAACATTTTAATTATTTAAAATAGATTTATTGCTTTCAAGTATTTAATTCCGTAGCATAACCAGTTTTACATATTGAGTAGGAAAAATTTGGAACATCAATACCTACATCCAACTGTGACAGAGATTATCCTATAAGAGCACAGATAGTGCATGCACCTCTAAAGTTTGTACGTCCCCCAGGTTGACATTTAAAGTAGGCTCTTGGTATAGCTGCTCTCATTAGGCATCCATATTGGGAGCTCACCACTTTTTGGTGCCATTGCCAGGGAGGTGCTAAATATTTTAGGAGACATCACCTAAAAACCACAAAAAGAAAACAAAAATTACATAAAACAAAAACATAAATACCTTTTTTTTTACCAATGAATGCCTCGTCGGCAAAGGGATAGGTTTGGCTGCTTTCTACCCAAGCATTCCATGAGAAACAATAGTAACAACAGTTCTAACCATTCTCAGTTTGAATTTCTACACTCTAAAAATGAAACTAACTCCACATACGATCCAAACAGAAGCAACTTCACTACCAGTTCTAGCTCAAACACCTCAATGGCAAACAGAGAGGAGGAACCTAGGGAGCTTTTCATCTTTCCCATTAGCATACCTCTTGGATATGCCAGAATGAAGAAAATCAATCCTAATAATCTGCCAAACTTTCATGGGTTGACTTCAAAAGATCTTGACACATTCCTATTTGAATTTCAGGTAGTTTGCAGATCATTTGATTACACCACTGATGCACAAAAGCTAAGGCTTTTTACTTCGACACTGAAAGACCTATCACTTCAGTGGTTCATGAGCCTTGAAGGAAATAGTATCTTTAGTTGGGATCAAATGAAACAGTCATTCTTAGAAAAATATAGGGACTACTGCAAGGCCAAAGATACTAGGGATGAAATATTTAGGATGCAACAAGGAGATAGAGAGTCATTAGAATATTATGGCCAAAGATTTCAACTCAGCTACAAACGAGCCAGCCATTTCAATTTGGATCCTGAATCACTAAAGCTTGTCCTTCTCAGAGGTGTAAAAGAGGAGAATTTTGAAGTCTTAAATCTCCTTGGAGATGGAGATATATTCCAAAAATCTTTTGACCAGATCCTGCAAATCTTCAAAAACTACTCAAGATCTAGGAAAACTAAGAATGGGACAAGGGATACACATACAACCACTACTGGATCATCATCCTCAACACCAACACTTACAAAATCTGATTTAGGAAGCCTACTGGATGACATGAAAACTGACATAATGCAATCTCTGGCTATGCAACTTGATGCTCTTCAAATCAAAAAGAAATAGGATGAAATTAACCAAGCCCCGACAGTATTCTGTCCTCGTTGTAGAAAGAAGCATGAGAAGGGGCAGTGCACCTTGAACACAACAAAAGTATGTGGTATATGCATCGATGACCATTCCAATGATAAATGTCCCCTCTTACCCTCATGTAAGGCAGCTATTCAAGACCCAGCAGCCAAAGGAGCAGTAGAACAGCTCTGCTTTATAAATCAGAGGAGGAATAATTTTGTTAGACCATAGCAGCAGAGCAATCAAACTTACGATAATCAAGGACAACCAAATTGGAACTCTGTACCGACTCCATGCCAAGCACAGCCAAATGAAAACCAATGGCAACAAAACCAGCAAACATATCAACCATACTATCAACAACCCTATTATCCACCGTCTTATCCACAATGCCCCCCACCTTTTCCATCCACCACAAATTATGCAAACCAGTACCCCCATCCATCAAATTGGAGGGCGCCATTACAACAACCACTTATTATGCCACCCCCACAACCTCAACCACCATCGAGACCTCTACCTATTTAAGCCCAACCAATTCCAAATCCTAATAATAACAGACACCCACAACAACAGCAGGCTTATAACACTGATATCACACAATTCCCAACTTATGTTGTAGACACCCTAGAAATAAATGAAATAAACCTGCGATCTGGAAAAACGTTGCAGAATACATCCCCACACAACATCCAACAACCTATACCTGAAGCTCAAGAACACACATTAGAACCCTATGTTCAGCATCCCAACGAACCAAAACGTCCTGAGGACGAAACCCAACCACTTCAATGCAACAGTAATCCCCCATTTCCAGAAAAACTTGTCCGAAGTACAAAAGAAGAAGAAGAGAATACAATCTTAAACGAATTCAAACACTTAAACATCCAAATTCCGATTTTACAAGCCATAAGGGATGTGCCCATTTGCAACAAATTCATTAGAGAAAATTGCCTAAATAAGACAGGACGGAGGAAGCGTGACCCAACAACTATTAACATAGTGGGACAATTGGCCAATTTGATGCTGGGTGTCATAATAAACCCTAAATATCTTGATCCTGGTAATCTTGTAGTAAACATCACCAAAAATAACAAACAAATAAATAAAATCTTAATAGATTTGGGAGCTACAATCAATGTCATGACTACGGAAACCATGTTATACCTCGGACTCCAATCACTGGTCAGACCAACCACAACAGTACTCCAACTAGCAGACACGTCAACTGTGAAGCACGAAGGAATGCTAGAAGACATTATGATCAATATCGAGTCCTGGGAATAACCAGCTGATTTTATAATAATCGAAATCAAAAGAAAACTTAGTGGCTATCCAATTATCCTAGGTAGACCTTGGTTAGCAACTGCAGATCCTTACATACGTTGGCGATCAGGAAATATGACAATCACCAGTGGACATACAAGGAATAAAATCACAATCTACCCACCAGCAATGAAATCTTCAGAGTTAGAATATCAAAATTGGACTAATGATTACCAAAACACACCAAATCACAACCTCCGACCTATCCTAACAATTGATGCTGCAATATCTTTAAAGGCAGTAGATGAAGATGGCCATATAGATATATTTATATAAAATATATCTCCTAACAATCATGTTATTCAAGAATTTTTTTCTACAGAAACAGGTGACAGTTCAAAACAGAACATGGATGACTTATGGGCAGAAGTACTCGAAGAACAAAGTGAAAAGGTAAAACTCGTGGAAATTCACCCTGCCAAATCAGTCAACATAAATTCCAAACTACAACCAGAGCAAGAAAAGAAATTGATGAAGATACTAGCAGAAATAAGTAAAGCATTTGCATGGACATATGCAGATATGAAAGGAATACATCCTGATATCTGCAAACACTACATTCACATCAAAGAAGGATCTACTCCTATCAGGAAACCACAATGAAGACTGAACCCTGCACTAAAAGACATAGTCAAAGTGGAATTACAAAAGTTATTAGACGCGGTATTCATCTATCCAATATCTGATAGTGAGTGGGTCTCACCACTAGTCATAGTGCCCAAAAAAGGAGGCAAATGGAGAATTTGTGTCGACTAAAGGGAGCTTAATAAAGTAACAAAGAAAGATCATTTTCCACTTCCATTTATAGACCAGGTGCTGGATACATTATCTGGAAACAAATACTTTTCATTCTTAGATGGTTTCAGTGGGTACAACCAAATTTTAATACACCCAGCTGATCAAGATAAGACGACCTTTACATGCCCATGGGGAACTTATGCCTATAGGGTCCTACCCTATGGCTTATGTAACGCCCCAACAACATTTCAAAGAGCCATATTGAGTATTTTCTTCAATTTATTGAATGACAAAATGGAAGTCTTCATGGATGATTTCACACCCTATGGACAAAGCTTTGACCAAGCATTGAACAATCTTGAGTTAGTATTAAAGAAATGTATTGAAATGAGCTTGTGCCTAAGTAATGACAAATGCAGGATGTTAATGGAAGAAGGAATCATTATAGGACATCACATATCACAAAGAGGTATAGAGGTGGATCAAGCCAAAGTCTCAGTTATCAGAACACTGCCCCCACCTATCAAACAAAGAGATGTAAGAAGCTTCCTTGGACAGACAGAGTACTACAGAAGGTTTATTCAGAATTATATCAAAATTGTTGCCCCTATGTTTGCACTTCTCACAAAAGACAATGAGTTCATATGGACAAGCAACTGCATGTCATCCTTTGAAAGTCTTAAACAGAAAACCATCACAACACCAATACTTCAAGGACAAAACTGGGAAATTCTATTTCACATCCCCACAGATGCATCAGATAAAGCAATCAGATCTGTGCTTGGACAAGAACAAGACAAGAAACCCTATGCCATACATTATATAAGCAAAAATTTGGCTGGGGCAGAGCTCAACTATACAGTCATAGAAAAATCATTTCTGGCAGTCATACATGCAATCAATAAATTCAGGCATTACATCACAGGATACCAAAGCTTTATCCATACGGACCACTCAGCGATTAGATATCTTATGAGAAAGCCTAATACCGGTGCAGGAATTATTAGATGGATGCTACTTCTACAAGAATTTGATATTACTATAATAGATCAACCAGGCAAACATAATGTGGTAGCCGACTTTTTGTCAAGAGTCACACATGGAAAAGATAACGAATTGGTTCACGATAACTTCCTTGATGAGCACCTTTTTGCCATATCAATAAGAAGCCCATGGTTTGTTGACATAGAAAACTATTCAGTATCAGGAAAGTTTCCAGAACATTACACTTACAAAGAAAGGACAAAAATAATAAGGCAAAGTGCCACATATACATGGATAGAGGGCATGCTTTTTAAACAAGGACCAGATCAAGTACTCAGAAGATGCATTAGGGAAGATGAAGTACATGACATAATGCATGCCACCCACAATGAACCCTATGGAGGACACTATGCTGCAAAAAGGATAGCCTACAAGATCTTGCAAACAGGGTATTATTGGCCAACACTCCACAGAGATGCTTATGAGTATGTTTCCCATTGTGACGATTGCCAGAGAATGGGAAAAGCAACACAAAAACAAGAAATGCCACTACATCCACAAATCTCCTTAGAGGCATTTGATAAGTGGGGATTTGATTTTGTTGGCCCATTCAACCCACAGTCCAATCAGAAGAGCTACATCCCCGTATGCACTGATTAGCTTACAAAATGGACAGAGGTAGCAGCACTGGCTGCTGCAAATGAAACCAGTGTAGCCAAATTCTTTACTGAGCAGATCTTTCACAGATTTGGGGTGCCAAGAGAAGTAGTTTCTGATCAGGGACCACAATTCACATCAAATTTAATTGAAGACTTGACGAAAAGAAACAATGTAGAGCACAGACAGTCATCCTCCTACCACCCTCAAGGAAATGGTCAAGCTGAGGTAACCAACAGGGAATTAGAGAGAATCTTCACAAAAACTGTTCAACTTCACAAAAGGGATTGGGCTTGTAGAATTACTAAAGCACTATGGGCTTACAATGCTACATGGAAAACAACAACAGGATTCACAACTTATGAACTGGTCTATGGGAAAAAGGTCACGCTACCAATCGAATTTGAAGTAAAAACATTAAGAATTGCAACCGATTTAAATATGAACCTATCAGACATTCAAAAAGAACACATGCTACAGCTAAATCAACTGGATGAACACTGCCAACAAGCACTTACACATACTGAAATCATCCAACAGCAAAGAAAGAAATGGCATGACCAACATTTGAAGGATAAGAAATTCAACAAAGGTGATTGGGCACTACTCTACGAATCCAGATTTCACACATTCAAAGGAAAGCTAACCACTAGATGGCCTGGACCTTACAATATACAAAAAATTTATGACAATGGGGCTGTGAGATTTATTACAATTGATGATGATGATTTCCCCATGATAGTAAATGGGAATCGCCTAAAACTATACAAAAAACCATAGTCCAAAGAAGAATTTACACAAGTAGTCTACCAGCAACAATTGATGCTGATAGAGCATACTGCAAATCAGTGAAGTTCAATGCATATCATGAAAAAAAAAAAGAGAAAAATATATAAAAAAATGGAAATAAAAAAAGAAAGAAAAAACAACACAAAAAAAGGTAACAGGAAATTTCCAGGGCATCAACCACAATTCAAACAAAAGAATATACACTCAAGCGAGCCAGTAAATTTGCAAACAAACTCAACATTCAAGAGAGCTAGCAAAAATTTATACAACTACGGACTCTTCATTCACTCTACAGTATCATGAAAAGAAGCTACTACCTATTCAAGCGAGCCTGCAAAATAAATTCAAGCGAGCCTGCAAAATAAATTCAAGCGAGGCTGCCACCTATTCAAGCGAGCCTACAAAATAATTCAAGCGAGGGTGCCACTTATTTCAAGCGAGCCTGCAAAATAAATTCAAGCGAGGCTGCCATCTATTCAAGCGAGCCTGCAAAATGATTCAAGCAAGGCTGCCATGTATTCAAGAGAGCTAGCCACATATAGCCATGCAATCATCCAAATACAAAGCATCATCATATCAGTCGCATTAGCAAATGGCACAATTTTCAAAAGAAGAAACTACAGCACTTTCAAAACGAACAAAAAGGAAAGAGCACCCACACATGTAACTACTGTCATGCATAAATCAACTACAGACACCACCAAATCTACTACAGAATCCGCCATGCAAGAAAAATGGACCCGATCATCAATACAGGTACGCATACATACCAAGGTAATCTCTCGAACGATTTCATTTTATTTTTAAGGTAAAACATTATCCCACACCACATTTGTTTCTAAGTCAACTGAGGACAGCTTCCATTTCAAATTGGCGGGATGGTGGAATGACCTTCATAACTCATGATTGCTACCAAAGTCCCGTCACCCTCAGCAAATCATGATTGCAACCTTCACCACATGAAGTACATATATCGATCATGAAAAATAGGGGATTAAAAGTGGCAAGTAGAGGTATGATGGAAAGGATAGGTGCAGAAAGGCAGTGAATTAGGGTGCATAATATTGCATGACTTTGCATATAAGTAACCACCCGGAATTCCTGAGAAGTAGCCACCATTGTATTCCTTGAGCTTGTAGGCAGAGCGCGACCAAGTTGAAGGTATAAAACTGCATTCCAAAAGCCTTGGTTTTGTCTGGTTATAAAGAAGATTCTAAAAATGACAAAGGGTTTTAAAAAGAGTGAACCGGAAGATCAAAGTGCCATTTATCAAAGCCCAAGAGTCGTGCAGATCGTTCGCAATTCAGGATGGATGCCATTTATCCTTGGATTGAGAGGATACGATACAGGGGTACTCAGGATTTCACACGAAACTTCAAGCATATTAAGGATGAACAGTACGTCACCCAGGTGAAGGGGTTACGCATAAAATTGGATGAGGACATGATAGCCAAACACACTGGTCTTCCAATGGGCCTGCATTGGAGCAACAATGACCGGGAGGCAAACCACACAGCAAAAGTAGCATTCTTTGAGCGTGGATAGGTTTATGATGAAGACAAAAATGGAGTCAAAATACCCTCCATGGCAGCACCATGGGATGAAATGGCTGCAATTGTCCTAAGGTACATTACATGCACTGGAAGATTAAGCTATGTTCCCATTTTCCATTTTCGTATTTTAGAGCTTCTCAGGCACAGAAGTCACATTTCATCAAACAACAATATTAGCATTCCATTTTACCTGCTCCAATCCCTAGCAGAGATGAGCAGGAAGGTGGCTAAGATAAAAGAGGATGCTTTGGCCCATCATGGGATGATCAAACTAATAGTTGGTGAGGAGCTAAAAGCTCAGATCCCAGAGCTCTCTTGGGAGGAGTTCACCGTGGTATCTACTGAGGACGTTCAGAGAATGAGGACTACGCCCTTGCCACCTGAATCAAAAAGTAAGACCACCTCTGTATCAGGGGCAAAAAGAAAAATTGACTTGGACAGTGTGGCTGACACCTTGGTCAAAATAAAACACTCCAAAGATATTCCTACCAGTAGTCAGGGGTCGAAGAGGCGCACCAAGAGATTCACGCAGGTATCTAAAAACCGAGTCTCCAAGGAGAAAGAAAGGGAACCCAGCCCCCTGATTACCAATGTGTCTGATGATGACAATTATCCTTTTCTAGATCATAAGGATCCCACTACAAATGAAGAAAAGGATGAAGAAGAAAAAGAAGAGGAGGATGAAGAAGAGGAAAGGAATGAAGAGGAAGAATAGGATGCAGAAGAAGAAATGGATAAAGAAGAAGAGCAGAGCTTACAAGAGCAAGGCAACTTCCAGGAAAACCCTCCAGAACGTAATGAAGACCCGAGGTTGTTTCCTGGCTCGCTGAAGCACGAGCAAAATTGGAAAGGCTCAGAAATGAGTTGGCAACATTAAGAATTGGGCCAGGAAGCCAGGCCACACCTACCCCATTCTCAGCCGAGAAGACACAAATCCTGAACATGCATCATGCAGAAGAGCTCTGGCTGTCCGACCAGAAGAATTTACCGCTACAAGAAAAGTTGGCCGAGGCACAGAACGAATTAGCAAAGAAAGACTAGGAGATTATCAAATTTAAGGATGTTCTTGCCACTACTATCAACATATATGAGAGAATGCGAGACCTCAAAGCACCGTCGGCGGTATATGCAGTTTATTTACAGGAGAAATGAGGCGAATTCTAGCTCCAAAGGTTGAAGAAAGAACTCCCTATAGAGGTAAGCACTCCCAAAGAGTTTATTGATGCATCTTTGAACTCCACAGAGCTGGAGAAAGACCAATTGAGTGAGTTCTTCTTACATAATTTCATAGTTTTTGGCTCGCCCAACTGGTCACCAAACCCATATGTGGGAAATATTTTCAGTTAAGGGCATTGTGTTCGTGGATGAACCATGAGATTGAGCGAGCCCAGGACTACCATCTCTATGTTGCATCCAAATGGAAAACCCCATTAATGATCAGAACAGAGCGAACTCACCCTGAAGGGATAATCTATAACCACAGGATCCTAACCCAGGACGAGGAACTAATACCCATTCTCCTTGCAAAACAACAGGAGGCGGTGATTCATTTTTACATTACACTCCGCACCACACAAAAGGAAGTTAATGAGTCCATCATGGAAAGGTGGAGCAGGGTGGCAAACGATCTAAAAAGAAGAGAACTCCACTCTCCCCTCAGGTTCGATGATGCCCTTTTCAAAACCACACTCTACAAAGAATCCTTGGAAAGAAATCAACTCAGGTGGATCGAGATGAGGCTGAATCCCCTATTCTTTCTTTCCCCGGTCATCAAAGAACGTATTAATGAAGAGGAAGAGAGGAAGGCATGGGCCAGGGAGGATCAAAATTTTGGATATCACAGGCAGGCAGGGATACCTAAGTTGGTAGCATGGGATATCAGGGAGGTCATCGAAGAATTGAATAAGTCACCCAAGGATGGGTGAATCCTTCAAGTATGGGAGAGAATGATGAGCCCAATTTTCAGGTATTTAATGGACCTCTTTTTCCCACAGTCAAGCTCAAGCAATGGCGAAGAAACACACTCAATTGTGGGGAAATGTTTTACTTTAATTATTTTATGAAATTGTTTTTGATGATTATTTTTGTATGTTGAAATGCATATGCAATGAACTAATTCTGTGGAAACCAAGCGTGATTAAGTAGGTTCAGGGCAGTAAAGGATGAATGCGTAGAAGACTGAGAGATCACTAAGCTCGACACCCTGTTCCTGACTTATAGGGAATGCACTCCAGTTCAAGGAGGCTCGGCATTTCGACAATTAGTTAGGATCAACATTAAATCATATAAATATGGACCTCTCGGGTAGCGAGAGGCCCCTGCTGTTATTTTGAGAAAAACATTGTTTTAACATTTTTTGCCCTATCGATACTGCGAAGTACAGACCTTTGTTTTGATATGGATTTTATATTCTAATAAGAGATTGATGATTAATTCCAACTAGCGTTTATAATTTTTATTTTCTCTTGAGTACGGGTTGGGGAGGGCCAACACGTAAGTCAACAAATTTCTATTTGCAGGTATTTTTCCAATTATGCATTTTACATTGATGAACAGTTATATTGCATATGGAAGCACTTGAATGATTTATTATTTCTGTAGTAGTTTATAATACATTCTGTACTACAGTAGAACAGTTTCAATAGTCCTGTAGGTTCTTTCTTTCAACACATATTTGAATCAACGATTGCATGTGTAGAAACCATAGAAATAAATGAAATAAACTTGTGATCTGGAAAAACGTTGCAGAATACATCCCCACACAACATCCAACAACCTCTACCTGAAGCTCAAGACCACACATCAGAACCCTATGTTCAGCATCCCGATGAACCAAAACCTTATAAGGACGAAACCCAATGACTTCCACGCAACCGAAATCCCTCATTTCCAGAAAAAATTGTCTGAAGTACAAAAGAAGAAGAAGAGAATACAATCTTAAACGAATTCAAACACTTAAACATCCAAATTCCGATTTTACAAGCCATAAGGGATGTGCCCATTTGCAACAAATTCATTAGAGAAAATTGCATAAAGAAGCCAGGAAGGAGGAAGCATGACCCACCAACTATTAATGTAGTGGGACAATTGGCCGATTTGATGTTGGGTGTCATAATAAACCCTAAATATCTTGATCCTGGTAGTCCTGTAGTAAACATCACCATAAATAACAAACAAATAAATAAAAGCTTAATAGATTTTGGAGCTGCGATCAATGTCATGACTAAGGAAACCATGCTATACTTGGGACTCCAATCACTGGTCAGACCAACCACAATAGTACTACAACTAGCAGACACGTCCACTGTGAAGCCCGAAGGAATGCTATAAGACATTATGATCAATATCGAGTCCTGGGAATACCCAGATGATTTTATAATAATCAAAATCAAAAGCAAACTTAGTGGCTATCCAATTATCGTAGGTAGACCTTGGTTAGCAACTGCAGACACTTACATAGGTTGCCAATCAGGAAATATGGCAATCACCAGTGGACATACAAGGAAGAAAATCACAATCTACCCACTAGCAATGAAATCTTCAGAATTAGAATATCAAAATTGGATTGATGATTACCAGAACACACCAAATCACAACCTCTGACCTATCCTAACAATTGATGCTGCAATATCTTTAAAGGCAGTAGATGAAGATGGCCATATAGATAGATTTATACAAAATATATCTCCTAACAATCATGTTATTCAAGAATTTTTTTCTACAGAAACAGGTGACGGTTCAAAACAGAACATGGATGAGTTATGGGCATAAGTACTCAAAGAGCAGAGTGAAAAGGTAAAACTCATGGAAATTCACCCTGCCAAATCAGTCAACATAAATTCCAAACTACAACCAGAGCAAGAAAAGAAATTGATGAAGATAATAGCAGAACAAGGTAAATCATTTGCATGGACATATGCAGATATGAAAGGAATACATCCTGATATCTGCAAACATTACATTTACATCAAAGAAGGATCTACTCCTATCAAGCAACCACAACGAAGACTGAACCCTGCACTAAAATACATAGTCAAAGTGGAATTACAAAAGTTATTAGACGTAGGATTCATCTATCCAATATATGATAGTGAGTGGGTCTCACCACTAGTCATAGTGCCCAAAAAAGGAGGAAAATGGAGAATTTGTGTGGACTATAGGGAGCTGAATAAAGCAACAAAGAAAGATCATTTTCCACTTCCATTTATAGACCAGGTGCTGGATACATTATCTGGAAACAAATACTTTTCATACTTAGACGGTTTCAGTGGGTACAACCAAATTTTAATACACCTAGCTGATCAAGATAAGACGACCTTTACATGCCCATGGGGAACTTATGCCTATAGGGTCCTACCCTTTGGCTTATGTAACGCCCCAACAACATTTCAAAGAGCCATATTGAGTATTTTCTCCGATTTTCTGAATCACAAAATGGAAGTCTTCATGGATGATTTCACACCGTATGGACAAAGCTTTGACTAGGCATTGAACAATCTTGAGTTAGTATTAAAGAAATGTATTGAAATGAGCTTGTGCCTAAGTAATGAAAAATGCGGGATGTTAATGGAAGAAGGCATCGTTCTAGGACATCACATATCACAAAGAGGTATAGAGGTTGATCAAGCCAAAGTCTCAGTAATCAGAACACTGACCCACCTGTCAAACAAAGAGATGTAAGAAGTTTCCTTGGACAGACAGGGTACTACATAAGGTTTATTGAGAATTATATCAAAATTGACGCCCCCATGTTTGCACTTTTCACAAAAGACAATGTGTTCATATGGACAAGCAACTGCATGTCAGACTTTGAAAGTCTTAAACAGAAAACCATCACAGCACCAATACTTCAAGGACCAAACTGGGAAATTCCATTTCACATTCACACAGATGCATCAGATAAAGAAATCGGATCTGTGCTTGGACAAGAACAAGACAAGAAACCGTATGCCATACACTATATAAGCAAAAATTTGGCTGGGGCAGAGCTCAACTATACATTCACAGAAAAAGAATTTCTAGCAGTCATACATGCAATCAATAAATTCAGGCATTTCATCACAGGATACCAAAGTTTTATCCATACTGACCACTCAACGATCAGATATCTTATGAACAAGCCTAATACCAGTGCAAGAATTATTAGATGGATGCTACTTCTACAAGAATTTGATATTACTATAATAGATCAACTAGGCAAGCATAATGTGGTAGCTGACTTTTTGTCAAGAGTCACACATGGAAAAGATAACGAATTGGTTCACGATAACTTCCCTGATGAGCACCTTTTTGCCATATTAATAAGAAGCCCATGGTTTGCTAACATAGCAAACTATTTAGTATTAGGAAAGTTTCCAGAACATTACACTTATAAAGAAGGGACAAAAATAATAAGGCAAAGTGCCGCATATACATGGATAGAGGGCATGCTTTTTAAACAAGGACTAGATCAAGTACTTAGAAGATGCATTAGGGAAGATGAAGTACATGACATAATGCATGCCACCCACAATGAACCCTGTGGAGGACACTATGCTGCAAAAAGGACAACCTACAAGATCTTGCAAATAGGGTATTATTGGCCAACACTCCACATAGATGCTTATGAGTATGTGTCCCATTGTGACGATTGCTAGAGAATGGGAAAACCAACACAAAAACAAGAAATGCCATTACATCCACAAATCTCCTTAGAGGCATTTGATAATTGGGGATTTGATTTTGTTGGCCCATTCAAGCCACAGTCCAATAAGAAGAGCTACATCCTCGTATGCGCTGATTATCTTACAAAATGGACAGAGGTAGCAACATTGGCTGCTGCAAATGAAACCAGTGTGGCCAAATTCTTTAGTGAGCAGATCTTTCACAGATTTGGGGTGCCAAGAGAAGTATTTTTTGATCAGGGACCACAATTCACATCAAATTTAATTGAAGACTTGATGAAAAGAAACAATGTAAAGCACAGATAGTCATCCTCCTACCACCCTCAAGGAAATGGTCAAGCTGAGGTAACCAACAGGGAATTAGAGAGAATCTTCACAAAAACTATGTAACTTCACAAAAGGGATTAGGCTGACAGACTTAGTGAAGCAGTCCGGGCTTACAATACTACATGGAAAACAACAACAGGATTCACACCTTATGAACTGGTCTATGGGAAAAAGGTCATGCTACCAATCGAATTTGAAGTAAAAACATTAAGAATTGCAGCCGATTTAAATATGAACCTATCAGACATTAAAAATGAATGCATGCTACAGCTAAATCAACTGGATGAACACCGCCAACAAGAACTTACACATACTGAAATCATCCAACAGCAAAGAAAGAAATGGCATGACCAACATTAGAAGGATAAGAAATTCAACAAAGGTCATTGGGCACTACTCTACGACTCCAGATTTCACACATTCAAAGGAAAGCTAACCACCAGATGGCTTGGACCTTACAGTATACAGAAAATTTATGACAATGGGGCTGTGAAAATTATTACAATTGATGATGATGAGTTCCCCATGATAATAAATGGGCATCGCCTAAAACTATACAAAAAACCACAGTCCAAACAAGAATTTACACAAGTACTCTACCAACAACAATTGATGCCGATAGAGCATACTGCAAATCAGTGAAGTTCAACGCATATCATGAAAAAAAAAGAGAAAAAAAAACAAAAAAAGAGAAAAATATATAAAAAAATGGAAAGAAAAAAAGAAAGAAAAAACAACACAAAAAAAGGTAACAGGAAATTTCCAGGGCATCAACCACAATTCAAACAAAAGAATATACACTTAAGCGAGCCAGCAAATTTGCAAACAAACTCAGCATTTGAGAGTGCTAGCAAAAATTTATACAACTATGGACTCTTCATTCACTCTACAGTATCATCACAAGAAGCTGCCACCTATTCAAGCGAGCCTGCAAAATAAATTCAAGCACGGCTGCCATCTATTCAAGCGAGCCTGCAAAATGATTCAAGCAAGGCTGCCATGCATTCAAGAGAGCCAGTCAGATACAACCATGCAATCATCCAAATACAAAGCATCATCATATCAGTCGCATTAGCAAAATGGCACAATTTTCAAAAGAAGAAACTACAGCACATTCAAAACGAACAAAAAGGAAAAATCACCCACACACGTAATTACTGGCATGTATAAATCAGCTACAGACACCACCAAATCTACTACAGAATCCGCCATGCAAGAAAAATGGACCCGATCATCAATACAGGTACGCATACATACCAAGGTAATCTCTCAAACGTTTTCATTTTAATTTTAAGGTAAAACATTATCCCACACCACATTTGTTTCTAAGTCAGCTGAGAACAACTTCCATTTCAAATCGACGGCATGGTGGAATGACCTTCATAACTCATGATTGCTACCAAAGTCCCGTCACCCTCAGCAAATCATGATTGCAACCTTCACCACATGAAGTATAGAGATCGATCATGAAAAATAGGGGATTAAAAGTGGCAAGTACAGGTATGATGGAAAGGATAGGTGCAGAAAGGCAGTGAATTAGGGTGCATAATAGTCCATGACTTTGCATATAAGTAACCACCCAGAATTCCCGAGTAGCAGCCACCATTGTATCCCTTGAGCTTGTAGGCAGAGCCTGACCAAGTTGAAGGTATAAAACTGCATTCCAAAAGCCTTAGTTTTGTCTGGTTATAAAGAATATTCTAAAAATGACAAAGGGTTTTAAGAAGAGTGAACCGGAAGATCAAAGTGCCATTTATCAGAGCCCGAGAGTCCTGCAGATCGTTCGCAATTCAGGATGGATGCCATTTATCCTTGGACTAAGAGGATATGATACAGGGGTACTCAAGATTTCGCAAGAAACTTCAAGCATATTAAGGATGAACAGTACGTCACCCGGGTGAAGGGGTTATGCATAAAATTGGATGAGGACATGGTAGCCAAACACACTGGTCTTCCAATTGCCCTGTATTGGAGCAACAATGACCAGGAGGCAAACCACATAGAAAAAGCAACATTCTTTGAGCGTGGAGAGGTTTATGATGAAGACAAAAATGGAGTCAAAAGACCTTCCATGACAACACCATGGGATGAAATGGCTGCAATTGTCCTAAGGTACATTACATGCACTGAAAGATTAAGCTATGTTCCCATTTTCCATTTTCGTATTTTAGAGCTTCTCAAGCACAAAACTCACATTTCATCAAACAACAATATTAGCATTCCATTTTACCTGCTCCAATCCCTAGCAGAGATGAGTAGGAAGGTGGCTAAGATAAAAGAGGATGCTTTGGCCCATCATGGGCTGATCAAACTAATAGTTGGTGAGGAGCTAAAAGCTCAGATTCCAGAGCTCTCTTGGGAGGAGTTCATCGTGGTATCTGCTGAGGACATTCATATAATGAGGACTACGCCCTTGCCACTTGAATCAAAAAGTAAGGCCACCTCTGTATCAAGGGAAAAAGAAAAATTGACTTGGACAGTGTGGCTGACACCTTGGTCAAAATAAAACACTCCAAAGAAGACTCCCCAAATCAGACCTAGATATTCCTACCAGTAGTCAGGAGTCAAAGAGGCGCAGCAAGAGATTCATGCAGGTATCTAAAAACCTAGTCTCCAAGGAGAAAGAAAGGGAACCCATCCCCCTGATTACCAATGTGTCTGATGATGACATTGATCCTTTTATAGATTAGAAGGATCCCACTACAGATGAAGAAGAGGATGATGAAGAAAAATAAGAGGAGGATGAAGAAGAGGAAGAACAGGATGCAGAAGAAGAAATGGATAAAGAAGAAGAGCAGAGCTTACAAGATCAAGGAAACTTCCAGCAAAACCCTCCAGAATGTAATGAATAGCCCGAGGTCGTTTCCCGGTTCACTGAAGCACGAGCAGAATTGGAAAGGCTCAGAAATGAGTTGGAAACATTAAGA
This sequence comes from Larix kaempferi, assembly GCA_027924585.1. Classification (NCBI taxonomy): domain Eukaryota; kingdom Viridiplantae; phylum Streptophyta; class Pinopsida; order Pinales; family Pinaceae; genus Larix; species Larix kaempferi. Next base: position 4,503,516 of record BSBM01000432.1, read on the forward strand.
ATCTGGCTAGGAAGCCAAGCCAAACCTCCCCCATTCTCAGCCGAGAAGACACAAATCCTGAAGATGCATCATGCAGAAGAGCCCCGACTGGCCGAGCAGAAGAATTTAGTGCTGCAAGAAAAGTTGGCTGAGGGACAGAACGAATTAGCAAAGAAAGACCAGGATATTATCAAATTTAAGGATGTTCTTGCCACTACTATTGGCATATATGAGAGAATGCGGGACCTCAGACCAACGTCGGCAGTATATGCAGTTTATTTACAGGAGAAATGGTGCGAATTCCAGCTCCAGAGGTTGAAGAAAGAACTCCCTATAGAGGTAAGCATTCCCAAAGAGTTTATTGATGCATCTTTGAACTCCACAGAGCTGGAGAAAGACCAATTGAGTGAGTTCTTCTTACATAATTTCGTATTTTCTGGCTTGCCCAACTGGTCGCCAAACCCATATGTGGGCGATTTCCAGTTAAGGGCATTGTGTTCATGGATGAACCACGAAATTGAGCGAGCCCAGGACTACCATCTGTATGTTGCATCCAAATGGAAAACCCCATTAATGATCAGACCAGAGCCAACTCACCCTGAAGGGTTAATCTATAACCACAGGATCCTCACCCAAGACGAGGAACTGATACCCATTCTCCTTGCAAAACAATAGGAGGCGGTGATTCATTTTGACATTACACTCCGCAGCACACAAAAGGAAGTTAATGAGTCCATCAGGGAAAGGTGGAGTAGGGTGGCAAACAATCTAAAAAGAAGAGAACTCCACTCTCCCCTCAGGCTCGATGATGCCCTTTTCAAAACCACACTCTACAATGAATCCCTGGCAAGAAATCAACTCAGGTGGATCCTGATGAGGCTGGATCCCCCATTCTTTCTTTCCCCGTTCATCAAAGAATGGATTAATGAAGAGGAAGAGAGGAAGGCATGGGCCAGGGAGGATCAGAATTTTGGATATCACAGGCAGGCAAGGATACCTAAGGTGGTAGCATGGGATATCAGGGAGGTCATCGAAAAATTGAATAAGTCACCCAAGGATGGGTGAATCCTTCAAGTATGGGAGAGAATCATGAGCCCAATTTTCAGGTATTTAATGGACCTCTTTTTCCCATAGTCAAGCTCAAGCAATGGCGAAAAAACGCACTCAATTGCGGGGAAATGTTTTACTTTAATTATTTTATGAAATTGTTTTTGATGATTATTTTTGTATGTTGAAATGCATATGCAATGAACTAATTCTGTGGAAACCAAGCGTGGTTGAGTAGGTTTAGGGCAGTAAAGGATGAATGCGTAGAAGACTGAGAGATCACTAAGCTCGGCACCCTGTTCCTGACTTATAGGGAATGCACTCCAGTTCAAGGAGGCTCGGCATTTCGACAATTAGTTAGGATCAACATTAAATCATATAAATATGGACCCCTCGGGTAGCGAGAGGCCCCTGCTGTTATTTTGAGAAAAAAATTGTTTCAACGTTTTCTGCCCTATCAATACTACGAAGTACAGACCTTTGTTTTGACATGGATTTTATATTCTAATAAGAGATTGATGGTTATTTCCAGCCAACGTTTATCAGTTTTATTCTCTCCTGAGTATGGGTTGGGGAGGGCCCCTCCAACACGTAGTCAATAGATTTCTATTTGCAGGTATTTTTCCAATTATGCGTTTTACATTGATGAACAGTTATATTGCATATGGAAGCACTTGAATGATTTATTATTTTTGTAGTAGTTTATAATACATTATGTAGTACAGCAGAATAGTTTCAATAGTCCTATAGGTTCTTTCTTTCAATGCATATTTGAATCAACGATTGCATGTGTATCAGCTTTGCTTTTAATATCATGGTTTGTATCTGAGGTTTTTGACTGTTTCACATCGTGATTAATCTATTCAGTAATAGATGGATAGCTTGAAACGATTGCACTTCGATTAAGTCTTGGGATTTAAAATAGTTTAGATCAGAATTCTAGTTTTAGGCATCAAGTAATGACAGACCTTGTTTTCCCCAATATTAGACTAGATCTGTTATGGCAGTTTCATTCTTTAGATTTACCATTCTGCATTAAGTAATTTCATAAGATCATCCCCTTCACTTTCAACATTTTAATTATTTAAAATAGATTTACTGTTTTATTTCTTAGAACAGGTTTACTGCTTTCAACACTTTAATTCTTTTAATTAGATTTATTGCTTTCCAGTATTTAATTCCGTAGCATTACCAGTTTTACATTGTGAGTAGGCAACCTTTAGAACATGAATACTGACAACCAGCTATGACAGAGATTATCCTATAAGAGCACAAATAGTGCATGCACCTCTAAATTTTGTACGTCCCCTGGGTTGACATTTAAAGTAGGCTCTTGGTATAGCTTCTCTCATTAGGCATCCATATTGGGAGCTCACCACTTTTTTGCGCCGTTTCCGGGGAGGTGCTAAATATTTTAGGAGACATCACCTAAAAAACACAAAAAGAAAACAAAAATTACATAAAACAAAAACATAAATACTTTTTTTTTTACCAATGAATGCCTTGTCGGCAAAGGGATAGGTTTGGCCGCTTTCTACCCAAACATTCCATGAGCAACAATGGTAATAACAATTCTAACCTTTCTCAGTTTGAATTTCTACACTCTGAAAATGAAATTGACTCCACATACGATCCAAACAGAAGCAACTTCACTACCAGTTCTAGCTCAAACACCTTAATTGCAAACGAAGAGGAGGAACCTAGGGAGCTTTTCACCTTTCCCATTAGCATACCTCTTGGAGATTCCAGAATGAAGAACACCAATCCTAATAATCTGCCAAATTTTCATGGGTTGATTTCAGAAGATCCTGACACATTCCTGTTTGAATTTGAGGTAGTTTGCAGATCATTTGGTTACACCACTGATGCACAAAAGCTAAGGCTTTTTCCTTCCACACTGAAAGACCTGTAAAATTAGTCACAGCAGATCTAATGAACAAGTAAATCAATCACAACAGATGAACATAGAAAATATGGTGTAACAACTGTGCAAAACATGCATCAGTGCTCAATATCCCAATAAGGGTGAATGATTACAATATAAACTGTCTCAATGACTAAGCAATTCGAATAGCCTAAGTAGGTCATTCGAATCACTGAATGGAGTAGCTTGACTCCAACTAGGAGTCCTCATCATCAATCGGTGGTGGTCATCAATGCACAAGAACCAGTCATCCAGGTGTCAATCTGAGTCTAACTGAGTGTGTCATGTGTAACTGAAGTGTGTAGCACTGATTAAGGGAAGGAGGCTTAGTGGGGGGCGCATGGGAGGCTAATTGAAGTCAGAAAAAGTCATCTAGTCAATCTGGAGGTCCAACGGAAATGAAACAGTCAGTCGGGAGTGAAACTAGCCTCAAATCAGGGAGAATCGGAGCTAACTGAGTGTAACTGAAGTGGAACTGCAGTGGTAGGTGAACAAGTGCGCCCTTCTCTGGCAGTAGGTGAGAAGTGGGTGCCTTTCAGCCTAGGAGGGCTAAAAATCTAAAGTAAGTGGCTCCCGGGTGCTAGAATAAGGTGGCTAAGGTGCTGGAGGCATCAAACTGGTGACTGGGATGCATGCAAACCCTAATTGCATGCAAGATCCTAAAAAAGATGATGTGGATATCCGAACACCCCCCCTCAAGCTAGACTATGATTTGCAAAAAATAATGTGGGGCCTTGGTAACTAAGACCAAAGGTCACCCCAATACAATAATCCAAAAAATGCTGAAAATAAACTAAGTGAGGAAAGAGGGAAAACCCAGTGGGAAGAAAGCCCCCCCTCAAGCTAAAGCATAATAATGAATCAATCTGTCTCCACCATGATGGAACTCACCCCCAACAGTGAACGGAGGTAAGAGAACTTCTTCTCAGTGAAGCTCTTGGTGAAGATGTCTGCAATTTGCTCATCAGTAGGGCAATATTGTAGAATGATGGTGCGGTCATGCACCAACTGTCGAATGTAATGCATATGAATCTCAATGTGTTTGGTCCTCTGCTGCTGAACTGGATCTGTGGAGATCTTGATAGCACTTTGATTGTCACAAAATAGGACAGTCGAAGAAGTGCCACCAAAATCAAACTCGGAAAGAATACCCTGCAACCAAACTGCCTGAATGCAGGCATTGACTGCCCCTCGATACTCTACCTCTGTTGAAGAAAGTGCAATGGCTGCTTGCTTTTTGCTGGACCAGAAAATAGCACCATGACTAATCATGAAAACATAACCGGAAGTGGACTTCCAATCAATGCTATCACCTGCCCAATCTGAATCAGTAAAACCAATGAAATCAAGTTCAGAATCTGCAGCATAATGTATGCCAAAATGTCTCGTACCTTGCACATACTGCAAGATCCGCTTGGCTGCTCGCCAATGAAGCTCATGTGGATGCTGCATATATCTTGACACGGTACTCACGGCATATGAGATATCAGGCCTTGAGTGTGTCAAATAAAGTAGTGAACCAATCAACTGTCGATACATACTGCAATCTGCAAGCGGTGTAGAATCTCCCTCCTCAAGACTGATTCCTGAGAGGAATGGGAATGGGGCTGCCTTACATTCAGCCATATTAAACTTCAATAACAGGTCGGAAGCATATTTTTGCTGAGATATAGTGATCCCATCAAAATTTTGAGCTATCTCCAAGCCCTAAAAGTGACTCAGCAAGCCCAAATCGCTCATGTCAAAAGCTAGATTTAAGGCATATTTTAGCTTGTTTATTGAAGTAAGTGTGCTACCAGTAATGAGAAGATCATCAACATAAAGTAAAATAACCAATAAATTACCTTTAACTCTCTGAAGATACACATTCGGATCAGATTTGCATCTTTGGAAATTCTAAGAAAGAAGGAAGGAGCCCATCTTTGCGTACCAAGCTCTTGGGGCCTGTTTTAACCTGTACAAAGATTTCTTCAATCTGCAAGCCAATGATGGATCTGATGTATAACCCTCTGGTTGCTGCATATATACCTCTTCAGCAAGGTCTCCATGTAAAAATGCGCTCTTCACATCCATGTGGTGCACCTCCCAATGCTTGGATGCGGAAATAGCTAAAACAAGGCGGATGGAATCCATCTTTGCAACCGGTGCAAAGGTCTCAGTGTAGTCCACTCCTTGGACTTGGGAGAAACCTTTTGCCACCAACCTTGCTTTATATTTTCTGATAGTGCCATCAGCAACAACTTTAGTACGGTAGACCCATTTACACTTCACTAATTTTCTTCCAGGTGGAAGAGAAACTAGCTCCCATGTGTTGTTCTTTTGAAGAGAACTGTACTCTTCATCCATGGCACTTTTCCATCTCGGATATCGATGAGCAGAATAGTATGATGTAGGATCTGAACCAGCCATCAAATAACAAATCTCAGGAAGAAATGGATCAGGAAGAAAGATCCATACCTGCTCTTTGAAAGTCTGCTCTTGTTCGTCTCGGATCAGCAGGATTTCCAAGGTTCGAACCAGTAGATTGTAGAGTGTTTTGGGCCCACTTTGGTAACTGAGGGGGATCATAATGGTCAGATTCTAAACCTGATATGTCATGATCATCATATTCTTCTACAATATCAGAAATATCAGAACTCATACCTTCATTATCGCTGCACGGATCTTCTTCTGGTGAAGGCGGTGAATCGGCAGTCTTCTCCTCGACTAGTTGCAATTCTTGAAGCGGTTCTTCAAATTGCACACTGCACTCTATGAATATCTTTTTAGATCTGATATCCATGAGTTTATATGCTTTTTATTCTTCCCCATATCCTATCAATATGCACTCGGTACTTTGTGGATCCAAAGCTCGTCTCTTCTCGGAAGGAATTCTAGCCCATGCAGTAGAGCCAAAAACTCTCAAATTTGACACATCCGATTTGTGACCAAAGAATGCTTCGAAAGGAGTCATACCTTTCACGGATGAATGTGGAACACGGTTCTGTATATATGCAGCAACATTGATTGCTTCAGCCCAAATATTTGCATCCAAACCTTTAGATTCAATCATGCATGTAGCCATCTCTTTCAGTGACCGATTTTTCCTTTCCGCTACACCGTTCTGCTGGGGTGTGTAGGGAACTGTATGTTGGATCTTAATTCCGCTTTGGGAACAAAGTTGCAGCAACTCAGATTTAATATATTCTCCACCATTATTAGATCTAAGAGCTTTGATCTTGCTCTCAGTGGCGGTCTCAACAGAAGCCTTAAAATCCTTGAATTTTCCAAGCACTTCTAACTTGTTTTTGAGAAAGAATACCCATGTAAAGCGGGAAAAATCATCAATAAATGTAAAAACATACCTTGAACCATTTAATGAAATATGGGGCAGCGGACCACTGATATCAGAATGGATCAATCCCAAAATAGTAGAAGCTCTGCTAGCTTTGCCACGGTCGAATCTGTGCTCGGGGTGCTTCCCAATGATGCAACCGGTGCATATTCCCTTCGAGGAATGGAGTTGTGGAAGCCCATCTACCATGGATTTATTTGATAGCAGCAGCAAATATTTATAATTAAGATGTCCAAATATTTCATGCCAAAGCCTACTAACCTCATTACCATGTGTGCGAAGAGCAGTGGGCTTTGCAAGCGGAATAAAGTGTGAAAACTCATAGCATTTTGCAGTGTGATTTGCCTTTCCGACTGCAACTAGTCTTCCACTTTTGATATCAGAAATTTCAACTGTATTAGGGCTGAATGTAACTTGCTTCGGTTCACCAGTGTGTGTCATTTGATACACAGAAAGAAGATTTGAAGCCAAGGATGGCACATAGAGAACATTCTGAAAGCTTCCATGATCTACATGAATCGTACCTTTTCCCTTTGAAGAAATTTTTGAGTCATCTCCCAAATGGATGGGGATGGAGTTATTTGGATCGAATGAGGAAAAAGAATCAATATTTGCAGCCATATGATTTGATGCACCCGAATCTATCAAGAGAGTAGTGGGCTTCGAAACCGTTGCCATGAGTGCTTGTCCTCTTTCATGATCGTCATTCCTATCCTTCTTCCTTGCACCGTCGGGAAGAGTTATGTTGTTCTTTTCCAAAAGGAGGGCCATTTGATCTATAGTCTTCTTCATACATGAAATTTCGGGATGAAAGCCACGATTGCAATAAGTACATTTAGATTTTTGGTTACCTTCTTTGCCCTTTTGCTTGAACTTCGAACTGGATGGTGCATCCGTTTGTTTTCCTTTGTCTTTTTGCTTGTGAGGCTCGAATTTGGGCTTCTCCTTCTTTTGCTCTCCTTTACCATTCGAGATCTTGGGTCCTTGAACATATAGGGCTGAATCTTTGGAGCTTATGGACCCCATTTGAATCAACTTGTCATGCTCTTTTGTGACGGACTCAATGAAGGCATTCAAGGCAGGCATCTTCCAATTCGGGGTAGTTAGCCGACCGGAATTGAAAGTAGAGACAAATACCGAATAATCTTTCCCAAGCTTTCTTAGAATGGAGAGGATCAATTGTTTATCCTCTTTGATAACTCCACTGTTCTTCAATTGCAAGTTCAAGTTCTTGAATTTTGTGAAGAATTCATTGATGGTCTCGAAATTCTCAGGACTAAGGGCAATCAATTCATTCTCTAATTGAAAAGCCCTAAGCTCATCTTGCTTGCCAAATAGTGTTTCAAGTTTCTCCCATATGGCTTTTGGAGTCTTCAATCCGCTGAGATGGAAGTGAAGATCTTTGGAGATGGAGAGACAAAGAAGACCATAAGCTTCATCAAGCTTGTTGTAGTGTTTGGTTCTATCTGACAGATTGCTTGGCTCCAATTCAAGACCAATAGTGACTCGGTAGTAACCTTTTGAACGTAATATGATCTCCATATCATCTTTCCAATCAAAATAATTGAATGGGGTGAGGATAGGCTTTGAAGAAGAGTATTCCATTGCTAGGAGCGAGTCAAACTGATGTAGAAGGAGCTTGCATGCACAGTGTAGCGAATGCAATTGCTGTAGAGGAGCTTGCATGCACAATGTACCGAATGCAATTGATGGAGACAATAAACCTGCAAATCACAATAAAACAAGAACAATAAGGTCGAACAATCCACCCTTTTAGAGTTGCATCACACCTGGGATTGGAGATCAAACAATGTTGAATGGGTCCAATGTATTAGATCCAGGAATTATGTGGAAACTCAAGCTTCTGGAGTGGTATTGGAATTATTTTCAAGCTTTGCATGCACAGGAGCGAATTCCCTTGAGATATCTCATGCCAAAACTTTTTGCAATTTGAGCAATTCAGTCAAATCTTCTTGTACAAACACCTGTAGAAAAGAGATCTTGTCCCTGAAATGGCTCTGATACCATGTAAAATTAGTCACAGCAGATCTAATGAACAAGTAAATCAATCACAACAGATGAACATAGAAAATATGGTGTAAAAACTGTGCAAAACATGCATCAGTGCTCAATATCCCAATAAGGGTGAATGATTACAATATAAACTGTCTCAATGACTAAGCAATTCGAATTGCCTAAGTAGGTCATTCGAATCACTGAATGGAGTAGCTTGACTCCAACTAGGAGTCCTCATCATCAATCGGTGGTGGTCATCAATGCACAAGAACCAGTCATCCAGGTGTCAATCTGAGTCTAACTGAGTGTGTCATGTGTAACTGAAGTGTGTAGCACTGATTAAGGGAAGGAGGCTCAGTGGAGGGCGCATTGGAGGCTAATTGAAGTTAGAACAAGTCATCTAGTCAATCTGGAGGTCCAACGGAAGTGAAACAGTCAGTCGGGAGTGAAACTAGCCTCAAATCAGGGAGAATTGGAGCTAACTGAGTGTAACTGAAGTGGAACTGCAGTGGTAGGTGAACAAGTGTGCCCTTCTCTGGCAGTAGGTGAGAAGTGGGTGCCTTTCATCCTAGGAGGGCTAAAACTCTGAAGTAAGTGGCTCCCGAGTGCTAGAATAAGGTGGCTAAGGTGCTGGAGGCATCAAACTGGTGACTGGGATGCATGCAAAGTGCATGCAAGTGCATGCAAACCCTAGAATTTGCATGCAAACCCTAATTGCATGCAAGATCCTGAAAAAGATGATGTGGATATCCTATCACTTCGGTGGTTCATGAGCCTTGAAGGAAATAGTATCTTTAGCTGGGATCAAATGAAACCATCATTCCTAGAAGAATATAGGGACTACTGCAAGGCCAAAGATACTAGGGATGAAATCTTTAGGATGCAACAAGGAGATAGACAGTCATTAGAAGATTATGCCCAAATATTTCAACTCAGCTACAAACGAGCCAGCCATTGCACTTTGGATACTGAATCACTAAATATTGTCCTTCTCAGAGGTGTTAAAGAGGATAATTTTGAAGTCTTAAATCTCCTTGGAGATGGAGATATATTCCAAAAATATTTTGACCAGGTCCTACAAATCTTCAAAAAATACTCAAGATCTAGGAAAACTAAGAATGGGATAAGGGATACACATACAACCACTACTGGATCATCATCATCAGCACCAACACTTACAAAATCTTATTTAGGAAACCTACTGGATGACATGAAAACTGACATACTGCAATCTCTGGCCATGCAACTTGATTCTCTTCAAATAAAAAAGAAACAGGACGAAATTAACCAAGCCTTGGCAGTATTCTGTCCTTATTGTAGAAAGAAGCATGAGAAGGGGCAGTGCACCTTGAACAAAATAGAAGTATGTGGTCTCTGCACCAATGACCATTCCATTGATATATGTCCCCTCTTACCCTCATGTAAGGCAGCTATTCAAAACCCAGCAGCTGAAGGAGCAGTAGAACAGCTCTGCTTTATAAATCAGAGGAGGAATACATTTGTTAGACAATATCAATAGAGCAATAAAACTTACTATAATCAAGGACAGCCAAATTGGAACTCTACACCGACTCCATGGCAAGCACAACCAAATCAAAACCAATGGCAACAAAACTAGCAAACATATCAACCATCGTATCAACAATCGTATTATCCACCGTCTTATCCTCAATACCCCCACCTTTTCCGTCCTTATGCAAACTAGTAACCCCATCCATCAAATTGGAGGGCCCCATTACAACAACCACTTATTATGCCACCCCCACAACCTCAACCACCCCCCAGACCACCACTTAGTCCAGCCCAACCAATTCCAAATCCTAATAATAACAGACCCCCACAACAGCAACAGGCTTATAACACTGATATCACACAATTCCCAACTTATGTTTTAGACACCATAGAAATAAATGAAATAAACCTGTGATCTGGAAAAACGTTGCAGAATACATCCCCACACAACATTCAACAACCTGTACCTAAAGCTCAAGACCACACATCAAAACCCTATGTTCAGCATCTCGATGAACCAAAACCTCCTGAGGACGAAACCCAACCACTTCCATGCAACCGAAATCCCCCATTTCCAAAAAAACTTGTCCGAAGTACAAAAGAAGAAGAAGAGAATACAATCTTAAACGAATTCAAACACTTAAACATCCAAATCCCGATTTTACAAGCCATAAGGGATGTGCCCATCTGCAACAAATTGATTAGAAAAAATTGCCTAAAGAAGCCAGGAAGGAGGAAGTGTGATCCACCAACTATTAACATAGTGGGACAATTGGCCGATTTGATGTTGGGTGTCATAATAAACCCTAAATATCTTTATCCTAGTAGTCCTCTAGTAAACATCACCATAAATAACAAACAAATAAATATAATCTTAATAGATTTGGGAGCTGCGATCAATGTCATGACTGAGGAAACCATGTTATACCTCAAACTCCACTCACTGGTAAGACCAACCACAACAGTACTCCAACTAGCAGACACATCCACTGTGAAGCCCGAAGGAATGCTAGAAGACATTATGATCAATATCGAGTCCTGGGAATACCCAAATGATTTTATAATAATCGAAATCAAAAGCAAACTTAGTGGCTATCCAATTATCCTAGTTAGACCTTGGTTAGCAACTGCGGACGCTTACATAGGTTGCCGATCAAGAAATATGACAATCATGAGTGGACATACCAGGAAGAAAATCACAATCTACCCACCAGCAATGAAATCTTCAGAGTTAGAATATCAAAATTGGACTGATGATTACCAGAACACACCAAATCACAACCTCCGACCTATCCTAACAATTGATGCTGCAATATCTTTAAAGGCAGTAGATGAAGATGGCCATATAGATAGATTTATACAAAATATATCTCCTAACAATCATGTTATTCAAGAATTTTTTTCTACAGAAATAGGTGACAGTTCAAAACAGAACATGGATGACTTATGGGAAAATGTACTCGAAGAACGGAGTGAAAAGGTAAAAATCGTGGAAATTCACCCTGCCAAATCAGTCAACATAAATTCCAAACTACAACAAGAGCAAGAAAAGAAATTGATGAAGATACTAGCAGAACAAAGTAAAGCATTTGCATGGACATATGCAGATATGAAAGGAATACATCCTGATATCTGCAAACACTACATTTACATCAAAGAAGGATCTACTCCTATCAAGAAACCACAACGAAGATTGAACCCTGCACTAAAAGACATAGTCAAAGTGGAATTACAAAAGTTATTAGACGCAGTATTCATCTATCCAATATCTGATAGTGAGTGGGTCTCACCACTAGTCATAGTTCCCAAAAAAGGAGGCAAATGGAGAATTTGTGTGGACTATAGGGAGCTGAATAAAGCAATAAAGAAAGATCATTTTCCACTTCCATTTATAGACCAGGTGTTGGATACATTATCTGGAAACAAATACTTTTCATTCTTAGATGGTTTCAGTGGGTACAACCAAATTTTAATACACCCAACTGATCAAGATAAGACGACCTTTACATGCCCATGGGGAACTTATGCCTATAGGGTCCTACCCTTTGGCTTATGTAACGCCCCAACAACATTTCAAAGAGCCATATTGAGTCTTTCTCCAATTTTCTGAATGAAAAAATGGAAGTCTTCATGGATGATTTCACACCGTATGGACAAAGCTTTGACCAGGCATTGAACAATCTTGAGTTAGTATTAAAGAAATGTATTGAAATGAGCTTGTGCCTAAGTAATGACAAATACAGGATGTTAATGAAAGAAGGCATCGTTCTAGGACATCACATATCACAAAGAGGTTTAGAGGTCGATCAAGCAAAAGTTTCAGTAATCAGAACACTGCCCCCACCTGTCAAACAAAGAGATGTAAGAAGCTTCCTTGGACAGATAGGGTACTACATAAGGTTTATTGAGAATTATATCAAAATTGCTGCCCCCATGTTTGCACTTCTCACAAAAGACAATGAGTTCATATGGACAAGCAACTGCATGTCAGACTTTGAAAGTTTTAAACAGAAAACCATCATAGCACCAATACTTCAAGGACCAAACTGGGAGATTCCATTTCACATTCACACAGATGCATCAGATAAAGCAATTGGATCTATGCTTGGACAAGAACAAGACAAGAAACCCTATGCCATACACTATATAAGCAAAAATTTGGCTGGGGCAGAGCTCAACTATACAGTCATAGAAAAAGAATTTCTGTCAGTCATACATGCTATCAATAAATTCAGGCATTACATCACAGGATACCAAAGCTTTATCCATACTGACCACTCAACGATCAGATATCTTATGAACAAGCCTAATACAAGTGCAAGAATTATTAGATGGATGCTACTTCTACAAGAATTTGATATTACTATAATAGATCAACCTGGAAAGCATAATGTGATAGCCTACTTTTTGTCAAGAGTCACACATGGAAAAGATAACGAATTGGTTCACGATAACTTCCCTAATGAGCACCTTTTTGCCATATCAATAGGAAGCCCATGGTTTTCTAACATAGAAAACTATTTAGTATCAGGAAAGTTTCCAGAACATTACATTTATAAAGAAAGGACAAAAATAATAAGGCAAAGTGCTACATATACATGGATAGAGGGCATGCTTTTTAAACAAGGACCAGATCAAGTACTTAGAAGATGCATTAGGGAAGATGAAGTACATGACATAATGCATGCCACCCACAATGAACACTGTGAAGGACACTATGCTGCAAAAAGGATAGCCTACAAGATCTTGCAAATAGGGTATTATTGGCCAACACTCCACAGAGATGCTTATGAGTATGTGTCCCATTATGACAATTGCCAGAGAATGGGAAAACCAACACAAAAACAAGAAATGCCACTACATCCACAAATCTCCTTAGAGGCATTTGATAAGTGGGGATTTGATTTTGTTCTCCCATTCAACCCACAGTCCAATCAGAAGAGCTACATCCTCGTATGCACTGATTACCTTACAAAATGGACAAAGGTAGCAGCTGGCTACTGCAAATGAAACCAGTGTGGCCAAATTCTTTACTGAGCAAATCTTTCACAGATTTGGGGTGCCAAGAGAAGTAGTTTCTGATCAGGGACTACAATTCACATCAAATTTAATTGAAGACTTGATGAAAAGAAACAATGTAAAGCACAGACAGTCATCCTCCTACCACCCTCAAGGAAATGGTCAAGCTGAGGTAACCAACAGGGAATTAGAGAGAATCTTGACAAAAACTGTCCAACTTCACAAAGGGATTGGGTTGACAGACTTAGTGAAGCAGTCTGTGCTTGCAATACTACATGGAAAACAACTATAGGATTCACACCTTATGAACTGGTCTATGGGAAAAAGGTCATGCTACCAATCGAATTTGAAGTAAAAACATTAAGAATTGCAGCCGATTTAAATATGAACCTTTCATACATTCAAAAAGAACGCATGCTACAGCTAAATCTGTTGAAATATTGTAACTTCAAAGAATATTATATTTGTACTTTATTATTCCGGAGATGTTTCATTCCTCCGTAAAGATCTTATTGTATATCCGGAGATGTTTATTCCTCCGTCGGAATGTGGTAACTTGGGTTATTAGTATTCCCTAGTGGGGGTCGGCCCTGTATGTGTTATGTGGGTCAAAGGGTTGTTAGACCACCCTAGTGGGGTCAGCCCAGTCAGTTATAATAGGGTATTTAACCTAATGGTCAAATACGATCCTACATGTACTTGTGTAAAAGATATGTCAGAGTAGTGTATAAATAGAGGAGGTGTGTTCCTCATTCGACACACTCACTCACTTGAGAGAGGCACACTTGTGGAGGAGAGGTCTGCTATGGTGGAGGAGGAGATCATGTCTTTAGTTTGCATCTTTGTATATTGCTGGTCATCTATATTGAGGAAGCTTTGCTGGGTTTTCTACCCCATGAGGGTTTCCCAGGATAAATCTGTGTCTCTTGTGTTTATGCTATGCTTGTTGTTTCTTCAGTGATCCTGTATATGCTATTATTGTGAAATGGAATGTAATGCTACTATTTTCTGTCTTAGCATATTGAATTTTAACATGGTATCAGAGCTAACCTGAAGTAAGGCAAGGTATGGCACTTACGACACTTGCTTTACTTACGACAATTTGAAGGTTAGGGTTTTATATAGCAAAAACCAGTCATCGTGGAACTTTCACCATAAATCCATTTTGGTGAAGTTTCAAGATCTGAAACCTTTACAAGTCGTGGATAACATCTCTAGGTATCTTGTTTCCAAAGGGTACCATCAGATTCATTGTACTTTGTAAGTTATGATCAGTACAAGTTAGGGTTTCTGCCTCTTCCAGATCTCAGTCAAAATCAGGTGACGTAGGAAAAAAGGTCATAACTTGGGCTAGGAAGCTCCAAATGAAGTTTTGTAAAACGTGACAGGTATTACACAGACTGTACTATCTCAAAAAACATTTTTATAGGCTGAAGCTTAACCAGTGACATGTGGCACTCCGTACAAGTTCTCTCTCCTGTTTTATCCCATAAACAGGTCACGTTGCGACACTTGGCATAAATCTCTCTCAGAGAGTCCAATTGAGGTTATACCTATTAAGATGGAAAGATAACAGGGAGAGATATCTCAAGAAAATTTTTCAGAGGCCGAAGTTCAAACAGTGACACGTGGCACTCCGTACAAGTTCACTCTCCTGTATTATCCCAAAACAGGTCACGTTGCGACATTTGGCATAACTCTCTCTCAGAGAATCCAATTGAGGTAAGACCTGTTGGGATGGAAAGATGACAGGTCAGGATACCATAGAAAAAGTTTTCAGACCCTGTGGAGCAAAAATTTCGGAGTTACAGCAGAAACAATCAGGTACATATTTCTGTCAAAACAGAATTAGTTTTTGAGCACCTTCATTCATGGCTTTCGGAATTTAGGGTTTCAGAGAAGTTAGAATTTTTGGAATCAGAATCCATGGCTGAATGCTACTCAGAAAAATCAAAATTTAGAGACCAAGATCGAATTTTTTTGGTTGGGTAGAAGACCGGGCTTGATCAAACCCTAGTTCGGGATTTTGATCGGAAAGATGGGAAATTAGGGCTTCAACAAAAGTTGGAATTTTTGAAGTCTGTAACCACAGCTGGAAGCTCCTCAGAAAAATAAGAGTTTAGAGCCTTGGATCAAACCTTTTGATTGGACAGAAGGGTGGGCTTCATCAAACCCTAGTTCGAGTTCCTGTCCAGAAGATCCAGAAGTTTTGAAGGCAATTTTGAGGGGTCAAATTTTGGAGATTTCAAAATTGAAGTATGCTAGTTTGATCAGCTTAGCAAGACACATCCTTCCATCCATTCAGAAGTGGGAAAGTCAAAGATTTAATTTTTAGGGTTTCTCTAGCAAACCCTAATCAAGCTCCAGATCAAGTTTCAGGGGGAGTTGAGGCTAAGGCCTTACATAAGAAGACTACAAGAAGTCTTGACAGGTATGACTCAAGGAGGTTCAGGTATGTCTTGAAATCTGATTCCTGATTAAATTCATAATGTGTTTGTCTTCATATTAGTTGTTAGTACAATCTTGATTAATGTTAGACTTATCTTATCACCCTAGTAACAGTATGAATGCATGTGAATGATCGAATACATTCATTGATTAGGGCTATATGATTGTACTAATGCATTATGGTGTTGTGTGAGGTTGATGTTGTCTACTAACAAGATTCAGGTACATCACGAAAGACAAATCAAGTTCCACATGAAGACAAAGACTCATCCATATTCTTTGTTCTACTTACGAGGTATGTATGACTTTGATATGTTATGCTTAACCTATGAGACATGCAAGTTCTAGCTCAGGATCTCTAAATCATTGAAGAGACTGTTTAGGTATGTTGTACATAACTAAGCAGGTATACTAATCCAGGTATGTTTTCCTATGTCAAGTTAGAATCTTACTTTGTGTTAGGATCCCCTATATAAGTATACTTGGTATGATTGGTTATGCTTATTAATAAAGTTAATCAAGGGTTTATGCACATTATGTCTCTTATCTTGATTGATGATTTAACTAACCAGAAGAGTACTATGATCAAACAAGAATATGCATGAGTAAAAGAAGACTTCCTTGAAACCCTGAATACTAATGATCATGACTATACATATTCAAGATTATTTAGAATTAGAATGTTTTGAGAATATACTAATGAATGTATGTTTGTGTATGAGATCATGAGGATGACACTAGTGCACACTTGAGCATGCACAGTGGTACATAATGAATAGAAGTTCAAAAGACATACAGAAGATCAAGCGGGAGGCAACCACACAAACATAAAAGATAAGTATTTGAGTTGTTATTTGAAATAGTAAATGATATTGCCTGTAATAGGTTGTATGCATAGAATATATGATGCTGAGTGTAAACATTCATAGAGCATTGAACAATATACTACTAATATGCATATGATTGGTAAGTTGGACAAACATTCCATTGTTGCTTGTCTAGAATGAAACCTCTTTGCTGACATGCTGAGAGCTGTGCACACTCTCGATAGTATGTTCTGGTAGAGCTGGAAGGCATCTAGATAGCCACTGTATGCATACAGGATATGGGAAAGTGTTGTGCCAAAGTATTGGTAAAAATAAGTTGCATAACTATGTAAATGATATCTGTATACATAATAGGTTATCTTGTCAATATGATTTGATGATTATGAAGTATTACTAATCATGTACTTAATTTTGATTTGTAGGAAACATCATGATGAATGATGAACACTGAACAAGCGATGGATGTTCAACAAAAGGATTTACAAATCAAACACACTATAGAAGGCTCACAGCTAGAAGATTCTCTTAGAAAGAGGAAGAGAATCATGACAAGATGTTTGCTCCAAGTGGCTAGATAAGACCATTCTCTTAATGGTGTAATTAAAGAAGAAGTGTGAATCAGGTTCTGTATGGGTACCCAGGATCGATAATCAATTGATGAGCTTAATGATCACCATGGGTAATGTGGATCTCAACCTTTGCTACAAGGTTGAATATGGTTTCTAGACACAGATGGCATGGATGCAAGAAGGAACTCACCACAGAGTTCGAATGATATTGAGGCCCATATCAGTAGACCCATCTAACGAGAGATGGCACAGATAGATATGCAGAAGATCATTCAATGCAGAGTGTGAATAATGTTCAGTCACAAAGGGAGAATTGACAGTTTCTTGATAAGCTTGGGCTTTACCAAAAGTAAAGTTGTTCCTAACCTTTACCGTAAGGTTATGGATCATACTATTATTGTATGTAGATGATATCTTTCTGATAGGGAATGAGAATCAGATCATGAAATGAAAGAAGAAGATGGCTGTAGAAATGAAAAATGAAAGATCTCAGATTGATGCATTACTTCCTAGGTCTAGAAGTATGGCAAGGCTAAGAAGGAATCTTTCTCAAACAGGGAAAGTATGCTGAGAAATATTAAAAGGACTTGATGTGTTGGAATGGTCACTCTCATGAATTCCAACTTGAAGTTCTTAGCAGATGACTCATTAGAATTAGTGGATATAACTATGTACAGACAAATTATTGAGTCATTGATGTGTCTAACGAATACTAGGTCAGATATATGCCTTGCTGCAAACACCTTGAGTCAGTATCTAGTGGAAACTAGAAGTGTTCACCTGTTAGTTGCAAAGCATGAGATGAGGTACCTAAAGGATAAAATAGACTTTGATTTATGGAGATCATGAATTCAGATGGCTACACAGATATTGATTAAGTAGAAAGTGTATCAAACAGGAAGAGCACATCGAGAAGATGTTATTGTCTGGGATCAGCCATGATCTTGTGGTTTAGCAGGAAGCAGTCTAGCACAAGCGGAATATATGGCTGCTTGCTCTCTAACTGTGAAACAGCATGGCTTCAGAATTGTTTGACTTAGATATGGACCCAACTGTGATCCTATGTGACAAACAGAGTTGTACTAAAATGGCAAAGAATCCAGTGTTCCATGATAAGTAAAAAGCACATAGAGATCTGGCATTTCTATATACGAGATATGGTGCAGATAGGAATTAAAGTTTGAATTTGTAACAAATTACCAATGTACTAACCAAACCTCTACCTCAAGTAAAGTTTTCCGAGACAAACTTAATATAGTCCAGAAGGACCCTCCTCGAAAGGGGGAGTGATGTGATCACTTATGATGAGATTGCCTGCATCGACAGTGAGGTCGATGATGTGAATACCTATATTGGTGATGCCGACAGAGAGGTTGGTGGATGGTCCTTAGATAGGGTCTAAGGTGACAAGGGGATTGCATCATCCTTGAACACATGTTCTAAAAGGAGCCGTAGACGTATGTCTTCGAGAATGAAGTCCTTGGTGGACTTGAGGGGATTGGATCATCCCTAGAATTCAATCCTAAAGAGAGCCGTAGACGTATGTCTTCGAGAATGAAGTCCTTGGTGGACTTGAGGGGATTGGATAATCCCTGGAATTCAGTCCTAAAGAAATCCGTAGACATATGTCTTCGAGAATGAAGTCCTTGGTGGACTTGAGGGGATTGGATCATCCCTGGACTTCAGTCTTAAAGAGAGCCGTAGACGTATGTCTTTGAGAATGAAGTCCTTGGTGGACTTGAGGGGATTGGATCATCCCTGGACTTTAGTCCTAAAGAGAGCCATAGACATGAGGTCTCCGAGAATAAAATCCTGAATGAACAGGTAAGGGGATTGGATCATCCTCAGACTTTAGTCCTTTGAATTGAGCCGTAGACATGATGTCTCCGAGAACAAAATCCTGAATGAACAGGTAAGGGGATTGGATCGTCCTCAGACTTTAGTCCTTTGAATTGAGCCGTAGACATGATGTCTCCGAGAACAAAATCCTGAATGAATAGGTAAGGGGATTGGATTGTCCTCGGACTTTAGTCCTTTGAATTGAGCCGTAGACATGATGTCTCCGAGAAAAAAATCCTGAATGAACAGGTAAGGGGATTGGATCGTCCTCGGACTTTAGTCCTTTGAATTGAGCCGTAGACATGATGTCTCCGAGAACAAAAATCCTGAATGAACAGGTAAGGGGATTGGATCGTCCTCGAACTTTAGTCCTTTGAATTGAGCCGTAGACATGATGTCTCCGAGAAAAAAATCCTGAATGAACAGGTAAGGGGATTGGATCGTCCTCGGACTTTAGTCCTTTGAATTGAGCCGTAGACATGATGTCTCCGAGAACAAAATCCTGAATGAATAGGTAAGGGGATTGGATCATCCTCGGACTTTAGTCCTATGAATTGAACCGTAGACATGAAGTCTCCGAGAATTAAATGATAGGACTGGATCATCCCTGAGCTTCGGTTCAAAAGGTACATGATAGGACTAGATCGTACCTGAGCTTCGGTTCAAAAGGTACATGATAGGACTGGATCATCCCTGAGCTTCGGTTCAAAAGGTACATGATAGGACTGGATCATCCCTGAGCTTCGGTTCAAAAGGTACATGATAGGACTGGATCGTCCCTGAGCTTCAGTTCAAAAGGTACATGATAGGACTAGATCGTCCCTGAGCTTCGGTTCTAAAGGTACATGATAGGACTGGATCGTCCTTGAGCTTCGGTTCAAAAGGTACATGATAGGACTAGATCGTCCCTGAGCTTCGGTTCAAAAGGTACATGATAGGACTGGATCGTCCCTGGACTTCGGTTCAAAAGGTACATGACTGGATTGCATTATACATGGATCTATGTCCTAAAAGAGAGCAAGATTGATCATCATGTAAAATGATGATTGTGTGATGATGATGCTGATGATCATGTGATGACAATGCTGATGATCGTGTGATGATGATGCTGATGATCGTGTGATGACGATGCTGACAATGTTGATGATCGTGTGATGACGATGCTGATGATCGTGTGATGAAGATGTTGACGATGCTGATGATCGTGTGATGACGATGCTGATGATCGTGTGATGACGATGCTGATGATTGTGAGATGACGATACTGATGATCGTGAGGATCTAGATGTTGATGTTGCTGTAGCTGTTCGAGTGCTGCAGAAGATAAAGACTCAATACTGAAGATGTTGATGTTCCAGTATTGAAGATGTTCCAGTAACTACTTGAGTTACTGATGATGTTGAGAAAGCTTCCAATGATTTATAGATGTATCATGTATGATGTTGATGACTCCTTGCTTGTGTAGGTACTGTTATAATATCCTTCTCGTTAAGGGGGAGTGTTGAAATATTGTAACTTCAAAGAATATTATATTTGTACTTTATTATTCCGGAGATGTTTCATTCCTCTGTAAAGATCTTATTGTATATCCGGAGATGTTTATTCCTCCGTCGGAATGTGGTAACTTGGGTTATTAGACTTCCCTAGTGGGGGTCGTCCCTGTATGTGTTATGTGGGTCAAAGGGTTGTTAGACCACCCTAGTGGGTTCGACCCAGTCAGTTATAATAGGGTATTTAACCTAATGGTTAAATACGAGCCTACATGTACTTGTGTAAAAGATATGTCAGAGTAGTGTATAAATAGAGGAGGTGTGTTCCTCATTTGACACAATCACTCACTTGAGAGAGGCGCACTTGTGGAGGAGAGGTCTGCTATGGTGGAGGAGGAGATCATGTCTTTGGTTTGCATCTTTGTATATTGATGGTCATCTATATTGAGGAAGCTTTGCTGGGTTTTCTACCCCATGAGGGTTTCCCAGGATAAATCTATGTCTCTTGTGTTTATGCTATGCTTGTTGTTTCTTCAGTGATCCTGTATATGCTATTATTGTGAAATGGAATGTAATGCTACTATTTTCTGTCTTAGCATATTGAATTTTAACAAAATCCACTGGATGAACACCGCCAACAAGCACTTACACATACTGAAATCATCCAACAACAAAGAAAGAAATGGCATGACCAACATTTGAAGGATAAGAAATTCAACAAAGGTGATTGGGCACTACTCTACGACTCTAGATTTCACACATTCAAAGGAAAGCTAACCACTAGATGGCTTGGACCTTACAGTATACAGAAAAATTATGAAAATGGGGTTGTGAGAATTATTACAATTTATGATGATGACTTCCCCATGATAGTAAATGGGCATCACCTAAAACTATACAAAAAACCACAGTCCAAAGAAGAATTTACACAAGTACTCTACCAACAACAATTGATGCTGATAGAGCATACTGCAAATCAATGAAGTTCAACGCATATCATGAAAAAATAAAAGATAAAAAAAAAATGAAAAAAGAGAAAAATATATAAAAAAAATGGAAATAAAAAAAGAAAGAAAAAACAACACAAAAAAAGGTAACAGGAAATTTCCAGGGTATCAACCACAATTCAAACAAAAGAATATACACTCAAGCGAGCCAGCAAATTCGCAAACAAACTCAGCATTCTAGAGAGACAGCAAAAATTTATACAACTACGGACTCTTCGTTCACTCTACAGTATCATCACAAGAAGCTGCCACCTATTCAAGGGAGCCTGCAAAATAAATTTAAGCGAGGCTGCCACCTATTCAAGCGAGCCTGCAAAATAATTCAAGCGAGGGTGCCACTTATTTCAAGCGAGCTTGCAAAATAATTTCAAGCGAGGCTGCCATCTATTCAAGCGAGCCTGCAAAATGATTCAAGCAAGGCTGCCATGTATTCAAGAGAGACAGTCACATACAGCCATGCAATCATCCAAATACAAAGCATCATCATATCAGTCGCATCAGCAAAATGGCATAATTTTCAAAAGAAGAAACTACAGCATATTCAAAACGAACAAAAAGGAAAAAGCACCCACACACATAACTACTGGCATGCATAAATAAAATACAGACACCACCAAATCTAATATAGAATCCGCCATGCAAGAAAAATGCACCCGATCATCAATACAGGTACGCATACATACCAAGGTAATCTCTCGAATGATTTCATTTTAATTTTAAGGTAAAACATTATCCCACACCACATTTGTTTCTAAGTCAGATGAGGACAGCTTCCATTTCAAATCGGCGGCATGGTGTAATTACCTTCATAACTCATGATTGCTACCAAAGTCCCGTCACCCTCAGCAAATCATGATCACAACCTTCACCACATGAAGTACAGAGATCGATCATGAAAAAAAGGGGATTAAAAGTGGCAAGTACAGGTATGATGGAAAGGATAGGTGCAGAAAGGCAGTGAATTAGGGTGCATAATATTCCACGACTTTCCATATAAGTAACCACCCAGAATTCCCGAGAAGCAGCCACCATTGTATTCCTTGCGCCTGTAGGCAGAGCCCGACCAAGTTGAAGGTATAAAATTGCATTCCAAAAGCCTTGGTTTTGTCTGGTTATAAAGAAGATTCTAAAAATGACAAAGGGTTTTAAGAAGAGTGAATCGGAAGATCAAAGTGCCATTTATCAGAGCCCGAGAGTCCTGCAGATCGTTCGCAATTCAGGATCGATGCCATTTATCCTTGGACTGAGAGGATACGATACAGGGGTACTCAGGATTTCACATGAAACTTCAATCATATTAAGGATGAACAGTACGTCACCCGGGTGAAGGGGTTATGCATAAAATTGGATGAGGACATGATAGCCAAACACACTGGTCTTCCAATGGGTCTGCATTGGAGTAGCAATGACTAGGAGGCAATCCACACAGCAAAAGCAACATTCTTTGAGCGTGGAGAGGTTTATGATGAAGACAAAAATGGAGTCAAAAGACCTTCCATGCCAGCACCATGGGATGAAATGGCTGCAATTGTCCTAAGGTACATTACATGCACTGGAAGATTAAGCTATGTTCCCATTTTCCATTTTCGTATTTTAGAGCTTCTCAGGCACAGAAGTCACATTTCATCAAACAACAATATTATCATTCCATTTTACCTGCTCCAATCCCTAGCAGAGATGAGCAGGAAGGTGGCTAAGATAAAAGAGGATGCTTTGGCCCATCATGGGAGGATCAAACTAATAGTTGGTGAGGAGCTAAAAGCTCAGATTCCAGAGCTCTCTTGGGAGGAGTTCATCGTGGTATCTGCTGAGGACGTTCAGAGAATGAGGACTACGCCCTTGCCACCTGAATCAAAAATTAAGACCACCTCTGTATCAGGGGCAAAAGGAAAAATTGACTTGGACAGTGTGGCCAACACCTTGGTTAAAATAAAACACTCCAAAGAAGACTCCCCCAAATCAGACCCAGATATTATTACTAGTAGTCAGGGGTCAAAGAGGCACAGCAAGAGATTCACACAGGTATCTAAAAATCGTGTCTCCAAGGAGAAAGAAAGGGAACCCATCCCCCTGATTACCAATGTGTCTGATGATGACATTGACCCTTTTATAGATCAGAAGGATCCCACTACAGATGAAGAAGAGGATGAAGAAGAAAAAGAAGAGGAGGATGAAGAAGAGGAAAGGAATGAAGAGGAAGAATAGGATGTAGAAGAAGAAATGGATAAAGAAGAAGAGCAGAGCTTACAAAAGTAAGGTAACTTCTAGGAAAACCCTCCAGAACGTAGTGAAGACCCCGAGGTCGTTTCCCGGCTCACTAAAGCACGAGCAGAATTGGAAAGGCTCAGAAATGAGTTGGCAACATTAAGAATTGGGCCAGGAATCCAGGCCACACCTCCCTCATTCTGAGCCGAGAAGACACAAATCCTGAAGATGCATCATGCAGAAGAGCTCCAGCTTGCCGAGTAGAAGAATTTAGCATTGCAATAAAAGTTGGTCAAGGCACAGAACGAATTAGCAAAGAAATACCAGGATATTATCAAATTTAAGGATGTTCTTGCAACTACTATCAGCATATTTGAGAGAATGCAGGACCTCAGACCACCGTCGGCGGTATATGCAGTTTTTTTACAAGAGAAATGGGGCAAATTCCAGCTCCAGAGGTTGAAGAAAGAACTCCCTATAGAGGTAAGCACTCCCAAAGAGTTTATTGATGCTTCTTTGAACTCCACAGAGCTAGAGAAAGACCAATTGAGTGAGTTCTTCTTACATAATTTCGCAGTTTCTAGCTCGCTCAACTGGTCTCCAAACCCATATGTGGACGATTTCCAGTTAAAGGCATTGTGTTCATGGATGAACCACGAAATTGAGCGAGCCCAGGACTACCATCTCTATGTTGCATCCAAATGGAAAACCCCATTAATGATCAGACCAGAGCCAACTCACCTTGAACGGATAATCTATAACCACAGGATCCTCACCCAGGACGAGGAACTGATACCCATTCTCCTTGCAAAACAACATGAGGTGGTGATTCATTTTGACATCACACTCCGCATCACACAAAAGGTCATGAGTCCATCAGGGAAAGGTGGAGCAAGCTGGCAAACGATCTAAAAAGAAGAGAACTCCACTCTCCCCTCAGGCTCGATGATGCCTTTTTCAAAACCACACTCTACAAAGAATCCCTGGCAAGAAATCAACTTAGGTGGATCAGGATGAGGCTGAATCCCCCATTCTTTCTTTCCCCGGTCATCAAAGAACGGATTAATGAAGAGGAAGAGAGGAAGGCATGGGCTAGGGAGGATCAGAATTTGGATATCACAGGCAGGCAGGGATACCTAAGGTGGTAGCAGGGAGGTCATCGACGAATTGAATAAGTCACCCAAGGATGGGTGAATCCTTCAAGTATGGGAGAGAATGATGAGCCCAATTTTTAGGTATTTAATGGACCTCTTTTTTCCACAGTCAAGCTCAAGCAATGGAAAAGAAACGCACTCAATTGTGGGGAAATGTTTTACTTTAATTATTTTATGAAATTGTTTTTGATGTTTATTTTTGTATGTTGAAATGCATATGCAATGAACTAATTCTGTGGAAACCAAGCGTGATTGAGTAGGTTCAGGGCAGTAAAGGATGAATGCATAGAAGACTAAGAGATCACCAAGCTCGGCACCCTGTTCCTGACTTATAGGGAACGAACTCCAGTTCAAGGAGGCTCAGCATTTTGACAATTAGTTAGGATCAACATTAAATCATATAAATATGGACTCTCGGGTAGCGAGAGGCCCCTGCTGTTATTTTGAGAAAAACATTGTTCTAATGTTTTCTTCCCTATCGATACTGCGAAGTACAGACCTTTGTTTTGACATGGATTTTATATTCTAATAAGAGATTGATGATTAATTCCAGCTATCGTTTATAAGTTTTATTCTCTCCTGAGTACGGGTTGGGGAGGGCACCTCCAACACGTAAGTCAGGAGATTTCTATTTGTAGGTATTTTTCCAATTATGTGTTTTACATTGATGAACAATTATATTGCATATGGAAGCACTTGAATGATTTATTATTTCTGTAGTAGTTTATAATACATTATGTAGTACAGCAGAACAGTTTCAGTAGTCCTGTAGGTTCTTTCTTTCAATGCATATTTGAATCAACGATTGCATGTGTATCATCTTTGCTTTTAATATCATGGTTTATATCTGAGGTTTTTTACTGTTTCACATCGCGATTAATCTCCTTAGTAATAGATGGATAGCTTGAAACAATTGCACTTCGATTAAGTCTTGGGATTTAAAATAGTTTAGATCAGAATTCTAGTTTTAGGCATCAAGTAATTACAGACCTTGTTTTCCCCAATATTAGACTAGATCTGTTATGGCATTTTCATTCTTTAGATTTACCATTCTGCATTAAGTAATTTCATAAGATCATCCCCTTCACTTTCAACATTTTAATTATTTAAAATAGATTCACTGCTTTATTTCTTAGAACAGGTTTACTGCTTTCAACACTTTAATTCTTTTAATTAGATTTATTGCTTTCCAGTATTTAATTCCGTAGCATAACCAGTTTTACATATTGAGTAGGAAACCTTTAGAACATCAATACTGACATCCAACTGTGACAGAGATTATCCTATAAGAGCACAGATAGTGCATTCACCT
Source organism: Larix kaempferi (assembly GCA_027924585.1). Lineage (NCBI taxonomy): Eukaryota > Viridiplantae > Streptophyta > Pinopsida > Pinales > Pinaceae > Larix > Larix kaempferi. The sequence continues at coordinate 4,529,698 of BSBM01000432.1, forward strand.
CTAAAGTTTGTACGTGGTTGACATTTAAAGTAGGCTCTTGGTATAGTTTCTCTCATTAGGTATCCATATTGGGAGCTCACCAGTTCCACCCAAATTTCCTTCGGACTCTAAGTTGCATGGCAGAGGTAATCTCTTTTGTACTTCTTCAATTTTCAGGGTAATATCCTGCAGTGCGGTCAGGTTCTTTTGCATACTATCATGTATCACCTTGTCGTGTTTCTCTTTGTCCGACATCAGATATTCTATCTGCTCTATGAACTTTACCCCAATTAGGTCATAATAATCTCTCTTGAGTACTGTATCCAACTTTCTGCTTCTTCCTTGCCCCCTTTTTCTATCCTGGGCTCTCAAGTTCCTTTCTTTTCCCCGTCTCCTTCTCTTTGGTAATAGGACATGGAATAGGCTCGTCCTCAACGGAGTCACTTGTGACATCTACAATTTCCACTCGAAACTCGGCAAGCCATTCCTTCATGATAGTGTCAATATCATCTTCATACATGTGGTAGTTCCCTGCGAACCATTCCACCTTTTTCTTCTGCGCTTTGGATGAAATATAAATACTACGCATGTCAGCATAAAAATTAACAATGCGAATGTACTTACTGGTAACCTGCTTTGTTGTCCGCGGAGTCAGAATGATTGCTTCGCACAGCTGGTCATAATATTGGTAAAAGACCTCAGCTGTCGCGTGCTGCCTTTGTGAGTTTAGATTCGTCCAGAGATTTGAGTACAGTGGTCCTCTACACTTGTTGGTATAAGTGATTACACCAACGTAATCATTTGGATCCTTCCAGCCGAGGAAAGCAATCAACACTATGAGCCAAGTATAGTGGATGTTTCCGCCATTGAGTTGTGTGTCATTGAGCTCTTCCATGAACTCATTTAGTAAGTACTGAGACCAGTTAAATTGTTCTCCTTCCGTGGCCGTGGTGCCAAGCAGTACTGCACCCGCACTTACCTCCATAGGCCTATATTTTCTCAAGATTTTCCCAGCTAAGAGCTGTGTGAGATACTTCGTTGCTTTGTCCTCAATCTCGTCCGTCTGAAATCCCCTCTTTCCTTTGATGACCATTTGAGTCTTCTTCATTTTTTCCACAGCTTCTTTGTCCTTGCTCTTTCCTTGTAAAAATTGCCTGGGACCTTTACCCCTCTTACTCAACCCACTAATGTGGTGGATGATGTCAATAGTTATGTCAATGTTGCGGTTGAGCCATAAGTAACCCTGGTGCATGCGTGCCATCAGTGTTCGCACCACCACATCCAACTCTGGCGACCTATCAAAATGCGGAAGTTTAAGCAGATTAAGAAGCCTCGACTGGACTACTTCAGATAACCAACCTTGGGCGACCAGGTTAAGCTCACCCTTTGCATCCTTCTTCCAGCACATGTACTTGTCCGGTTGGAACTGTGGGAACTTTGGGTCATTGGGCTCCTCCCTCTGTATTGCAAGAAGATCATAATCCTCCCATTACAGTCTGGGATCTTACTCAACAAGTTTTTCTCTACTTCGACATTGTTGTGAGGAAAATGCACCTATAGTTCAGGGGAGAAACTACCAACTTTGGGTATGAAAGATAGACCTACAAATGTTCTGCAAGTGCAACAAGTAAGTGAAGAGATTAAGGTCAAAGATATGTGCACCTTATTCAAAAGGTTGATCCAAGCTTTCCCTTCCTTGCTCTTCAATGCTATCCAGTATCGCAATGCCCACACCTGCAAAACAAATTGATACCTTTCTCAAATACATTTGACTACATATATAAGATTGATATCCATGACATAATAAGACATCAAACTATAATCAAACAGTAATCAAATCTAAGACACACATAAATAGATCATCTTTGGAAAGGAAAGAACGTCTAATATTTATTAATGAATGAAGCAAGTACATTAAATTATACCTTCCTTCAAGCTTGGCACTTCACGAAACCTAGATTCAAGGTCTCCTGCTTCTGTTCTCCAAGGATTCCAACCTCTAATCAATTGTGCTAGGGTTTATCAGAAACTGAGGCACAAGAGAGGTGGATGAGGGTCTCCATTCCTCCAGCATAACATTGTTATGGGCTTAATCCCCTCACATGGCCCTTCTACCTTCCTTATATAGTCAATGAAGGAGAGGAAAAGTAGTTATAACCGATCAGGAGGTTGCCAAACCAACTCATTTCAACCAAAATTCAAGATTTTGACTAGTTCAGGAAAGTGCCCTACTCTTCCTACTACAAACCAGCGCATTTCTCAAGGTGTGCGCTACTTTATTGAAGCAGAGTTGCATATTTCTGAGGGTGTGCACTACTTTATTGAAGTGGATTTGCATATTTTCCAAGGTGTGCGCTACTCTATAGGAATACGAGTCATGCACACATCCTAGTATGCCCTACTCTATGCATAGGAAACCAGCGTTTGTGGAGAAAAATGGCCAAAAACACGATTTTCTGATGATTTTCAAGAGATGGTTTGGTCTGGAAAAATGTTTCTAAGGGTTATAACCATCAAATGGGCCAAGAGTGAGGTAATTTAAACCATTTTTAACGTCCCAAATGACCCTTCAATCCACAAGTGTCTTGTTGCGTGACTAAACTTGATCTCAAGAAGTGTCGTCATGCGACCAAGTGATACAAGTGTTGTCACAGATAGAGAAGTGTCATTTTAAGCTATAACAGATGCCCCCTAATGTATGAGGTCAGAGGGAGTGAAGGAAATGATGGTCAAAATATATTATAAATAACAAAGAGTTGAATCATGGAGGAACTGGAGAAACCAAGAATCATAGGCTCAAATGAAGTACCTAAAAGCAAAGGCAATGTCAGACAAACTTATCCTTGGGGTAACTGTCCATGTTCAAATAGTGGAACATGACCTCCAAGAGGATACAATAACGATCCAAATGCCAATGCATATATCATGGCCACTAAAATACAAGCGTGGATCCATGAGGAACATAAGTGTAAACATAGCCACATAAATACAAGGTGGATCTATGTCAAAACTGGAGAACATAGCCATAGAGAACAAGCTGGATCTATGTCTCATCAAGAGCCAAAAAGAGTGTGGCTCAGTCTTGCGCAACTTGGGCGATAACATAAATGAGGTGATGTTATCGAGGATCCCGAGGTCTTCATCCAAAAACAACCCAAGGTGCAAACCTATCCATGCGAATAAATGAGTTGATGTCGAACATGGGAGGTATCGTTTGATTACCGGTCATTGATGTATACTGTTAACAAACGCGAGGGTGTCAACCAATAATGAAAATGGAACCCAAGGTACCTAGTACATTCAAGCAAGTGAAAATAAATGGTCTTTCCATCAAACACTTGAAGAATCCATCGGATAGGAGACATTGATGTATTCCCATCTATCCAATAGTGAGGGAAATTGTCACTAATGACTACAATCCCCAAGGTACTAACTGAAACTCTAAACTTCATTCCCAGAGCACAATAAGTTGAAGTTGATGGGAAGAAGTCCGTTGGAAGGGAGGCCTTAAGGCATCCTCCATCATCCAACACGAGGGACACTCAATAGGTATGAGCTAATTTGGAGTAGGACTGAACACATGATGAAACATATTGACACCAAGGAATGGTCGACGCATAAGGTGAAGGCAACTGCAGAATAGCCAACATAGGTTATATCCTTGAACAATGAGCACGACACAAGAGTGACTTAGGAAGCTTTTAACACAAAGAGACCACGATGCAAATCTGCAATGTAAGCGACATTAACAGATTCTCCATATGATTGGAAGACTAACCAAATGGAGGAGTAAGAACTCTAAGATTAGGTTTATCCTAAGGCCAACATTAGAACCCAACTTGTTTGATAGACTCAAAATAGGTGCTTTGTTCAAGGAGAGAGTAGACTTGCTGCCATCATATTGAAATATATTTTAACATTCTTCCCTTCCCTTTCCTTTTTCATTTTTAAAGGAGCTTGACAAAGAACTAAAGCATGCTCAACGGTATTTTCATATTTAAGGAGTCTGAAAAAACCTAGAAGAAAACTCCATACACCTATTCGTGGATTTTATATCGAGCCCGGATTGGTCTGTGCTCGGTGGTGTTTTCTTGCTTATAGAGTTGAAAAACTTAAACAGTCCTCTATCAACCATCTCGTGGATTTTACATCGAGCCCAAGTAGGTGAATGCTCGCTTGGTGTTTTCATATTTCGAGAGTCTGAAAACCCTAAAGACGACTCCAAAGGTCCTTTTTCGTAAAGTTAGTCTCCTTCCCTGAAAAAGTGTAAAATAATGGAAGAAGAACTCTTCTAGCGCATACCAGAGTATACCTGGAGTATACCTTATCCGTAAATTATCCACCAAGACCCGGAAAAGGGGTAATTCTATACCTAAGTGGATGTCGGTTCAGTTATTTTAATAAGCCTGAAAAGACAACTATGCTCGGAAAACTTTTCCTATTTAAGGAGTCTAAAAAGGGCTTAAAAGAACTCCATAGGGATCTTTTTCGTAAAGGTTTAACGAGCCCAAAAAAGTAAACTCGTGACCTCCTTACTGTTTTTAATGAGCTCAAAGAAGATACAGAAAAATGCTCATAACTTCCTTACTGTTTTTAATGAGCTCAAAGTGAAGATGAAAGAAATGCTCATAGCCTCCTTACTATTTTTAATGAGCTTGAAGGAAAGGTGGAAGAAATGCTCGATATGGGAGGAGACGAGTGTCAGGGACATGCCAAACTAGCTCCAAGCGCATGGAACAAAGCTATGTCTAATTCAAGGAACACAAGCAAGATAAGGACACTCAGGGTGTGTCTCCTCCAGGTAAAAGGTGTCAAATTACGAAGGCAAAATGATATAGGGCTTAGTGAAAATGAAATCAGAGATGGAGGCTTATATAACAAGCTAAAAGCGTGGAAGCCGACATCAGGCTCATTAGTGCAAGCGGGATCATAATAGATGCATATGCAACTTAAACACAAAGATGGGAGCCTTATTAGGGATGGACAGAAATATATGAGGAAGAAAGATATGAGGCTTCTTCTCAAAGTCATGGTAAATCTAAAAAGGCTCCCGAGCCTATGAGAAAAACTTAGCATGGGCACCAAAATGGCATAAGGGTGCTTACTAGGGTGACCCATGTTAGGTAGGCTCTGCTGTCAGACTGGTGTACAATGCATAAAGAGATGGCTAACACACCAATATCCAACAGGTTTGACCCTATGGCGAATTTGGATGGAAAAAGGTTCAAATGCAACATAACAGTGGGGAAGCCTAAACCTATATGCAAGGTTCCGAATATACCTGACATGGTTTTTCAAGGTGTCGAAAAGGACCAGTAAGCAAGTATAAATCCAGCTAAGAATCCTATCTCCAAGAAACATTAGTACCAAGATCATATCTAAAACAAATGTAAAGAAAAACCCGATACAAGTCACTGTGGTAGAAATACTTTCAACTTCGCTATCATCAACATCAAGCATAAACAAGGCAGAGTTTTCAAATGAAGACACTATGGTACCCAAGCCCGAGGACTTACAAACAACAAGATCGACTTTGGGATGAAGATCAAAGTTGAAGGACATGATGGAATTTGCAGAAACAAATTCATCATCATGGGAGTTGAAAATTCTACAAGCATAATCAAACTCAGAAGGAACACCGATTTGTGGATCTATAGGAGAGTCCAAAGACTCAACAATAGGAAGATCAGAATTTAAGTTCAAACTGGGGCTGGACATCACTGCGACTGGATCAACATCCAAATGAATGGCAGACTGTACTATGGACTCTAGGAAAACTTCATCAGAAGGAAGTGTATCATCCCAGATATAACACATATCTAAACATTCAGATGGAGGTGTCACTTGGTCAAAAGCTGGGACTAAGTCCCGAGAAGATAAGCATGAACTTAGAGACTTCTTCTCAGTAGCAGTTGAACTCAAGGAAAAATATGCCACATAAGTCCCATGTGACATAGTAGTGCCTAATGACAAGGGATCTGACTGGTCTACAGTTGGGTAATAAGGAGGATCAACGAATACAAGCTGGTCAATAGTGACGATGCTTTCATTATGAGGAAAATACATCACACGAAAGAGCGTAAACACCACAGCATGCATAGCATAGACGTAATCACGCCCGAGGATCATATCAAAGTCCACAGGGTCCTTTAAAACCATAAAATCAACTAAGACTATTTTTCCACCCAAAGTAACAGGTTCCTGATGAAGGAATCCAAACGATTCACTAGGTCTTTTGTCGAAGGTCAACGGCCAATTAATAGTTGGAATAACATTAGGGAAACCCAAATATCTCCAAGCATAAGCGGATAAGATACTAATAGAAGCTCCTTCATCTACAATGCATCGATCAACCGTATGGTTCTCGATATCAACCTTTATCTGGAAAGGTGTCGAAGAAGGAAGACAAGGTTTGGCTAGACTATTCCAATCAAAGGAAACAATCCTAGGGCTTGGTAGGGGTTCACATGGCACATATGAAGTGTCCCCTTTTTCAGAAACATCCAAACTAGTAATGCAGAAGACTTCCGCAGTAGGTGCATCAATCTTTCCAGGACTGATGGGATCGGTCGAAGATTGCATCGATTCGATCACTTCACTCTCCCAAGGGAGAGTGGGGTTGACCAAATATTGCATTGGTTTAGCCGCTTTATCAACCAAAGGTTGATTTGAATGTAGGGAATCTATAGACAACTCAGGAGCAGAGATTCCTTCTGACATGGACCACACTCTTCGTGCTTCTGGAATGGCAGGGAATCGATGAGTAAGGTGATATCCCTTACAAAGTTTACAAGTAAACTTTGGTTTCCGTCCTATAGGTCGATACTCCTTTACAACGTTAGTACTCTCAGCATGACTAGCATTGGCTGGCAGCCTGCCCCCAGCATGACTTACAGTGGTTGGTTGCTCAGAAGCATAAGACTTTTGAACTAAGGACCACACTTTTTGCTCTTCTGGAAGTATAGGGAACAAGTAAGTAAGGTGGTCTCCCTCACAAAACTTGCAAGGGAACTTACACTTCTATTTATTGGGTTTGTCGATAATGTAAACTCCCTCAGCATGACTTGCAATGGCTGATCTGGTGTCTCCAGTATGACTCACAGGAACTGGTGACTTGTCATTAATATGACTAGCAGTGATCAATGATATGTCCTCAACATGACTTACAGTGGTTGAAGACAAACTTTCAATGTGATTTTCAGTGACTAAAATTTTTCTCCCAGCATGACCTCCATAGGCTGGGTAGGTGCCCCTTGCATGATTTGCAGAGGCAAGGTGTTTGCCCCCAGCATGACTTACAGAGGCTGGGTTGCTGCCCCCTTGTTTTGGCATCTTCTTCCTATTCTTCCTCTGTCTATTCCTTTTAGACTACTGGTTACTAGTATTGCTACTTTTGCCACATGAGGTAGAAGGAGGAGGAGAAGATGTTACTGGCAAAGAAGGCACATGGTTATGATGCTCTTGATTTGAGGTGCTTACAAAAGAAGCGTCAAGAGCATGCAAGGAATTCGGAGTGGAGAACAACCAAACCGGCAGCCCTATAGTGAATCCAGGAAGATTTAGAGTAGCCATTAAGAGAGTACCAATGTTTCCAATGAATGGAACAACACAAGGACACCCCAAATTAGGCGTACCTAGATTGGCACTTGCCGAAATGCTAGACATAGTTTCCTGCCCAAATGAGCAAGAAGTTCTCTAAGGCAAACTAAGACAACTAGCACAAAGAGCACACCACTAAAAAAGGTCCTAGGTAAATCAAACCTGGCAAATAGATGCCTTTCGGAGAAGAGTCTAGGATGATGAGGGCCCAGAACAGATCAACAAAGGAAGAAGAACAGTTACCCCGGGTCCACAATACAATGACTAAGGGTGCAAGCACTGGAATCACTCAACCGGCCTCCCAAAGACCTGCAAGAGATTTCCTCTCACGTCTGTCCTAGGTACAACAGATATAACCCTCTGCCGTCACCTATGTATGATCCTATGGTCAGATACTAAGGATACCACCACACCAAAAACTCCTGGGGGAATAGTTTCTGGTTGAATCAGAAGGCATAGGCAGGGTAACTGAGCCCGAAACTCAAAAGAGTCCCCAAACGCGATCCAATCCTGGTATATGCTCGAAAAAAAAGTAGGAGGTTTATTCCCAACAATCTGATCTCACAAGACCTACTGCATAGATACCAGGCAAGTTTTGAATGAGGTGGGTTTACCTATGATAGTCGAACTACAATTTTTGCGTAATGTGTGATCTTGGGTGGTTTAAGGTGTTTTAAACCCAAGATCCTAACCAAAACTAGTTGGTGAAAAGTGTAACCTAGAAAAGAAAATGTTGCTAGTACATTTTATTAGGGTTCATTTTAAAGGTTACTTGCTTACTCAAAAAGGTAGTGGGTATGTGAGAGTAGTTATAACAGAGATAGAATACTGAAATGAAATGCTTACCACTAAACAAATCTTTTCTTTTCAATGCAAGTCTTAAAGATACGATCTAGAATGCATATGCAAATGCAATTTTTAGTCTTTTGAATGCAAAAAAAGGTAAAAATAAAGTCTAAATGTACAAAATTAAACTCAAAACCTAAGAATGCAGCTACTCAAACAAATAAGTATGCAAAAGAAAAATTTCTTCTTTTTGATGCAAAGCACTCTTAAATCCTTCAAGCCACTTGCAAGGTACTCTACTCAGAAAATAAATCAAAATTTTTTCATGCTTTTCAAAGGTGAGAAACAAAAACTGAAATTGAAAGTAACCTAATATCAAAGCAAAAGCAAAGAACTTTCAGGTTTCCTTATTGAAACAGTAAAAGCTACCAATACGACTTTCAGATTCTTATTGATGTAAGCATGCCAACCATTGGGAAAAGTGTACGAAACCTACCTTTAGACCCAAACAAAGAAAATGACCTACAAAGAAGTATGGTTTGGTAAAGTCAGGTCTGCACATAAACAGTGCAATCAAGGTCCTGAATAGCAGCAAAGACACTTGAGCTTTCACTACAAAATGAAAACTAAAAGCATAAGGGAGGATAAGAAACCAATCTAAAGAGAAATTTCACTCAAATAGATACAAACAGGGTCAAGTAGACTCAGTAGGTTTCAAATCTAGTGGAAATGGAGCAAGCAGATTCAGTCAGACTCAAATCAGGGTACAAAACACCAAACTTGTCCACAACCCCCCAACATGGGTCCACAAGCCCCAAAAATTTCCAAACAAGCCCAAATTCATCAAAGAAGGTTCAAATCATGAACATAGGATTAGTACAAGGATAGGAGACCACTTACAGTGGTTTAAATCAGACCTAGGGTCACCGGGGACCCTAAAAAATGCAGCCATAGCCCCCCAAAACAGGTCAAAACCCAAAAAACTCAATCCCAGAATGTGTGTGCTACTGTATATGAGGAAGACCAGTGCACACAATAGGGTAATGCGCTACTGTGCTTCACAACAGTAGTTCACATGTGGGAAAAGTTCAAAAAATAGGGCAAAAACCCCCCAACTTGGGGTCCACAAGGGTTTGCAAGGGCTAGGAAGGGTCTCTAAGAGCCAAGGAGGGTCAAACAAAGCCTAATAACTGATTCGAATCAAGAAATTGAACAAATACCTTCAAAAAAAAAAAAAGAAATGGCCTTGGATACCCCTAAGGAGATAGGCTTTCCCCAGCAGAGTTGCCATTATGTTGTGAGGAAAATGCACCTATAGTTCAGGGGAGAAACTACCAACTTCAGGTATGAAACATAGACCTACAAATGTTCTGCAAGTACAACAAGTAAGTGAAGAGATTAAGGTCAGAGATATGTGCACCTTATTCAGAAGGTTGATCCAAGATTTCCCTTCCTTGCTCTTCAATGCTATCGAGTATCGCAATGCCCACACCTGTAAAACAACTTGATACCTTTCTCAAATACATTTGAATACATATATAAGACTGATATCCATGACATAATAAGACATCAAAATATAATCAAACAGTAATCAAATCTAAGACACACATAAATAGATCATCTTTGGGAAGGAAAGAACATTCGATATTTATTAATGAATGAAGAAAGTACATCAAATTATACCTTCCTTCAAGCTTGGCACTTCACGAAACCTAGATTCAAGGTCTCCTGCTTCTGTTCTCCAAGGATCCCAACCTCTAATCAACTGTGCTAGGGTTTATCAGAAACTGAGGCACAAGAGAGGGGGATGAGGGTCTCCATTCCTCCAGCATAACATTGTTATGGGATTGATCCCCTCACATGGCCCTTCTACCTTCCTTATATAGTCAATGAAGGAGAGGAAAAGTAGTTATAACCGATCAGGAGGTTGCCAAACCAACTCATTTCAACCAAAATTTGAGATTTTGACTAGTTCAGGAAAGTGCCCTACTCTTCCTTCTGCAAACCAACGCATTTCTCAAGGTGTGCGCTACTTTATTGAAGCAGAGTTGCATGTTTTTGAGGGTGTGCACTACTTTATTCAAGTGGAGTCTCATATTTTCCAAGGTGTGCGCTACTCTATAGGCATAAGAGTCGCGCACACATCCTAGTATGGCCTACTCTATGCATAGGAAACCAACGTTTTTGGAGAAAAATGGCCAAAAATAGGATTTTCTGATGATTTTCAGTAGATGGTTTGGTCTGGAAAAATGTTCCTAAGGGTTATAACCATCAAATGGGCCAAGAGTGAGATAATTTCAACCATTTTTAATGTCCCAAATGACCCTTCAATCCACAAGTGTCCTGTTGTGTGACTAAACTTGATCTCAAGAAGTGTCGTCATGCGACCAAGCGATACAAGTGTCGTCACGGATGGAGAAGTGCCATTTTAAGGTATAACAGACATGTTTTGAGATTGGTGATAGTGGGATGCCATATTTGGCATTTCTTATCAACTTGAAACTGATGCATCCAGAGCACGTGGCGAAAAATAATCTGGGGTTAATGTCAGAGGGATCTCCTTATCTACTAGTTGTGGTTTCTGCCCTATCGACACCATATTGGGTACCTTCATTCGTGGACCTACTGGATTTTTACCTTTATCTTCCATCATGGGACCATGTCTTGGTGATCATATGGATGGCTGACCTGGTTCTAAGATGCCCTTCTTGGATGGGGTTTTCATTAACACTTTGATTCCCCCGTAGTGAAACAACTTCACAGTATCCTGGATGGTGAATTCTTCTTCTATGGGAGACCACTCAGACATTCATTAGATAATTTCACAGGGTTCCAGATAACTTTCGAAAGATAACTCACACAGAGATGTTCACAAGAAAATTCTAAGTGCACGGTAATGCCCGCAAATCTGAATGTGGCATTACTTATAGGCGTAGCTGACCTCCCCCATGCCCCTCAATAGCTAGATAATCATTAATTGTGGTATCCGTTGGGAAAATCTGAATGATCCTTTGGTCCTTTCCTTCATAAACTCATTCAGAACGGCTATCTGTGCATTAAATGCGCAAGCGGTCAATGGTAATGGATATATAATGCCTATATTCTCTGATCAACATTGTAACGACTATTTTTCTGAGTGTTGCGTCGAACTGCGCGGTAGGTCCTGATGACCCCTACGTGGTCTCTTCGCAGTGCCTGATTTCTTGCTTCTGAACTAAGTATTTTTCTCATTTAACTCTATCTTCACAATTTCCCTTGTTTTTTTTTTTTTTTGCGCAACTTCAGCAGTGCTGCGTAATACGTTTCCCTCGATCAGACAGGATTCTGCAAAGCCGGACTATCATAGTAAAGCTTTAGTCTACTTCCATTTATCAAACTTGGCAAGGTATCTCCGGCTAAGGTAGCTAACTGGACTGCACCATTGTTAGTAACATGCATTACAGTATACGGGCCAAGCCAATGCATCTTAAACTTTCTAGGAAATTTCATGAATTTGCTATCATACAGGAGGACTAGATCACCTACCTGGAAGGACTTGTTCTTGATGTGGCAATCATGCCATGCTTTTTCCCTTTCCTTCTGCACTTGTTGGTGAAATCCTGCGATGAAGCGATCCTCTTCCAGACCAACCAAGTGTAAGATTCGTTCTTCCAGTGCGTCGCAATCTGCCATGCCTGTAAACGCTGCTATCCTAAAATTGGGAATAATGTATTCCATGGGCATTATTGCCTCTTTCCCATAAGCCATCCTGAAAGGTGTATGTCCTGTCAGTTTCTTACAGGTAGTCCTGTATTCCCATAATACAGAGGGAATGCGTAGGTCCCAATCGTACCAATTGACATTGCATATCTTGGTTAGCGCATTCTCCGGCAATTTGTTAAATACTTCAACAGTTCCATTCACCTATGGATGATAAGGTGTGTTGCGCTGATGATGAACATGGAACTCTTCGGTTAAAGATTCGATGGTTCTGTTCAGAAAATGAGTTCCTTCATCACTCATCAAAATCTTCAAGCATCCGAACGTTGTTAGGATATTTTCAAAAATAAACTCTGCGGCTGTAGCTGTGCTACAATCTTTCACTGGTTTTGCTTCTGCCCATCTGGTGAGGTAACTAGTAGCAGTAATAATGTACCTTGCATGAGTTCTCTTCCTTGGCGGGTTAATAGGTCCCACAAAATCAATGGCCCACTTCTCAAATGCCTACAAAGTTAACTGTGGATTTAATGGCATTTCATCTCTTCGCGATGGCTTTTTGGTCGTCTAACACACATCGTAGCTTTGGCAGTGTGCCTTCGCAGCTTTATGGATTGTAGGCCACCATAGACCTATGCGCAATATCTTCTGCATGGTAAATCTCCCTACATAGTGACCTCATGCGACTCCTGAATGCGCATTAGCTAATATGAATGGTTTCTCATGCTCTAGTACACATCTGCGTAGTACTTATCCAGTCCCAACTTGTATAGCTGGACCGCAATAATGATGAAGTCTATTGCTTGCACTACCAGCTGCTTCTTTTGCTGCGTAGTGAAATTTATAGGTGCGAATCCTGTGGTTAAAAATTCAATGATGTCCTTATAATAATCATCGACAACCTGTATAGAAAACAACTGCGCATCGGGCAGACTTTCCTCCATATTTGTAGTCTCTTCTCCAGACTCAATCCTTGACAGATGATCAGGTCTTAAATTCAACCTACCTAGATTAACAAGAATTTCAAAGTCATACTCTTGAAAGAGTAATAACCATCTGCATATGTGCCCCCCTAACACTGGCTTATTGACCAAGTATTTCAAAGCAGAGTGGTCAGTGAACATAGAGAATTTCGCGCCAAGTAAATAATGCCTGAACTTGTGTAGCGCATATACCATAGTGAGGTCTTCTCTCTCAGTAGTGGTATAATTCTTCTCAGCGGAAGATAACTTTCTGCTGGAAAATGCAATGGGATGATGAATACCTCCATATCTTGGTTGAGCTAACGCAATCCCCAATGTGATACATGACGCATCCACATTGACGTGAAATGGCTTCTCCCAGTCTGGAAAAACTAGGATTAGCACAATGACCATCTTCTCTTTCAATGTGTCAAATCCCTGTTCGCATTCTTCATTCCAGATGAACGGTACATCTTTCTTTAACAGTTTCTCCATAGCTGCAGTGATCTGTGCATACCTCTTTATGAACTTCCTATAATAACCGGTATGCCCCAATGTAGTGCGCAATTGCTTGACTGAATTTGGTGTGGGCAAGTTTACAATGACTGCGATCTTCGTAGGATCAACCATCAAGCACTGTTTGCACACAATGTGTCCCAACAAAGTTCCATAGGGAACACAGAAAACACATTTCATCAAATTTAATGAAATTTGATGATGTCTGCATTTTTCCAACATCATCCTGAGGTTGGCGCCATGGTTCTTTAATAAACCAGAAATAGTCCAATCATCAAAATAAACCTCTAAGAACTTATGTATGAAATCTTTAAATGCTGGGACTACCACCCTAGAAAATATGGCAGGTGCATTCTTCAGACCAAAAGGCATCACGATGTACAGGAATGACCCCCATTCTGTAGCAAAAGTAGTCTTGTGCCTATCTGCAAGATCAATCCTGATTTGATGGTATCCAGAGAATCCGTCCATAAAAGAATATGCCTCATTCCCTCCAACATTATCAAGTACTTCATCTGTGAAAGGGGTAGGAAATGGGTCATGCATTGAAGCATCATTCAGTTTTCTCAGATCCACGCATATCCTAATCTCACCCTTTGTTTTCTTATCCTGGCTAACCATCGGGCTTATCTAGTTAGATTCTTCAACATGCTCAATGATCCCGGCGTCAAGCATCTTATCGAGTTCTGCCTTAACTCGTTCTTTGTAGCGCGGGTTTAGTCTATACGGTCTCTGCTTTACAGGCTTCACGCTAGGCTTAAGAGGGATTTTCATCACTCCTAAATCTCCCAAAATACCTTTCATTTCTATGAATTTGGTCGGGAATAATTCTCGATATTCCTGTAGTATGCCCACGACCTCCTCGACGGCATCTTCATCCCAATAGTCTCTGATGGCTGTGAACTTTGGCTCTTCGCTGGTGCCAATGTTCACTTTTCTTGTTTTCACAGGTCCACTTATATCTAGAATTTCTAGTGGAGGTCCTTCTACCTTGTGCGCTCCCTCTGATTCAGGTATGTTTATGTTGCATGGGTCCTCCTCATCACTTTCTGCTTTATCCTTGGGTTCTTCAGCGAGGTTGTAACAGTCAAGAGCATGATCTAGCTGCTCCTCCCATTCTTGCTATAGGCGCACAGGTATGCCGCTTGCTCCAAATAATTTCCAATGTCATGTTCTCTTGTGTCGCGTTCTCCTACATGCATTCGGGCCTAAATATTCTTTCCTTAATAATCTGCAACACGTCATTGATGCTCAGATGTTTGTCTTCGAAACTTAAATATGTCTAGAAGCTCGCAGTTAGGATAGACCGGTCCGCTATGCCTTTGTGCATCTCCATGTCTAGGTACCACTTCTTCGGAATCGGTTCCTCCTGCGTGTGCACAAACAAATGCACCCATTCTGTGTGTGGCCTTTCTACCCAAGCTTGTAGACAGGCTTCAATATGTTCCCTTGGATCTGTCTGTCAATTATATTTTTCAAAGGGTAGTGTAACCTTCTTAGCAAACCTGATTTGCATCTTAATTCTTCACTGATCCCATGTTGTCAATGTATGCTTATGTGCAGCCTACCATCTGGAAGGTGTCTTGCGCAGTGCCATGTCTAATGCTGATACGCGGTATTCATCTACAACCGCTGCAGTATATTCTTTGATAAAGTAATAAACATTAGATAAACCATCATAGGTAGGGATTGGAGTTATCTTTTTACCAATCTAGTGGAGTGACTTCGTGATCATCACGCATCTCCTGGCAGATACTTCATGCAATCTTCTTTGCCAATTTTCTAGTCCTAAATTCGTGTCTGAGATACAAGAGCTATCACATCACCAGCTGAGCATTCCATCTGTAGTTGGATTAGTATAATCAGTAGCATTGGTGGTTATCTTGTAAATACGGTCTAAGTCTTGGGCTCTAGATTCCTCCTGAATCGGTTCCACATATCGTTCACCTTGCGAGGGGTCCAATGGTCCGATGACCCTTATATCATTTCCTTCGAATATCATTTTCATGGTCTTCAAATTTATAATAGTAGAGTTAGTCATTTCCCAGTCAATACCCATCAGTGCTGGATAAGGATCGCTGTCATCCACAATTTCAATCACTTCAAAATCTACATAGTTGTGCACTCCCTCAATGTCAACAATGGTGTTGGGTAACCTCCCTAAAGGTATAACTATCCCTTGATTAGCCATTCTTAACTATATAGGTGACCACTATAGCTTTGGTTTTCCCATCTGATACCATGTCTATTTGGTCAAGACCTTTACCTCAGATCTAATATCAAGAATGATCTCATCCATCTCATAGTCTCCAATCTATGCAGTAAACCTCATTTCCCTTCTTGTTCATTTGGGGCTCCTAATGTATGGACTCCACCATGGGCAACCTCTTTCTCACTTAGTGGCTCATACTAATTGAGTAGTTTTTCAAATTCCACAAGAGCATTTGCGCTCTTCAATAGCTTCATACAGCTCCTTAGGAACTTCGCAACAGAGGTGCCTGTGTCTGGTGCAGTGCACGTCTGATCATATGCCAATGGCGTATCCTCTATCTGTGGTGGTTCGTTGTGCAACGGGATTCTCGTCGAATCAGGTGCTGACTCTCTAAGGATATCCCACGCTTCTGTAAATGTTCCTTTATTTTTCTGTAGGTCCAGACCTAATGTTCTCCCTGTAGCTTTTCTAATCCACATTGGTTCACCAGGAGTCTTCTTAGCATCCGTCGTTCCAGAAGTTGAAGCTTCTATGCCTCTGTCTCTTCCTGTATCGGCACCACTGCGCGTTACCATGTTTATGCTCGGATCCGTAGTTCTTATCTCTGCTGTGATCAACTGAATGTTGGGTTTTAGTGGTTCCGTCCTTCTTGGTTTCTATAGTTCTACCTACAGCACGGGTCAATCTTCGATTACATGATCAAATGATTTACAGTAACTGCACGTAGTGCACGGGTTTGTACAATCTCTAGATACATGACCTGGCTGGCCACAATTATAGCAGATCACCTGGCCTTGGCCTCTCCCCTGCGTCGGGCCAACATTTCTTCCTCTCCCACGGTATCCACCACCATGACTTCTATATCCACCCTGATCATAGTGCACATTCTCTTGTTTTGGCTGATTTTCTTCTTGGACACGTTACATTCCAACACCTTGCATCGCTTCCATATCTCACTTTCTTTCATTCAACAGTTCATATGCGTGATAGTTGGATTCGTCATGTCCAACTGACTTACAAAAGTTGCAATATAAGTTTTTAGGTGTCTTTACGTATTTCTATATTAAATAATAGTCCTCAGGTTTGTGTCCTCTGGTTCAACAGATTTCACACCTTCGCGCCTGGTTCTGATTCATATTCATTGGGTTTGGTGCACAATTGTTAAGATAATCCTGAAATAAGGGGCAATGTTCTATGGTGTGGCCTTATCCCTTACATCCTATACACCATACCTCATGCTTCTATTCATATCTTTGTTCCTTTCCATTCTTCATACCTTGCAATTCTAATGTCAAGGTGGTTAACTGGTTCTGGATCTGAGACATCCCAGATCTAGTCTCATCGATCAGCGAAACCTCTAGCTTCATCACGATCTCCAAGGCCTCTTCCTATGACGCAACCTTCTGCTGCATCAATGGTTGTCTGATGTGGGGCAACATCGTAGCAATAAACCATTCCTGATGCTGCTGCGGAGCTATACCAAAGCTCACTTCATCCAACAATGTTTTAAATTTTTGGTCAAATTCCCAGACAGTTTCGGTAGGTTTCTGCTTAATTTCGTTTAACTCTGTTATGCACTGTGACTCAGATTTCAGTTTCTTAAACTCTGCTGTGAGTGCAGCCTTGATTTCTGCTAGGGTTCTCGGCTGTTCCTGAGAATATTTCATAAACCAATGCAAGGCTGTATCTTTGAAAGTAGTGATGAGCTGTGCTCTCTTCACAGCATCATCCTGAACTTGCTTTACATTCCATACGGCTTCACATAGAAACCAATGCTAATCAAGGTCTTCTATACCCGTTCCTTTGAATATCGGCATTTTGATATCGTTATTGGTCATTCTCCTTCCTGTTTGTGGAGCTCCCTGAGTAGTGCTCTGATTATGCGCCGAGTTCTGAGCGGAAAAAGTAAAGGGAATACTTGGAATAGTGCTAGGGATATTACTCTGCAGAATATTCTGAGACGGGATGGCTTGGGCACCCACTCCTGCGGTGTTACTGGTATTAATGTTCTGTGGAATGGGCTGCGCGATGCTCACAACGGGTGGGTTCTAAGATAGGGGAGGTGCGGTATTTGTAACGTGTGGGTTCTGAGGTGTAATAGGGTGGATGGTAGCTGATGACGGCGCGGTCTGATTGGTAGGGTCACATGGGATTTTGGTATTCACATGGAGTCCAGATCCTCCGAGATTCTTTTCTTTATTAAATTTATATCTCTTTCCACTTCTCAGATTATGGGTTTATTTGTCAGAATCACTATATATACTTTATACCATGAAAGATTAAAAAATATTGCTGCATTCTTAAAACGCCTTTCTCAGCTAAAAGCATTTTAATGTATAGACTAAGATTGTTTAGGTACTTACCTCTAAATCCTTTGAAAAAGTATGCTTCAGCTTGGCTATAGGATTTCAGCGTATCTACAGCAAATTCTGTTACAAATCCTTCAACTATGCTATAAACCCAAAAATCAACTGCTCATGACAGCTGGATATATATTGCTTTGAGCTACGTAGTGAGCTCTAGAGTCCACTCTGTAGGTAATACTCCTTGAAAATAAGTTTTCCTCTCTGTGAGTCGTGATATCCACTCGTGCAACTTGTTTCCAAACGAAGCCCAGAATATATTGTGAATATCTTTCCACAAATATTTGTTCAACCACTCTATGTCAGATAGACGCGGGTGTTTGTTCTCTTTCTTTGCAAATGCTCTTTCGGTCTTATCACACCAATCCTAGATCTCCTTCTTTTTGGGATGCCAATTGTCTAAACCCAACGAGAATTGATATTCTTTGTCAGATATTACTTTCCAAGCACACTATTGCATCATTGAGTCTTAGCCGAGAAACAGAACCATTTGTTGGCATAGATAGCTGATCTAGAGGCTTCCAATGTAGACCCAGGTACTTCTCGATTCAAGATACCAACAAAACCCATATTCATCGGCCCTTTCGGAAACAGGCTACGCGCATCCTGAGGTCTCACCCGAGGCGAAGCTAGGGGGTGGTTGCATAATCAGGTTTCCAAAACCTGGTGATGTGAGTGTTTGAAGAAACGGATGTGCAGCGCGGTAAAGGAATCTTGCTGCGGACAAAAGGCTTCGCGAAGTCTCTACCTTGCGTCAGATACTTCGGCAAGCGGAGGCGCTTGGGAAAACAGCACATCTAGCAACTGCGCGGTATGGGGCACTTCCTGCGTTACAACAATAAGCTATGAACAACTTACCTCGCAGCACTCACAATGGGTCAGCGCGTCAGCTAGACCACCCGTCCACTTCAGGACTTGATCAACTCTAATGAACCTTACTTAATGATCTTTATTCCTTCAACAATACTTAGGTTATCATCGTTATGGTATATGTAAATGAACGGAACATACAATACTGCATATCCCAACACTACGCTCAAGTCAACTGCTTAACTATGTGATTATCCAACAAATTCATGCATTCAAATACTCAGAAGTGCTAAATACTTAACATTCATCCACACATGTATTACTTAACATATTATTCCCATCATTCCTACGGCGAATACTGTATCTTCCCGATATTTTCATAAAATTTAAAATTTTTTAAATCGCCATAGAAAGAGCTAATATTGTAAAATGCAGAAATAATAAAAATCAATATTCAGCAATTAATAAAAGTGTCGCTTGGTAGTAACAATTTAATGGTTGTGTCCTTTGTCTTTTAATGACGTCATGAAAATCAATTGATGATTATGTACTTTGTTCGTATGCTGGAATGATTGAAAATTTATGATGCATTGGAAAACAGAATTCTTTTGACAAGTGATGACAGTTTAACTTTTCTGGGTGATGATGAAAGGGGTCCCACGAGGTGCCCCGAGGCTTACTTAGTGACTCCGCTAAAGCATTGTACTCGTCCTTCATGCGCATATTCGCAGGTAAGAAAATAGCGATAAAAGTCGAGAGTTTAATAACCGGGATAGAAATCGAAACTGCTTATGATTTTTGATGCTACATGTATGACCTCCTTTCAATACTTGTAAGATGAACCTGTCTCTCTCAAGTCTGCAGATAACATCTATTTCAGGGTGTGATTGTTGTGAATGTGTCCGTTAAGTGTTGATGAATTTACGTCAGGTCATTCCATGAATGCCTTGCGGCTGTTAAGTAATTCTTTCTATGATAATGATGGTGATAGGTTGATGACAAGGACGCATGGTCTTAAGTCATACTATGGAGAAATTGACAAAAAGGTTCTAAACTCTATTGCCAGGGAAATTAAAATGGTGATGCTTTAACTATTAATACCCTACCATGCAATGTGTGCAATGGGTCCTTGGGTGGAAACCATACCCTAGCGGTGTGTTTATATAACTTAAGGTGTGGACGAGCTTTATGAGCTCTACAATGATCCCTATAGTGAACTATACAAAAGACTTTATGAGAAGGGTAGAGTCAAACCATGCCCTATGGTTGCTCGTGACCGTAGTGGATATTCATATTCTATGATTATGTTTCGAATTTGGTTATATGGATTGTATGAGACCTTGGTTATATTGTATCAGTTGATCGTTATACATTGCTAAAGTTTACATGTTGAAACTTTTAATGTAGATTCGTATGGGTTGGCAGGTGGAATGATGGCCCTGCAAAAATCCTGTATACGAATCGAGGGTGTAATAAATGGTTTGGATTGCAATTAATGTGCCTGGCCCTCGTGTTAGGGATAGTGTTACATGCACGTCTATGTGGATGTTTTTGATGTGATAAGGTTTGGAAATTGCTGAGTTGTAGCGGCCTCCTGCCCTACTATCAACCAATATGGAAACTCCATGGCTTGGGAGGTAGATGAGCCATTTAATGCTGCACCTGCCACCTTCCAACGTGGCTTGATGTGCGTGAATCTCCGCCGTTGATCGTTGTGTATTGAGATAAGCCGAACCCTCTCATAACTTATGGATTCCTTGTAATGTTTCTTGGTCATTTGCTCGGTGGTAGGGTTTGGGAAGTGAGGCCAACCGGCTGAGAGGCACTTAGGTTTGCTGGTTTTTCTAGCCTCCCTCGGGCTTGATCCTAAGACCGGTAGCAACCCTACGTTTGCGATTAAAGGTTATCCATGGAAGCCAAGTATGGAACGATGGTGTGGTAATCTACAGGTGGAATGAGTGTATCTGTTTCGGCGTTGCCGTAGCTTGTAAGTCTAGATTTTTCAATTGAGTTGGAAGTTTTGGGAGGTATCCCTCATCGTGATCTTCGAATTGGGTGCATCTCCTTCACAGTGGATGAATGCTGGCTACGTCGAAAACTCTGTCATAACTCAGTTAATGTATTCATTGCATTGGTTTTCCCACTATTCTTTGTTGCATGCGTTTCTACTCATGATTCGATGCTTAACTTGTTGCATTGATGTTGGCAGGTGACCCTCGACGAATCCCCAGGGTGCCAGAATAGTTGAAGAGGAAGAGATTTTAAGTGAACCCACCAGTAAGCTTCGGTGGTATCCCTCCTTAGTGGTTCTCCTGGAATTGGACTTCATGAGCAAGTGCTGGTAGCATGCCTTCACGGCAGTGGCTTTGTCTCGCCTGCAGCATTTGGGAAACCTTCAGTTTTTGAGTTTTGTTAGTAGAATAGGTGATGTAAATGTTTAAAATATGTGGCCGACCATTCCAGGCATCGACGAGTTTAGCAGGGTTGAACCCTTATGTTTGCAAATCGTCTTGCATCGTTCTGTTTTATCTCTTATCGTTTGAGTGCTTTTGGGTTGATGCATGAGGATATATGTGGACAATAACTTTGTTTTCAGTATTTACTGTGTGTATAGATGGCATGGGGTTTCGAAAGGAACCTCCAGCAAAAGATAGTGGCGACCGTAGGTTGTAACTACTATTATTTTAAATGGAAACGATAATATTCAGGGTTTAATGGCTATGTTTAGTAAATTTGGTCTTCTCGTTTTTGTATCTGTATCTAATAGCTGGTTAAGACATTTTGGGTTTTATGCCTGCGTGTAATGTTTTTCGATCTTCTCATTATTGAACTCAGATCCAAGGATCGAAAGGCATGTTTTCAGTTGTTTAAATAAAATGTGGCTATACGCCGAGAAATATAAAGGAAGTGGTTTTGTTTCGAAGGCATAAGTGATAACGTTAAACCCTAGCTTATTGATGTGAATGAAATCTACATGTCTAAATTGATGTTTTAAAGGAATAACAATACCAACCATTGATTCTGCAATTTAATTGTGTAAGGTAATGAAACCTTCAATTTGGAAACTGTTTAAATGTTTATAAATAATAATGTATTGAAAACCTATTGATCCCAGCTAGGGTATAGTGATATTACAATTTAATCTGCTAATTTAATAAAACTATGTTTTCCCTAGTTGTTAATAACTTGGTATTCTGTGATGTAAATTTTTATCACATGCAATTGATAGTTCAGGAAAACAAAGACAATAATAGTGCAATCGTCAGATAATTTGATTGCTTATGAATATGTAGTTTTTCTATTCTAGCTATTTACTCTTGTATTCGTCCGTTTTGGACCCCTGATGAAAGGGTAAAATACACAGTAGCATTCTTTCTGTCTGTACAATATAATAAAGTGAAGACAGTATTCATATAAGAACAATCAGATTCTAAAGCAATAAGAAGATAGAAAAATGGGAATATGGTTAAATAGAATGCATACTATTGTTTCCTTTCAAATAATTAATAAATATCAGTAACTCATAATTATCACCTTCAGAAATAAGAAAAGAACCTACTACTATACTTAGTTTTTATTAAGTTGTTTCAGTACATAGAATTGGAAAACAATACATGCATATATCTAATCTACAACTGCTAAAATATAAGATGCATGATAAACATAGGTCTGTGCATGGGTGGTCTTTGGTTTAGATATTTAGATGCATGCTAGGATTTACTTTCAACTGGGCAGATTTAATGCTACCTCTCTGTACTAGAGTAAGATGCAGCTCCACGCATGGGGAAAAATGCAGAGGAGTCATTTTATCAGTTCAACAAATCTAAATTAATTAGGATTTGACATTTTCTACTATTGATCTTTAAATAACAATACTAAGTCATTTTCTGAGAGAATTCATGTGATTTGAAAAAGAAAACACAGCAGAATAGAACAAACCACTCAAGAAACAAGAAACCTGAGGGTAATGGGAGGAACAAACCACTCAAGAAACCTGTTCCACCCAACCTGCTCCCAAACAACCAAGATGTCTGCCTTAGGACCCCCGAGCCTATCCACTGATCCACCAAAAGGAAGAAGGTTATGCAGCTTAAGAATTCCACTTGCAGCAACAAGAAAATCTATATATCCAGTGTTACAGGCTTAGTAATTCCATGGGATCAACACCAACACCTCTGGTCTATCCTTGTCATAACATTTGCAGACTTATACTTGCACCTCCATAGCCTCCCCTATTCGAATCTCATAGCCATCACCTGATGAGCATGAGGAATTTTTCTGCAGAAAACATTGTAAGAGCTGCCTGCTCAATTCGAATTGCCTTTTATAGGATGCCTAGGTCTTTGGTAATTAACCGTTCATTAGTGAGCTTCCTACTCACCTCTCTCCACGTGGAGAGGGAATACCACAAAATTAGGGGGAGTTTTCCTATACCAACAGCTAATGGTGGAGTGCAAATGTTGCCATCTATCCTAATCCTTCCAGCAGCTTCCATTCCTCCTAGTGGGCTAGTGGATACTCTTGTAACAGCTTTCTTGAGTGTTTGTCTCCCATTTTCATTTATTAAATAATGATAATGAGTCATTACATTCATTTTTGACCTACTTGATCATAATTACAACTTACAATTATAATTTAACACAAAGTAATTTTTTGCAAAAAGAATAATAGTAGAAAACAATTATTCTAAGAAATTAGGTAGGTGACATACACAACCCCTTAAGCATCAACATCGTCTCGATGTTGCTTTATTCACTCATTGAGTGTTCCTGGAACAGAGTTGGGTATGCAGCCCGCATACTACTCTCCAACTTCCAGGTAGCCTCTGCTGGTCTATAGTGCTTGCATTTCACTTTTACTTGACCAACTGTGCAATTGCAGACTAGAGTTTCTTTCCTTGCGAGAATACAGTCTGGTTCCACCAGAAAATCGCATCCTTGTTCCACTTGAACATTATTCCAATTTACAACATGAGTAGGATCATGCACATATTTCTTTAAAAATGAATTGTGAAAAACATTATGGACTTTGAGGTTTGAGGGTAGGGCTAATTGATATGCCACAGGTCCAACCCTAGACAATATTTTGAAAGGGCCACAATACCTGGGTGCCCGTTTGGCACAACTTCCCAATTTTAAGGAACTCTTTTTCGGCCTTACCTTAAGAAAAACATGGTCACCAACCTGGAACTCTCTATGAGTTCTTTTAAGGTCTGCTTAACTTTTCTGTCTATCCTGGGCAACTTTAAGATTCCCTTGTACTTGCTTCATGATTGATTCTAATTCCTGCAACAATTCGGGCCCTAAGGTGACCCTACTAACCGGATCACTCCATGACATTGGTGTGTTACACTTTCTTCCGTAAAGGATCGCAAATGGGCTAAGTTTGGCTGAAGCATGGTAGTGATTATTATATGCAAACTCTGCTAAATGCAAGTAGTCTTCCCACTTACCAGGCTGATCCTTAACATATAGCCTGAGCATATCTTCCAATATTTGGTTCACCCTTTCCGTCTGTCCGTCTGTTTACGGATGGAATGCAATGCTGAAATTTAAGGTGGTGTTTAACCCCTTTAACAAAGGTCTCCAAAAATTACCTATGAACTTCGAATCTTGGTCTGAAACTATTACCTTGGGTATGCCATGTAGTCGGAAAACCTGCTTCATAAAAATTTCTGCAATAACAGGGGCTTTATGGGTAGTTTTGACAGGGATAAAATGGGATGCCTTGCTAAGTTTGTCTACTACCACCATGATGGAATCATGTTTTTTTTGATTCTTTGGTAACCCAGTGATGAAATCTATACTTATGACTTCCCCTTTCCATCTGGGTATAGGAAAGGGCTGCAGCAATCCAATAGGATGCTGATGTTCCACCTTAACTTTTTGACAATCAAAACACTTAGCTATATACTCCGCTACTTCATCGTTCATCCTGGGACAGTAGTACTCCTTCCTTAGCATTGTGATGGTTTTCTGGTAACCTGGGTGGCAAGAATATTGGCTTTTATACATCTCATCCATTATCAGAATTGTTACTGCTAGTACGTTCGGTATGTACAATATGTTTTTGTACAACAGTAAGCCATTTTCCTTCTAACTGAAATCTGTTACAGAAATTTCAGAGTTGTTTTCTGCTGTCCTTTCATGTAATTTTCTATATTCCTCATCCTCCTTGATTCCTTCAAAAATCTGTTCCTCCAAATCTGTTGCGTATGTGCTAATAGATGAAACAGAATGTATTCTTGCATTGCGACTTAATGCGTCAGCCACTTTCTTCTCCTTCCCTTTAATGTGATGAATTTCAAAATCATACTCACTCAGAAAAGTTAGCCATCTGGCTTGCCTAGAATTCAAATTTGTTTGATCTAACAAATATTTCAGCTCCATATTATTCGTCATCAAGGTAAATTTTCTACCGATAAGGTGGTGACACACATCTTTAAGGCATGAATCACTGCTAGCAATTCTAGGTCATAGGTGGAATAGATCTTCTCATGAATTTTCAGTTTTCTTGATTCGTATGCTACATCATGTCCCTCCTACGTTAGGACTCCTCCCAGTCCATCATTGCACGCGTCTGTGCATACTACAAAATCTTTACTAGGATCTGCAATCCTCAAAATAGGTGCTGAAGTCAATAATTCTTTTAACTTTGCAAAACCGTCTGCACACTTTTGGTCCCAAACAAATTTCTTTTGCTTTTTCTGTAGCAACATTATGGGGTTTGCGATCCTGGAAAACCCTTCAATGAATTTTCTATAGTAACCAGTGATGCCCATAAACGATCGCACATCTGTCACATCTTTAGGAACCGGCCATTCGTTAATGGCCTTTATCTTGGCGGGGTCAACTGCAATCCCTTCCTTAGAGATTATGTGTCCCAAGTACTGAATCTTTTCTTTGTAAAAATCACATTTGCTGAATTTTGCATACAACTGGTGTTCCCTCAGAACTTGCAGAATGATACGTAGATGTTCATCATGCTCTTCCTTGTTGTTAGAATATAACAAAATTTCATCGATAAACACAACTGTAAACTTATCTAAGTACTTGTGTATAATTTTGTTCATTAAGCACATAAATACAGTAGGTGCATTAGTTAGTCCAAACGGCATGACAACAAACTCATAGTGTCCATAACGAGTTCTAAAGGCTGTTTTGAAAATGTCTTCATCCTTCACATAGACCTGATGATATCCTGATAGTAAATCGATCTTCGAGAACACTGTTGCTCTGCGTAGCTGGTCAAAGAGATCGTCAATGCGGGGCAGCGGGTACCTATTCTTGATCGTCATTTTATTCAGTTGACGATAATCTATACAAAGCCTTAGGGTACCATCCTTCTTCTTGACAAAAATGACCAGTGCTCCCCAAGGGGACACGCTGGGTCTTATATATTTTTTATCGATAAGCTCCTTCAACTGAGATTTTAACTCATTCAGCTCCAGTATATTCATCCAGTATGGAGCTTTGGAACTTGGTACAGCACCATGTATTAATTCAATAGTAAAATCCAGGTCCCTTTTGGGAGGTAAGTCTAGGATCTCTTCAGGAAAAATATCTTGGAAATCCTGCAAGACGGGTATGTCTTCCAATTTGAGTTTTTCCTCCTTTCTACTTAGCTCATCATGAACCGCATTCACAACAAACATCTGACACCCTTTTCTAATTTCCCTTTTTACTTGCGTGGCTGAAATCTGCCGAACGGATGTTTTTTCTGGCGATGCCTTTTACCTATGCTATCTTTTGTTCATCATCCAAGCAATTGAAGCCTTTTTTATAATAGTTCAGAATGACCCGATGGGTTTCTAACCAATCCATACCGATTAGGATGTCATATGACCCTAATGGCAGAATATTTAGCTTAACCTGCGTTGTTAGTTGATTCATAGATAAAGCACAATTTTACACAAAATAAGAAACCCTCCTTTTTGTTACTGTCGCTAATCTAACTAACCAGAATTTATCGAATTTCTCAGTTTTCAAATTAAGTCTTTCTACCATAGCTGGTGATATGTAACTTAGACTAGAACCGGGGTCAATTAAAATAGAAACGGGATGGTTTTGCAGCATACCTTCGACCTCCACCATTGAGACTTGGTGTTCTTCTTGCCGGTTGTCTAATGCTACACTAATCCTGGGTACTTCTCTTGCCACATCTCCTATAGTAGCTTCAGAATGTATGGAGTGAATATGATTGGCCGCTTTTTTTTTAAGGGGACAGTCTAAGGCATAATGGGGCCCTCGGCACTGAAATCATTTTATAGGTGGCTTCTGTTGATTGGTCCTGGCAACATTGGGGACATTCCTAGGTGCTGTAAATTTTTGCTGATGATTATTTCTATTTTATTGAAAATTTTGATTCTGAAAATTTTTCTTCTGAAAACTGGAATTACCGCCATATATAAAATTCTTCTTTTTCTGTTCAAAGTTACTGGGTTTTGAGTTTTTCCAACTAGGTATCCCTTCTCTTCTCTTATTCTGGTCAAAGCAAAAGGTGGCTTTCCTCATGGCTTCCTCTAGGGTCTTAGGGTTATCGTACTCTATCCTGTCCTTGATGTGGAAAGGTAGACAACTTAGGTACCTCTAGACCTTCGGTTTTTTTTTCCACCATATACGACACGTATCTCAACAAACTTAAAAACTTGCTGTTCAGTTCTTTCATATTCATTGTTCCCAGTTTTAGATTATAAATTCCTTGGATTTTTCTTCATAATACTGCTCAGATAAGAATTTCTTCTTGAAGTTTCTTTTGAAAGTACTCCAACTCACATCTTGGTCTTTTACACCTTTTACGTTTTTAAGGTCTTGCCACCAAATATCTGCCTTCCTGGCCAGATTATAAATTGCCATCTTCTCCTTCAAGGACTCCGAGTAGTCGTAGATCTGAAAATACTTTTTCATGCTGGACAACCATGCTTCTGTTGTCTCTCCTTTTTCTGTCTCGCCATTGAAAATTGGGGGTTTTATTTTCTTGAATTCACCAGATATCTGTTCATACTGTCGATTCCTTTTTCTTTTTGGATTATAGTCTCCTTCACTACTATCACTAGAGTAGTTATGCTTCTTTTTACGTGGTTGTTTGGAAGCTCTAGATGATGTTGAGTTGTTGTTTTCTTCAGTTGTTTCGGTTTGTTTGTTCTTTCCCTCCTGGGATAGCTCTTTAGTTTCAGAAGTATGTTCCAAGTTATATTCATATATTGGATATTGGTCAAACAGTGCTTGCTTCAATTCTTCCTGTGTCTACAGGATTCTTTCATTTTCCTGTTTTACTGACTGGATCTCTGCTTTTAATTCATGAAAAGCACGCAATAATTCTGACGAATCAGTACCCCAATTGCCCTGGAATTGTAGTTCCATACTTGGGCTGTTAGGTGGAAATATGCCCCTTATGTGTTTAGCTGATCCTTCCATATCTGTAATCAAAAAAAAATTTCAGTATAGAACAAAATAATTTTAACTTGAGTTAGTGAAAATTTTAGGTCATAAATTTTCTATTTGCGTGTTTATTGGACCGTCTTTAGGCCTAGAGTTCGAAAATGAGCTCTGATACCACATGTAACATCCAGATATTTTCATAAAATTTAAATTTTTTTAAATCGACATATAAAGAGCTAATATTATAAAATGTGGAAATAATAAAAATCAATATTCAACAATTAATAAAAGTGTCACTTGGTAGTAACAATTTAATGGTTGTGTCCTTTGTCTTTTAATGACGTCATGAAAATCAATTGATGATTATGTACTTTGTTCGTAAGCTGGAATGATTGAAAATTTATGATGCATTGGAAAACAGAATTCTTTTGACAAGTGCTGACAGTTTAACTTTTCTGGGTGTTGATGAAAGGGCTCCCACGAGGTGCCCCGAGGCTTACTTAGTGACTCTGCTAAATCATTGCACTCGTCCTTCATGCCCTGATTCGCAGGTAAGAAAATAGCGATAAAAGTCGAGAGTTTCACAACCGGGATAGAAAATGAAACTACTTATGATTTTTGATGCTATAGGTATGACCTCCTTTCAATACATGTAATATGTACCTGTCTCTCTCAGTCTGCAGATAACATCTATTTCAGGGTGTGATTGTTGTGAATGTGTCCGTTAAGTGTTGATGAATTTACATCAGGTCATTCCATGAATGCCTTAAAGTTGTTAAGTAATTCTTTCTATAATAATGACGGTGAGAAGTTGATGACAAGGACGCATGGTCTTAAGTCATACTATGGAGAAATTGACAAAAAGGTTCTAAACTCTATTTCCTGGGCAGTTAAAATGGTGACGCTTTAAGTATTAATACCCTACCATGCAATGTGTGCAATGGGTCCTTGGGTGGAAACCATACCCTAGCGGTGTGTTTATATAACTTAAGGTGTGGACGAGCTTTATGAGCTCTGCAATGATCCCTATAGTGAACTATACAAAAGACTTTATGAGAAGAGCAGAGTCAAATCATGCCCTATGGTTGCTCGCGACCGTAGTGGATATTCATATGCTATGATTATGTTTCGAATTTGGTTATATGGATCGTATGAGACCTTGGTTATATGCTATCGGTTGATCGTTATAATTTGCTAAATTTTACATGTTGAAACTTTTAACATAGATTCGTATGGGTTGGCACGTGGAATGATGGCCCTGCAAAAATCTTGTATACGAATCGAGGGTGTAATAAATGGTTTGTTTTGCAATTAATGTGCCTAGCCCTCCTGTTAGGGATAGTGTTACGTGCACGTCTATGTGGATGTTTTCGACGTGATAAGGTTTGGAAATTGCTGAGTTGTAGCGTCTTCCTGCCCTGCTATCAACCGATATGGCAACTCCGTGGCTTGGGAGGTAGATGAGCCATTATGCTGCACCTGCCACCTTCCAATGTAGCTTGATGTGGGTGAATCTCCATTGTTGATCGTTGTGTATTGGGATAAGCCGAACCCTCACGTAACTTATGGATTCTTTGTAATGTTTCTTGGTCATTTGCTCGATGGTAGGGTTTGGGAGGTGAGGCCAATCGGCCGAGAGGCACTTAGGGTTTGCTGGTTTTTCTAGCCTCCCTCGGGCTCGATCCTGAGACCGGTAGCAACCCTGGGTCTGCGAGTAAAGGTTATCCGTGGAAGCCAAGTCTGGAACGATGGTGTGGTAATCTACAAGTGGAATGAGTGTATCTGTGTCGGCTTTGCCGTAGCTTGTAAGTGTAGGTTTTTCAATTGAGTTGGAAGTTTTGGGAGGTATCCCTCATCGTTGTCTTCGAACTGGGTGTATCTCCTTCACAGTGGATGGATGCTGGCTATGTCAAAAACTCTGTCATAACTCAGTTAATGTATTCGTTGCAAAGGTTTTCCCGCTATTCTTTGTTGCATGCGTTTCTACTCATGATCCGATGCTTAAATTATTGCATGGTTGTTGGCAGGTGACCCTCGACGAATCCACAGGGTGCCAATATAGTTTAAGAGGAAGATATTTTAAGCGAACCCATCGATAAGCTTCGGTGGTATCCCTCCTTAGTGGTTCTCCTGCAATCGGACTTGATGAGCAAGTGCTGGTAGCATGCCTTTGCGGCAGTGGCTTTGTCTCGCCTGCAGCATTTGGGAAACCTTCAGTTTTTGAGTTTTGTTGATAGAATAGGTGATGTAAATGTTTAAAATATGTGGCCGGCCATTCCAGGCATCGTTGAGTTTAGCAGGGTTGAACCCTTATGTTTGCAAATCGTCTTGCATCGTTCCATTTTATGTATTATTGTTTGAGTGCTTCTGGGTTGATGCATGAGGAGATATATTGATAGTAACTTTGTTTTTAGTATTTGCTGTGTGTATAAATGGCGTGGGGTTTCGAAAGGAACCTCTAGCAAAAGATAGTGGCGACCGTAGGGTGTAACTACTGTTATTTTAAATGGAAACGATAATATTCAGGGTTTAATGGCTATGTTTAGTAATTTTGGTCTTCTTGTTTTTGTATCTGTATCTAATAGCTGGTTAAGACATTTTGGGTTTTATGTTTGCGTGTAATGTTTTTCAATCTTCTCATTATTCAACTCAGATCCAAGGATCGAAAGGCATGTTTTCAGTTGTTTAAATAAAATGTGGCTACACACCGAGAAATATAAAGGAAGTGGTTTTGTTTCGAAGGCATAAGTGATAATGTTAAACCCTAGCTTATCGATGTGAATTAAATCTACATGTCTAAATTGATGTTTTAAAGGAATAAGAATAACAAACCTTGATTCTGCAATTTAATTGTCTAAGGTAATGAAACCTTCGATTTGGCAAATGTTTAAATGTTTCTAAATAATAATGTATTGAAAACCTATTGATCCCAGCTAGGGTATAGTGATATTACAATTTAATCTGTTAATTTAATAAAACTATGTTTGCCCTAGTTGTTAATTGCTTGGTATTCCGTGACGTAAGTTTTTATCACATGCAATTGATAGTTCAGGAAAACAAAGACAATAACAGTGCAATCATCAGATAATTTGATTGCTTATGAATATGCAATTTTTCTATTCCAGCTATTTACTCTTGTATTCGTCCGTTTTGGACCCCTGATGAAACAATAAGATACACAGTAGCATTCTTTCTGTCTGTACAATATAATACAGTGAAGACAATATTCATATAAGAACAATCAGATTCTAAAGCAATAAGAAGATAGAAAAATGGGAATATGGTTAAATAGAATGCATACTATTGTTTACATTGAAATAATTAATAAAGATCAGTAACTCATAATGATCACCTTTAGGAATAAGAAAAGAACCTACTGCTATACTTAGTTTCTGTTAAGTTGTTTCAATACATAGAATTGGAAAACAATACATGCATAGATCTAATCTACAGCTACTAAAATATAAGATGCATGATAAACATAGGTCTGTGCATGGGTGGTCTTTGGTTTAGATATTTAGATGCATGATAGGTTTTACTTTTAGCTTGGCAGATTTAATGCTAACTCTTTGTACTAGAGTACGATGCAGCTCCACGCATGGGGAAAAATGCAGAGGAGTCATTTTATCAGTTCAACAAATCTAAATTAATTAGGATCTGACATTTTCTACTATTGATCATTAAATAACAATACTAAGCCATTTTCTGAGAGCATTCATGTGATTTGAAAAAGAAAACACAACAGAATAGAACCTGAGGCTAATGGGAGGAACAAACCACTCAAGAAACCTGTTCCACCCAAACTGCTCCCAAATAGCTAATATGTCTGCCTTAGGAACCTCGAGCCTATCCACTGATCCACTAGGAGGAAGAAGGTTCTGCAGCTTAGGACTTCCACTTGCAGCAGCAAGAAAATTTATATATCCAGCGTTACAGGATTAGTAATTCCATGAAATCAGCACCAACACCTCTGGTCTGTCCTTCTCATAACATTTGTAGACTTATACTTTCACTCTCCACAGCCTCCCTTATTCGAATCTCTTAGCCATCACTTGATGAGCATGAGGAATGTTTCTGCAGAAAACATTGTAGGATCTGCCTACTCAATTCGAATTACCTTTTATAGGCTGCCTAGGTCTTTGGTAATTAACTGGTCATTAGTGAGTTTCCTGCTCACCTCTCTCCACCTGGAGAGGGAATTCCACAAAATTAGGGGGAGTTGTCCCATACCAATAGCTAATGGTAGAGTGCAAATGCTGCCATCTGTCCCAATCCTTCCAGCAGCTTCCATTCCTCCTAGTGGGCCAGTGGATACTCTTGTAACAACTTTCTTGAGAGTTTGTCTCCTATTTTCATTGATTAAATAATAATAATGAGTCATTACATTCATTTTTGACCTACTTGGTCATAATTACAAATTGCAATTATAATTTAACACAAAGTAATTTTTTGCAGCCCTTAAGCCTTAACATCATCCTTGATGTTGCTTTATTCACTCATTGAGTGTTCCTGGAACAAAGTTGGGTATGCAACCTGCATACTACTCTCCAACTCCCAAGTAGCTTATTCTAGGCTATAGTGCTTCCATTGCAATTTTACTTGACCAACCATGCATTTCTGGAGTAGAGTTTCTTTCCTTGCGAGAATAAAGTCCAGTTCCATCGGAAAATCACTGCCTTGTTCCACCTGAACATTATTCCAATTTACAACATGAGTAGGATCATGCACATATTTCTTTAAAAATGAAATGTGAAAAACATTATGGACTTTGAGGTTTGAGGCTAGGGCTAATTTATATGCCACATGTCCAACCCTGGACAAGATTTCGAAAGTGCCACAATACCTAGGTGCCAGTTCGACACAGCTTCCCAATTTTAAGGAACTCTTTTTCGGCCTTACCTTAAGAAAAACATGTTCACCAACCTAGAACTCTCTATGAGTTATTTTAAGGTCTGCTTGATTTTTCTGTCTATCCTAGGCAGCTTTAAGATTCCCTTGTACTTGCTTCACGATCGATTCTAGTTCCTGCAACAATTCGGGCCCTAAGGTGACCCTACTAACCGGATCACTCCATGACACTGGCGTGTTACACTTTCTTCCGTAAAGGATCTCAAAGGGGCTAAGTTTGGCTGAAGCATGGTAGTGATTATTATACACAAACTCTTATAAATGCAAGTAGTCTTCCCACTTACCAGGTTGATCCTTAACATACAACCTGAGCATATCTTCCAATATTTGGTTCACCCTTTCCGTCTGTCCGTCTGTTTGCGGATGGAATGCAGTGCTGAAATTTAAGGTGGTGTTTAACCCCTTAAACAAAGATCTTCAAAAATTACCTGTGAACATCGAATCTTGGTCTGAAACTATTACCTTGGGTATGCCATGTAGTCAAAAAACCTGCTTCATAAATTTTTTTGCAATATCAGGGGCTTTATGGGTAGTTTTGACAGGGATAAAATGGGCCGCCTTGCTAAGTTTGTCTGCTACCACCATGATGGAATCGTGTTGTTTTTGATTCTTTGGTAACCCAGTGATGAAATCTATACTTATGAATTCCCATTTACAGCTAGGTATAGGCAAGGGCTGCAGCATTCCAGCAGGATGCTGATGTTCCACCTTCACTTTTTGACAATCAAAACACTTAGCTATATACTCCGCTACTTCATCCTTCATCCTGGGCCAGTAGTACTCCTTCCTTAGCATTGTGATGGTTTTCTGGTAACCTAGGTGGCAAGAATAGTGGCTTTTGTGCATCTCATCCAATATCAGAATTCTTACTGCTGGTACGTTTGGTATGTACAATCTGTTTTTGTACAGCAGTAAGCCATTTTCCTTCAAACTGAAATCTGTTACAGAATTTTCAGAGTTGTTTTCTGCTGTCCTTTCCTGTAATTTGCTATATTCCTCATCCTCCTTGATTCCTTCGAAAATCTGTTCCTCCAAATCTGTTGCGTATGTACTGATGGCTGAAACAAAATGTATTCTTGCATTGCGACTTAATGCGTCGGCCACTTTATTCTCCTTCCCTTTAATGTGCTGAAATTCAAAATCATACTCACACAGAAAATTTAGCCATCTGGCTTGCCTGGCATTCAAATTTGTTTGATCTAACAAATATTTCAGCCACATATTTTCCGTCATCAAGGTAAATTTTCTTCCGATAAGGTGGTGACGCCACATCTTTAAGGCATGAATCACTGCTAGCAATTCTAGGTCATAGGTGGAATAGTTCTTCTCATGAATTTTTAGTATTGTTGATTCGTATGCTACAGCATGTCCTTCCTGCATTAGGACTCCTCCCAGTCCATCATTTCACAGATCTGTACATACTACAAAATCTTTATTAGGATCTGCAATCCTCAAAATGGGTGCCGAAGTCAATAATTCTTTTAACTTTGAAAAACTGTCCGCAGACTTTTGGTCCCAAACAAACTTCTTTCCCTTTTTCTGTAGCGACGTTATGGGGTTTGAGATCCTGGAAAACCCTTCAATCAATTTTCTATAGTAACTAGTGATGCCCATAAATGATAGCACATCTGTCACATCTTTAGGAACATGCCATTCGTTAATGGCGTTTATCTTGGTGGAGTCAACTACAATCCCTTCCTCAGAGATTATGTGTCCCAAGTACTGAATCTTGTCTTTGTAAAAATCACATTTACTGAATTTTGCATACAACTGGTGTTCCCTCAGAACTTGCACAATGATACGTAGAGGTTCATCATGCTCTTCCTTGTTGTTAGAATATACCAAAATTTCATCGATAAACACAACTGCAAACTTATCTAAGTACTCGTGCAGAATTTTGTTCATTAAGCACATAAATACAACAGGTGCGTTAGTTAGTCCAAACGGCATGACAACGAACTCGTAGTGTCCATAACGAGTTCTAAAGGCTATTTTGAAAATGTCTTCATCCTTCACATGAAACTGATGATATCCTGATCGTAAATCGATCTTCGAGAATGTTGTTGCTTCGCATAGCTGGTCAAAGAGATCA